>VWYP01024428.1:9491-20059 GCA_013400435.1 Pycnonotus jocosus
TTTTCTGTTTATTATTACTAGCCAGATTTTGCTGGAAGATTTTAGTATATATTTTTAGGAATATGATAGCCATGAGCATTATTTCACTATATTAATAAGATTTAGAATTATTTAAAATTCAGTTCATGCAGGATTGATAAAATAGTATGTGAAAATAGATTTTTTTTTTCGCTTGGTAGCCTGCATATATTATTCATTTTGTCTTTTTCAGTTATTACTCGGGTATGCAGTATGCTTACGATACCCATTTAAAATCTTTAACAACTGCAAATGTACCTTGTCTATAACATTTGGTGGAAAATCCTGGTTTAAAGTATTTTAGACACTCACAGAAATGGCTTATTTTGTATGCTTTACCCCTAGTTTTGCCATGGGTGACAAAATGAGTAAAAGGACAGTGGAAAGGTGAAGACTCTCAGTTCACTAACAGGACTGAGAGTTGTGCTTGCTTCTGTGACAGACCTTTTCTTAAATGCTGTATGCATTATACAAAGTATATTTTTGAAAGAAGCAGGGTACAATAACTTGTACACACGACTAATAACTGATTTTGCTTGCACAAAAGGTCTCTTAGTTTTGGGTTTCGAAGTGGCTTTTTTAGAGAAATGTGTATATTTTTCTCTCTCACAGATAAGGACCCAAAATGCTTAGCACAGAGGAGTGGATAGATTGATTAGCCAGGGCCAGGAACTCAAATGTCTCTTTAGTGCCTTCTTCAGATCTCCAGATGTAAATGAGATGTTAATGTGAGACACTTCCTCCTTCTGCTTTTAATAGATCTCTGTTGCTTGCGGAGCTTGAGAAGGAAGAGAAAGAAAAGGACTGGTATTATGCCCAGCTTCAGAACCTGACTAAAAGGATTGATAGTCTCCCTCTTACAGAAAATGTAAGTACCTTCTGAGTGCTTGGTGAGGTGTCTGGTGCTACAGTCTCTGTTTAGATGCTGGGTGTTTTTTATTAATTTGGTGGCATTCTCTACTATCACTTTCATTCAATTTTTTTTCACATTCAGTATGTAATGATAACCTAGCTTAAATAATGCATTTTTCACATAAATTTTACACATCAAAATTCACACATATCAGTATAAATGTTAATGAAGTCAGAGGAACATTGAGAAGCTGTTACAGCAAATTAATTGCATGTCAGCACACCTTTTAACTCTGTTCCCCCCTGTTCTTTTGTTCGGTGGATTTTCTAGTTTTGAGAGTAACATTAGCATGAGACAATGTACCTGAGAGCTGTTATTTCATTAACAATCAGTAAAATGATTCTATAGCCTATGCAGGTGTTGCTGTATGCTTTTACCTTGGCACCTCCAAACTATTCATAGTCAATTCACCATTATATCTGGGGTAATGAAGATGTCTGATATCCCGCATAAAGCAGGATGTCCTGTTAGATGTCAGCAACGTGGATGTAATTGCAATGCATTCCTTCACACATAGAGTTGGGAAAGTGTGATTGCGAAAGTCACACCTGATGAAGGATCAATCAAGCTTCTGGAAATGGAAACAGACAACAGAAACACTTCTTCACTGGGCAGAAGTAATGCTGAGTCATAGCTGAGCTTAGCAGAGCACCAGAACCAAGGGAGAAGGCCTAAAAAAGATTTGGAGGAAGTGCAACCCTTTTCCAAAGCACTGTCAGCTGTATCTGTGTCACTGTTCTAGGTTTTAAGGTTGTCTCCCCTGTTCCATAGATAAAGACTCACTTAGCTGCTCCTAGGATTAGAATGTGTTACTTAACACCTACCCTAAGGGCCTTTTGTGGCAATTTAGATCCATTACTACTTAGTCCAGACACAGCAAAATGACAGGTCCCATTTCATGCTTGCAGATGATTGTCTTCTTTAGACTTTCTGAATTGACCTTGGTGAAGTCTTGCGGACGGACTGCTCTTGGAGACTCACTTATTTACAGACTGAGTAGTTGTCCAAAGCCAGTGAAGAGCTTTGCTCCTGCCTCGAAATTTCATTTAGTTCAAAAAGTCTGTTCCTGGATTTAACACTTGTGCTCTTTTCTCAGGGTAGTTAGAAGTAGTGTAAATACCAGGAGTATGAATACCATCACTAAGTGAAGTTGCTTGACACTTCTGAATATTTTTGAAAATGCCAATTCAGATGGCACACATCACAGTTTTGTTGGTAGCAGCCAGATATTCCTGTAAGAAATTATATTTTCTCAATGCTTATTTATTATATTTAATCATTTGACAAAACTCTGGTGTTGTCTGCTGGTTGAACATCATTGTGTTCTTGTTTTTCAACACAGTCATGTTTTAAGAATGTATTACTAGGTTTTGTTTGTTTATGAAATCTGTTGTAGAAAAGTAGTTGTTCTGTTTTTCTGAGAAATACATTGTTTACATAAAGGTTATTTGCTAAAATGCCTTCCCTGTACTCTGGTTTCAGTTCTCATTGCAAACAGATATGACCAGAAGACAGCTCGAGTACGAGGCCAGGCAAATAAGAGCTGCAATGGAAGAACAACTGGGCACTTGTCAGGACATGGAGAAGCGAGCACAGGTAAGAGTTTTTCTCTCACCATTAAAAGCAAGGGAAAAGTTTTTCCTTTTCCTGCATATTTATTAAATTATTGGTAATTGTATCTTTAAACCATATGTAAACACAGCTCTTAGATAGCCTTTTGAATAAAAAAATAAGAATTAGGACATAGGAAATAATTGCTCAGCAAAAAGTACCCTCATCTGCCTCTTGTAAATAAGCCTTTTGTTTCAGCAGATGTAGACAATTATTCAAGAGAAAATACCTTTTAATGAAATTTTTCTTTACATTTTCTATCATTTTAGCTTCAGAAAAGCCAGTGTATTTGCAACTGCTTTATTTTGCATATTTTTGCTGTGTTTCTTCATGTTTGTAAGTTTAGAATAAAATTCAGCTACTATTCTTAGTTTCCTTAGCCAGAAAAGATGTATCAGGGGATAATCTTCTCAAACAAGGTATTCAAGTAAAATGTAATTCACATACATATCTGGAAGTTGTTGGCTCTCACCAAGAGTTGTTTTGCGTTCTTGATGACCATATGTACATATCTAAGCACATGGTACACTAATTTGGAAGTACAAATCAGAATGTAATCATGTCTAGTCATAAATTAAATTGTCATTTGGCTGCTGGTTATAAAAAATAATCCCCCACAGTAGGAAAGCAACAATTTGAATTATTTATTACCATTTACTTCTCTATTAAATAACCAACTTAGTAAGATTTGGGGGTTTTATGGTGAATGTGACAATAATCAGTATTTTCAATACAAAGTCTTTTTAGGCTCTGTATCCCTCTCTAGATTGACTCAACACAAAATTTTGCTACATGAGAAACATTTCTAATTTGGTTTTACATTTAAGTTAAAGCATCTGTTCTGATTACAAGAGGTAACCAGAATAGCTGCTTTAAACTTGAAAGTGAGCAATCTATTAGGACTTCCCAGAAAATTCCTACAGTTAAAAGTACTTGGCCAAAGAGATACCCTGAGGCTGTCAGGTTTTGTGTGTGGGGCTATGCAGGGATTTGTCTGTGCTGATGTTCTCAGACAGACCCAAGTTCAGTCTGCTTGGAGAGTCACTGGTCATGATCTGGGAGCTGTAGGGCTGCTATTGAGGCTTATCAGCAGGGGTGGTGCTTCCAAAGATTAAGATGTGCAGTATGTGTCAGCTTGTCCTGAGAGAAGGTCCTGCACAGCGAAACTCCTGGGAAAGTTCTGCTGCTGTTACAGGCTTAAGTTAGAGGAATGTGATGTCCTATTTTGGAAAAGACAGGTGCTGAGGAAGGTAGGAGCCTGCCTTGAAAAGGAGAATGTAAACCCCCTCCCTCTGAGTTATTATAATTTTGAAATAAAGGGGCTCACAGGCAAAGATAGGGGAATAGGAATAAGAGTTCCTTACTAGGAAAATTAAAATAAAAATGTAGTACAAAATGTAGCACAAAAAAGGCAAACAAACAAAGAAAGAAAACACTGACAGAGTCAGAGTACAACCTGACACCCTGTTGGTCAGGGTGTTGATAGCAGTCCAACTAAGTCCTCCTGGAATGACAGATGTGGTTCTGTTGAAGCAGAGATGATCCTGTAGAAGGGTGCAGTTTTCCTCTGAAGGTGCAGTGGTGTTGAGATGGGTCCAATCTTCCTCTGAGAATCCAGTGGAAATAGGCTGTCCTGGTGTTCTGACTCCCAGATTTTTATCCAGCTGGGAATGCTGGGCTCTTTCCCCTGAGTGGAGCATCTCCTAGTGGAATGATGTAATTTTATCAGTCATGTGTAATTTTATCAGCCCTAATGGCCCATTAACAGAAGATAATCCCCTGGAGGGAGGATGGGTCATGGAAGAGATAAAGAACACTGCCCCACCTGGTTTTAACAGATGGTAATAGAATACATACTTTTGGTTACATCTTGCAGTTGCAACATAAGAGGAGTGAATTAAGCTGAATAGGCAGGCTAAGCTGCTGGTAGCATTCTAAATGCACTCAGACAAAAGTCAAAAGAAATTATTCAGACATACAATTTGGCTGTAGTTACATCTCTATACAGAAGTGATCAAGCTGACCCTGATCGTTGGGGGGGGTTAAAATTTAGTAGGGGGAAGAATGCTGCCAAGATGTTGACACATCTTATGGGTTCCTGATTGACATGGCGTTTGTCAAAGCTATTTCACTCTCTCTCTCTGTATCTGTGTAACACTTACATATTTACAGAAATTATATTGTGATTATATAAAGATTACTGTATACAAAGTAACTACTCCTGCATGTGCTTCTTTTGAATTTAACTGGTAATTCTCTTTGGTGTCATTCTGTCAAGGACCAGTGCCAAAACTGTGTAAAAGCTCACTGATACACATATACATAAGAGCAATTTCTGCATTATTTCACTGTGGTGTTTAAATGTGTAAAATTCAACATTTGTATTTGGCAAGGATATTCAACTTAGTAGTTTTACCATTTTCTTTCTGCTCAGTATTTTCTTTCCACCCAAACTGATTGGCATACACGATACTATGCAAAATGTAGGCTGAAGCGGGGGAACATTTCGGCTACTAAAGGCTGGCATTGCAGACATCTCTGAATTAAGAGTCCCAGAGATTACTCTGTGAGAGAGCTGGTAACTGGAGTTGCCTAAGTAGTCATTGCACTTTTCTGTAGGACTCCTTTCTCATCGGCCTTGAAACAGCGGCTTTCTCCCGTTTCTTATCATGCATTATTAGACTTTGTTTCCTTCTGAAGCTACTTAACTCACAGCAACTCAATGTTGATAATCTTCTGTGAAGATTGTTCACAAGCATGTGACCAGCAGTTGTTCAGAAAGATAGATAAGAAGTCTGTTGGTAATTTATTTCAGCTAGTTTAATGATTTATACTAACTTGTAAACTTGTAACTATTCTCTGAAGCTGGTAACTTCACGTAGTAGTGCTTACTTGAAAAAAAGGGGAAAAAAATTCTTAGGTATGTTTTATTTATACTGTTCAAAGGTTGTAGCTGATATATTTAGTAATAAGTAGAAGCAAAGCTAATTTCTGCAATATACATTAAAAATTCTTCAGTTCTTAGACTGAATTCATGTCCACATAGAATTTTTTTTTATTCAAGTCAGAACAAAAAGGATCTAATTTTTTGAGATTAAGAGTTCCTTAAAATCTTACATGAAATTATCATTCTTATAAGAATTTATCACAAGATCTATAAAAGTTTACTAAAACAGCAGACCACTAAAAATACAAGAAAATTTAGATCCTTTAGTTTTGCATAGATAAACATTTCAGCACTGTTATATTTATACACTGGTCTTGTATGTACAGCAAGTCATTAATGTATTTGTCTATTATATATGTTTATTTCAGGAAAAAAAACCCAACCAAACAAAAAAGGCAGACAACATTTTAAAAACAAAGTGATATTCCTTATTTCTGCTTTCTATGTAGTGATTATTTTTCTGTCCCTGTGATTGTGGAGTGACAGTTTTATTTTTGTTTTGTTAGACACCTTACGGGGCAGTGAAAGGCAAATAATATGTAATTTCAAATGTAAAGTTACGTTACAACTATTCTATGTTAATGAAAATTGCTAGTATATATAACAATAAATGGGAATGTAGTATGAACAAAGAGAAATCAAAGGTGATATTTCTCAAGTAGATTCTAAAGTTAAAAACATTGCCGTTGGTTGTCTCATTGTGTATCTCAGACTTTTGCCCATTTGCCATTAGGCTCTACCTCTTTGTGCCAAGAAATGCCTTCCTTTTTTTCTGCTTCTACAGTGTTTGGCATAAAATACGCTCCTGGTTAGTGGAACTCCTCAGTTTCCCTGTAATAGAAGAAAAAAATTAGAAGAATTATCTGATATTTAAATCTCCGGACTAAAATTGGAAAAGGCAGGTAGAATTCCTGTCCCTTTAGAGGGCTCAGTCAGTAATACTTTGCAAATCATACAGTATTTGTTTTCATCTGCACAAAATTTTATTCCTGTGCAAAATTTTCTTCCTGTGCATATATAAAGATACTCAGATTTTTGTTATGCCCTTTGTTGGATACATTGTAGTTACACAGGAAGAAACTCACTTTATGGGAAATTTTGGGGAGACCTGCATCTTTTGAGTGCTTAAAGGGGACCTGTAAGAAATGCTTCAGTAGGGAATAATGATAGGAGAGGAGGTAATGGCCTTGAATTCATGGAGAGTTGATTCAGATTAGGTATAAGATAAAAGTGTTCTACGTTGGGAGTGGTGAAACACTGGAAGAGGTAGCCAAGAGGCAGGAGGGGCCCCATCCCTGGAAACATTCAAGGTCAGACAGGGCCTTCAGCAACCGGATTTACTTGAGGATGTTCCTGCCCTTGGCAGGGAGTTTGGAATAAATGACTTTCCAAGGTCCCCTTCCAATTCAGACTACTCTATAATTCCATAAAATTCAAATAATTCTTAATGGGAGATGTATTTTGTCAGTCATGCATCATGTTACCAATGCACAGATGTTCCCAGAAATATTTTTTATTGTCTTTCTAATATTTAAAAATTTCTTAAACCAAGAGCAAAGGATGGTATAAATGATCTATTTGCCACTGTAGTGAAGCTTTTATGTGTTTTCCAATAATTTACTTTACAAAATCAAATTTATAGGCTAGAGTTCTAGCTTTCCAACTGTACTAAATGTTGATGTTTATGGTGCTCTTCCCACAGCTGCTTCTGTTGTGTGTTTCAGTAATTCATATTTTGTCATTATGTTTTCTTCTTGTTTTGCTAAATTTTCTAGATAGCTTTGTGTTTCTATTTCATGTGCATCTTTTGGCATTAGCACTTTTTGAAAGTTCATCTTACTTCCATTTTCATATTATAAATGTGTCAAGTAAGGTTGGTTATAATGCTGATCCTTACACAGTGTCCACTGGACTGCTTTTCTTGTATAGCATTGTAAATGTTAATCAAGTAAGGGCATCAGAACTTTGTTCAACCATATGTCTGTTTTATTTACCTATCAATGGCACAAAAAAAACCCCAAAAAAACTGTTTAATCAATTTGGTCTTCTGGCCACATTTAAAGTACAATAATTTGAATTTAATAAATTATCAAGCCCATGCACTTACTGTTTCGCAGAGTGATGATGCATCCTGTGCTTCACTGTACAATTTGTGTAACGTGTATCCTGTTACATTTGGAGTCTTTTAACATTCTCTTTTCTATCCACCGAATGGTTGCAGTGGGAAATGAGTAGCAATATGCCTGTAAAAGACTGATTCAGAGATGTCTGTAAAATCCCAGATAAATCAAAGAAAACAGTATGTCAATTTTTTTTTTTTTTATACTTAGCCTTTTAAATTCTTTGATATTTGTAGGAGCGGAAAATCTCAGATATTGGGCATAAGCAAAATTCCCAAATCAATATAGCAACTCAGTATAATAGAAATCTGTCAGGGTCTCATACCTTCAAAGACACTCTACAAATAAAAATATCTCTCATATCTCTGTAATACAAGTAAAATTCTTATATTTGAGATAAAAGTGAAATAATTTACTCAAGATCCCCATAAAATGTCAGTTTCAGAAACAGGAATATTGTGCAAGTTAAGGGGAGCACTTTTTAATACCTAAATGTGTGCTGTGTGATGACCTATTACATCCAAATGAGTATTCAATGTTATTAAAACCCAAATTACTCACTTATGTTTTGAATGCTTGCAATCATTCCTTTCATTATGAAGAACACTTGAATTACTGCATGTAGTACCTGCTGCATATACCTACTGAAGTAGGTTTGTTTTGTAGTCAGTAGTATTTGCCAAGAACTCTTCATGCTGTCACTCTGTACAGTAAGTAAAAGGAATTTTTGAACAAAATCAAACGTGAAAATCCATTCATTTCAGGTAAGGGTGGCCAGAATTCAACAAATAGAGAAGGACATTCTTCGTATACGACAGCTTCTGCAATCACAAGCAGCTGAAGCAGAGGTTAGTGAGCAATAACTTGCCTTTTTTTATTATGGTATGTATATTTTCTCTAAAAAAACCCAAAATACTTGAATAGAGTGATAGGCAGGATTGCTCCCATCAGCTGTTGATGTCAAAATTAATCAGGTAGTCAGTATTCTTACATTGTTACTTGCCCTGTTTCTAATTAACTGAGGATGGAATACTTGGATTAGTCCTCATACATCTGTGGAACTTCAATCAATAATCATATATAAGTTGAAAGTTTAGCTTGAAATTTTAGTTGAAATGTCAGTGTGTTTATAAAAGCTGAGTCCTGGTTTTAGAAATAATTAAATCAATCAGTTGTACATGCCTTTCTAATTATGAATCTCTGATAAACACCTTCATGATTTGCTTGTCTTTTGAAAGAGATAAGATGTGAACAAAGGATGAATAGAGCTTCTGCCAGACTTCATCATAGAAGCCCGGTATATTTTTAGTGTTTAAGCACAGGATTCTGTATTAAGAAATGAAGGATGTTTCCTGTAAATTACAAAGTCCATAGCAGTAATTGCCATTAGCAAAATTTGTTCTCATGGAAATGCACTTAGAATGTCAGCTCCATTTCTTGTACTGGTAAATTAAATTGTGTGTTTGACATGAATATTTTATGACTTGTCTTCACCCTAAATAACTACAGAAAAAGCTCAGAGCATCATTTGGATCACTAAAGGATGTATATTTTTCTATTTTGTAAAAATACTGATTTCATAGTCCCAGGATTTGGGGGGACATCAATTCTTGGAAGTGATGCAGACCGTAGTGCGTGAAATTAAAGTTGCCTGGTCTATTGACATTAGTCAGTCCAGGTGTTTATAAATATAGCAAGATCTCCCTGAGCCTACTCTTTCTCCACTGGACAGTCTCAGTTCTCTCAGCCTCTCTGTGTGGGAGAGATGCTCAGGACCCTTAAGGACTGCTGTAACCTGCACAGGACTTACTTCAGTGAATCTGCTGTAAATCCAGCTTTATTGTGCTGGATGAACAGGACTTTGGGTGCTGAGTGGAGAGGAAGGGCCACCTCCCTGCCCTTGCTGGCAATATGCCCCTTACTGCAGCACAGGACACTGTTGGACTTTTTGCCACAAGACCTTTGAAAGGATGGCCCACCAGGATCTCCAGGTGCTTCCCAGCTGGACAGTTCCAGCCTTAGGTTGTTCCCTCACTGGTGCAGGACTTTACACTCCCTTCCTTGAACATCTTGAGCTTTCCATCAGCTCATTCCTCCCACCCATCCAGGTCCCTCTGGAAGCCAGCTGAACCCTGTGCTGTATCAGCTTCTCCAGCTTGGAGAGGGTGCACTGTGTCCCAGCATGCAGCTGTTGGACAGTATTGGTCTCAGTATTAACTCTGGCTTGCCTCCAGCTGTACTTTGTGCTACTGATTGCAACCCCCTGATTCCCAGCTATTCCAGCAGTTTTCAGTCCACATTCCTGTACCCTCACCTCCTGCTTGCTCCCTGAGCAGCAATGCAGGGACATGCCAGAGAGCAGCACCCAGCCATGCCCATTGCCCAGCACAGGCTTGGAAGCTCTCCCAGCAAGGCAACTCTGCTGCACCTTGTTCTTCCTTGAGTGCCTGTGCCCAAGGACATTCCTCTTATCTCAGCTGTGTTCATTGCCCTTGTGTTCCCACCAGCTAGAGCTCCTGTCATGCCAGCCCTACTCTCCATCTCCGTCATTTCTGGTGTAAAGCTTGGTTGACCAGCCTCTCAGCAGGTACTTTTGCCCCATATAGTCAGATAGATCCTATCCCAAAGTGTTTATCTTTTGCTCTGGTAATAAAAACCAAAACCCAGTATTTTGAACTTACTTAAGCTCAGGGACTCAAAGAGTATTGAGTTGCAGCTACAGAAAAAATGTTTTATCTTAGTTTTTTGCTCCTTTCACCAAATTCTTGGCTGTCTCATACACTGAAGATCTCATATATTGAAATTTTCATATGATGTGTCTTATCTGGAATACATTTGGATATCTTGGTTGCATAGTTACGTGTTGGGGCAGAATTGGAACAGAGTTACCAGAACACTGATGCTGGTAAAGGAGGCAGTCACTACACACACCCTAATTCATCTGCACAAAATTTTATTC
>VWYP01024432.1:267-59845 GCA_013400435.1 Pycnonotus jocosus
CCAAACATTACCTTGTCAAATAGACTTGTGGCACCCAATGCCATGTCCAGTCTTTCCTTAAAGACCTTCAGGGATGGTGACTCCTCCACCTCCCTAGACAGCCCATTCCAATATGTAATCTTCTTCCTGTGAAGAAATTCTTCCTAATTCAAAGAAATTAATTACTGACAAATTTAATCTTGTTCCAGTGAGACTGAGCTTTAGTTAACTAATTATCCATGCTGGTTTATACCTTGCTAAATAAAACAGGAATAATCAATGTGTCAGGGACCAAGAGACAGGCTATGTCCAGAATGCATTGCATTTGTCTTTCTGGGCTGCATACAATATTCCTGGAACTGTAGTATATAATTATCATTTTCTGTGTTCTGTTTTTATTCTAGGATTTTTAAGATGAAGGCAGCAAAGGTGATTGGAATTTGTTCATTTTGTGCAATAGGAACGATTCAAGGAACTTAATACTCTCAGCTGGTGCATGGGCATTGTCCCAAGAGTATTTTTTGGCAAAAAACATGGAATAAAACACACAGCAGTTATGTAGTAGGACAGAGGCAGGTGAGCAATTGAGTCAGCATCCTGTTTCTGTTCAGTGTAGTGGTGTAAACAGTTTTTTAGTCCAATTCAGCATGCTAAAGGTTAGGCAAGCATGCTGTTCTTCAAATGTAAAGAACAGCACATGGTTTATTGATTGAGATTTCCCAAAACAATGTGAATTACTTCCAAACCGAAGTATCCATTGCATGATTTTTCTCTGCTGCCTTTCCACAAGGCAGTATCTTGCATCTGTTGGAGTTACAGCATTAATCACACTCCTCTAGGAAGGCTCTACCCTTTACTCTATGTCCAAACAGTCTTTTAAACTTATTAATTAATTACTAATACTAATGAATTAATTTACTAATAACCTAAAAATACATATGATCATCGGCTTCTGATAATTAAAAGCTAGCTCTGTGGAGACCTGGGTCAGAATGGAGCAATTTCTGCTGGAGTTTTCTATGCTATATTTTTCCAGTGGTGAGCCAAGAGGTTGAGGGAGGTGATCTTGTTCCTCTACTCATCCCAAGTGAGGACTCAGCTGTGTCCAGTTCTGGGCTCCTCAGTACAACAGAGATACGGAGTTCCTTGAGCAGGTCTAGCAGAGAACTTTGAGCATGATGAGGGGGGTGGAGCATCTCTTCAATGAGGAAAGGCTGAGAGAATTGTGCCTGTTCAGTCTCAAGAGGAGACTGAGAGGTAAACTCACCAATGTCTATTGCTATCTGAAAGAAGGGTGACAAGAGGATGGTGCCAAGCAATAGGACAAGAGACAATGGGCAGAAACTGAGGCACAGGAAGTTACACTTGAACATGAGGAAGAACTTCTGGAACAGATTGCCCAGAGAGGATGTGGAGTCTCTCTCAGTGGAGATGTTCAAGAACTGTCTGGACACTATCCTGTGCCATGTGCTCTAGGATGACCCTACTTGAGCAGGGAGCCTGGGCCAGATGACCCACTGTGGTCTCCCTCAACTTTACCCTTTCTGTGATTCTGACTGAGTCAACTTCTGGAAAAGATTTTCTTGGATTTAGCAATATGTTTTTCCCTGTTTGAAAATGTTCCAATGGTAATAAGTTTCAGAAGAAACATTATCTTAATAACATTAAGATTAAAAATTCACTGGCCTTCTTCAGAATGAAAAGAAACTAATTATATGAGCTAATTAAACACATTAAAGATAATTTTTATTTGATGGGTAAAAGATGGTTTGTTGTTTAATTATTGTAATAGAAAATCAAACTATGATATCCTTTAGGTCACTGTTTAAATAAAGTTGAGCATATATTAGGTACGTACATAAATGCATGCAGTAATATATGCAATATGCACTTTGTAATTATCCTCTATCTATTATTGAAACAATGGGAAAGCTAGAGTTAATTTGAAAAAAAAATCAGATTATTTTTAATACAAGGTAATGGATGTAGGAATATGCAAATATGAACTTGAACACAGTAATGACAAGGAATATATGCAGCAAAGGCAAATTAAAAATGCAAATAAAAATATTTCTTTCCTAATGTGGACCTGTAAATGCAGAAATGTCTTAATAGGGATAATAGCATTATCTTTGGTACATTTTTCAGATCTTCACTCAAACTCTTTGATGAGCCTCTACATATTAGTGTAGGTCAATGTGTTTGGATTTCTTCTACATTCAACTTCTAATTTCAACTTTATTTCTGAGTATCTGGGGTATGTTGTATCCAGGTTCAGATGCAGAATCATGATTGTCTGGTTTACATTAAGTGTAGCTTCCACAATAATTCCATCATAGGAGAGCTTTATTTCCTATTTTGAAAATATTTTAATTCAATATGCAATTGTGGAAAAAAAAATAGACACTCTAAAGGATTGCAGTATGAAAAATAATCACAAATCAAAGAAATTACACCATAAGCAAATTTTGTGTGTGGTTAAAAATATCCACTTATAATAAATAGGATAATACTCTATTTATGGGTTTACAAGGAGCTGCTTTGCCTTGAGATTGAGATTTTTCTCTTGAAAATTAAATGGTTGGGAAGCTGAAATGGATGGGGAATCCTATTTAAAATATACTATGTATTCAGGTTAACTTTTTTCTTTTTGCTTAGTAATAAATAAGGTCTCTCCTTGCAAACTTTTAATATAGAAAGTAGATCATTAAGATCATTAAAATTTAAGATTTAGTAATAGTAAGAATGGATAAGAAATAATAGAAGAGAAAGAACAGTGTTTTTGTGGTGGCAAAAGAAATCTTTGGGGAAATTGAAGGTGAAAACTATTTGAGAATGTATTAGTTAACAAGCTCTCTGCTTTGAGAGCAATATACTAAATAGACTATCCAGTGAGATTTACTGATCCAGATATACATCAAGTGAGCAGACAGCTCCTTAGATCACCTGATGGAATTGAAAAATCCATCAATCTTACAAAACATATACATAATATTTTGAAAATATTGGTAGGAAAAAAGAACTTAGGAGTTGATATTAGAACTTCTAGAAATTTGAAAACTCAAATCCTAATCATTCACAGATTATCGCAATGACATTTTGTTGCTATTGAGTACTGCTATATCAAAATTGCAAGGCGAGAAAATATGGTCTGGTTTCGGCAGAAGAAATTGACAAATATGTAAACTGATAGTGCAAATATCCATGAAAATTAATGAACTTTATTACTAATGAACCCACAAGTATTTATTACTAATTACTGATAACATAGAATTTTAAAATTATGTCAATAATCAACTTTATTTGTTTTTTAATGTATCTCTATTTAAAACCAACTATTTAGTGAATTTTTAAAATGCAATATTCCTTATAAATAACACAGGCAGGCACAAATCTGTCATGGACAGCAAAGTTTGCAAATATCTGTGATAATTTGGGGCTATGCTATTTTGTTGTCCCAGGTGGCTCTACATTTCAGAGATGTCCACATTCACCTGCCAACTGGTAAGTTGGTTGTGTGCAGAAAGCCTTTGAGAGAAAGTGCCCAGCAAGAATGCCTATGCACACCCAGGCAGAGCTATTATATTTATACTGTGTTTTCAGGATGATGGCAGTCTCCCAGACCCACACCACCTGCAGCAAAGATTTATCTCTACAACATGGAAATAGCTCTTTGCTATGGGAATCAATATTTTTAGACTGCACCTACTAGCCAGAAGGTGAGGTAGGAAATGAAAACAGCGATAATTGCAGGGCAAAGAATGAAGGAATGACTGTGGAGGGACACCAGTAGCTCCTGGTACAATGACTGAAGTAAAATAAATTGCAAACACAAGATGCCTGACGATCCATCTCCATACACTTAAAAGGAAACAATAGAAGACCATGAAGGTTTTATGATGAAACACAGCTACAAAGTAGCTGTTAAATGTGCCACACAGTAAAAGAGTTATAAACTCCTCTCCATAACTGAAACTAAATAATAACACCAGGAAATTCAGTTGTATATATTTTTTTTCACAATAATGAATTTTACTGCTTCTATTAAGACTTTTGGGCCAAATACATGTCTACCATAAGTTGTTTGAATTCATGAAAGCCCATGGAGTCACTGTTGCTAACAATCATGAGAATTTATCTCTGGATTTTCTAGACCGGCCATCTCCTCTCTTGAGCATCCCAAAACTGAAGAAGACACAAATGCATTTCATTTTCTCTCTGAACTCAAGAGGGACTCTAAAGGTTATGGAAACTTCCCCTAAATACAAAAATCTGAGGTGGAATGTGTACGAGTCTGAGGAGCTGGAGGGATAGAGGTGGATTTTTCTCTGAAACCTGAACCCCGAGCCTGAACTGCTTGGGTTTGATAAGGAGAGAAGATATGAAAATTCAGAAGTGAATACAAAATAGTTTCTTAGCTTGGGATATGTCACTTTTAGATCTAGTTTATATACAAGGTTCATCTTATATCTCAAATACTGTATTCCTTCTCTTATATCTAGTCCAGTTTACAGCTCTTTTGCTTGTACATAGAATGAGAATATGCCAATATATATTTTTACATATTGCATTTCTAACGGGATGCAGTTCAGTAAAAAACTCAGTTCTAACCTAGATTCCTGTGTTTCTTTTTAAGTTCTAGTGAAGATATGCAGGTGTTTGAGAACTTTCTTAATTGAAAGACATGCTTATAGTTGGGGTTTCTTTCCTATTTGCATAAAACAAAATAAATAAACATGAAAAAAATTAGTGTCAGAGTTGATTAGTAATATGAATTGATAGATTTTTGTGCAGCACTTTTGAGCTATAGATGCTAATGCCTTTAGGCTCCTCTGTGGTAAATAGAGGGGAAAAGAGAGGTTTTTCTCAGAGCACCTAAATTAAGGTTTCCAAGTATCACCTTCCCTCTCAAAATCCCCACAAACCCTACAATTTCTGCAATGACTGTAAAGGATGTCTGACAAAATAGCTGTACTTGACTACAGCAATTGTCAAAATGCCCCCTGAGTTATTTCTTTTTTTTTTTTTTTTTTTTTTACTGAAACCACTAGCAGTGAAAGACATACAAAAACTTTCTAGATAATTGGACCACATAGTGGGTTGCTTCCTTTTTGCTTCTTCAGAAGAGGAGGTTGTAGCCAGAGGAAATTTCCTGGTATTGAGGGATAGTAATTGAGCATCTGTGGTGGTGAATTTTCCCCCATTTTCCTCACCTCCTTTCCCTGGCCCCAGTGTGATCTGAGAAATGCCAGTTAGGCCTCAGCATTGGGCTGAAAACAGCACCTGGGCTTAGCTCTTCCTGAGCTTATCAGAAACACTGCTCAGAGACTGCTAAGAAGCTCCTGTTTTCCTCAACAGCCTTGGAAAATGTTTTTCTTGCCTGAATGGCACAACATTCCTGTTTTCACATTTTCAAAGAAAGTGCTGACCCAAAGTGTGCCCAGGGTGAAACATTGCAATGACTAAAGCCCACTGTCTTGTGACCCTATAAACAGGGGTCCAAAATGAAACCCTCTGAGCTCTCCTGGACTGCAGTGGGCTGCAACCAGCAATATTCCTCTGAGGGGCATGCCTCTCAGAGCTTGCAAGCCTACATGTTAGCTATACTTGGAGGATTGATGAACAATGACCAGTCCTGGGCTGTTACTCATTGAGACTCGACCCTTTGCCTCTTGGGAGATGCAAAAGCATCCAAAGTTATTATTTCACTGACCTCTGAGAAGATTTTTTCGCAGGTACCTTGCTTGCACTGACTCTTTATGTCTGTGTGCATGCCCATGTGCATGTGCTATAGCAAATCTGGGAGAAATGCTGATTTCTTAGATGTTTCAGTATCTTGGATATTGAAGTGAGTCACACCTTCAAGTAAATTTGTGACCTACAACTTAACCTTACTTAAATTCTTCTAAGTGTTCTTTTGCTAAGTTGCTAAGTATAACTTCAAATCTGTAAGTTAGCTTCAATGCTTCTAAGTGTTATTCCTCTGTTAAATTGTTAAAGTTATGTTATAAATTAAGTCTAACATATNTGCCAGTGACTTTTTCCATGATCTCAGTCATTTATAACAGTACTTTGCAATGTAAAGTTTGAAAGACAGTGTTTTCTTATTAGTTGAAGTCCACTTCTGACAGTAAATAGTCAGGAGTGAGAGCTGTTAAAAAAAACCAAACAAACATTTGAAATACAAATGAAAGACAAAAGGTAATGTGGTCCTGTTACTAAGTAGAGGGAACCCAGGTAACAGAAAATACAGAGAAGGCAGAGTTACCAAATGCCCTCTTCACATCGGCCTTCACTGGCAAGACCAGCCCTCAGGAATATCTGCACCAAGAGATCAGGGCAAAGGAACATTGGAAGAAAATGTCCCCTTGGTCAAAGAGGATTGGCCTAGAGAAAACTAGGTAAAATTGACATCTACAGATCCATAGACCCTGATGGGATCCATCCATGAGTGCTGAGATAGCTGGCAGGCATCACACATTTATGGTCATCTTTGAAAGTTTGGGGACACTGGGAGAGGTGTCTGAAAGCTGGAAGAAGGAAAATGCCTCCCCAGTCTTCAAAAAATGCAAGAAGGAAGATCCAGGGAACTACTGGACAGCCAGACTTACCTCAGTCATTGGAAAGATGATGGAGCACCTCATTCTGGAGGCTGTTTCTCTTTGCACGGCTGACAAGAAGGTGATCGGGAGTAGTCATCATGGATTCATTAGAGGCAAATTGTGCTAGATGATCTTGATTATTTACTACAATAAAACAACTACCAGGATGAATGAAGGTGGATCAGTGGATATTGTCTACCTTGACTTAAGGCTTTTGACAGTCTCTCAGAACATCCTCACAGGCAGACCTAGGAAATGTGGACTGATTGAGAGGACAGGGAGGTGGATCATGAAATGGCTGAATGACAGATCCCAGAGGGTGGTAATTAGTATCACAGGGTGTAGTTGGAGGTCTCCCAAGGTTCAACACTTGGCCCAGTGTTGTTTAGCTTCTTGATAAATCTCATGCTCACATTTGGAAGGTAATCAGATCAAGAACATTAGTGATGAGGTAATGTAGCAAGATATTTCCCTGAACATATGGATACACTTTAGATAAATGTGTAGGTTGTTTTCAAACAAAAGCCCACAACAGAAAATGCTATATTTGATATTATTTAATATCATTCTTGGTTACTTTTGTAGCTGTGAATTTTTAAAATCTGAAATGAAGTTGATGTTACAGGACGTATCAAAGTGCAGTGCTTGGAATAGTGTACTATACTGCTGCTTCAACTTCTTTCTGTTGAATTGTGTCTTTTAAACTCAGTTTTTAAAAATTTTAATTTAGTAATTTTATTATTATCTTTTTTTCCTAATGAGGCATGTAAAATACAACATGTTTTGCATAATGAGTAGCTATAATTTATTTCTTACTTGAATAGGAGAGACAGGACTGTGCTTGCTTTCTATGAAACTACTTCCCAGAAAACCTTGGCTGGTGACAGAAAGGAATAGATTTTATTACATTGTTTGATAGCACACCTATCACTCTTTCTGACCAAAAGTCATTTTCATTTGCAATGAGCAATTTCAGTTACATGGTGCAGTTACAGTTGAGTTCCTTCACTAGTCCAGTGTGCAGCAGCAGTCAATGCTCTTTAAAGATATATGTTGTAGTGAAAGAGGCAGATTTAGTAAGACAAGACATTTTCCCTCTGTGGGCTTTGTGATACATAAAAGTCTTGTCAGTCTGACATTTGCTACTTTGCTTTATGATTTTTCCCCATTTTCCTCTTCTGTACCTATGCTATCATTATCATCCTAGTTGAATGGTTCTTAACTGCAGAGTAAGGTCAGAAGAGAGAGCTAGATGTTGCCACACTTCCCTGCTTTCTATGAGATGGCAGAAAAAAAGTCAGCAAGACTTTTTTAAAAGAACATTTTTATTGTGTTTTGGTTATTATACTACATTTAAGACATTAGCCATTTTCTGTATAATCCTTCTTCCAGCCACTGATTACTCAATATATATTTGTAAATGTCAAACACACTAACTTATTACCTTGCTATAAATCCTGTCACAATCCAAGAAAAAAGCCTCCCATTTATAGCATCAAATGTTCAGTTAAAAGTAACTGGAGGAGTGTTCAGCAATCTCAAACTCTCTGAACCCAAAGGAAGCTATTTAACCTGTCAGTACTATCAAGCAAAAAGCCCATCCCTATCATCAAGGATCCAAGATTATCTCTTAGAATTTGAGCCGTTGGCTAGATATATTTGTCATTTTTCATAGAATCGTAGAATGGTTTGGGTTGAAAGGGACCTTAAAAATAATCTAGTTCAAACCCCCCCTCCCATTGCAGGAACACCTTCCACTAGACCAGGTTATTCATTATCCAATCTGGACTTCTTCCTGGACACTTCCACAGCCTCTCTGGGCAATTCGTTCCACTGCCTCACCA
This sequence comes from Pycnonotus jocosus, assembly GCA_013400435.1. Taxonomy (NCBI): domain Eukaryota; kingdom Metazoa; phylum Chordata; class Aves; order Passeriformes; family Pycnonotidae; genus Pycnonotus; species Pycnonotus jocosus. The sequence continues at coordinate 8,693 of VWYP01024432.1, forward strand.
TTCTCACACTAAAGGATTTCTTCATAATATCTACATCTACCCTCTCAGTTTAAAAACATTCTCACCCACATGTACTTGTGAAAAACCTGCTGTAGCTCCTGGACAGCTGCTATAAGGCCATCCTAGAGCTTTCTCTTCTGCAGGCTGAACAACCCCAACTGTCTCAGCCTGTCTGCAGAGGTGAGGTTGTCCAGCCCTCTGACTATTTTTGTGGCTTTCCTCTGGTTTAGCTCCAACAGATCCATGTTCTTCCTATGCTGAGGCCCCCAGAGCTGGACACAGTATTCAAGGTGGGGGCATCTCATGAGAGCAAAATAAAGAGTCAGAATCATCTCCCTCAACCTGCTGGACACACTGCTTTTAATAAAGGCCAAGATGGTTTGGTTTTTTGGGCTGAAAGTGCATATTTTGAGGTCATGATAAGTTTCTTGTTGTACAACAAGCTGTCATCAACAAGCTCTTTCAGTGGGATTTTTTTCAATGCAAGGACTGGAAGACAAATTACATATTGTATACTTTTACATTATATCATTATTACTCTTTTTCATTAAATATTAAAGCAATGATAGATAAGAACATGTAGTTCTATTTTTAAGTATGGTCTGAAAAACCCATATTCATTGCATGTAACGTCACCTTGCACACAGCTTAAGAAACATTAGCTGTGTGTGACACTACTTGTTTGCCTCACAGGTCTGCATTTACAAATTCTGAAAGAATAAATGTCTTGCCCAAGGCTGATTGGAACTACAGACAGTCAAAATAATTTTTCATCATTTATTATCATTATTGTAATTTATCTTCCTTCAAGGCTCCAGAGTGGAAGATTTGTCTAACTGACTATATAAAAAACAAAAAATTTGGAATAAACTTTTTTCTATTATGCACTAAAACTTCTTTTTTTGCCTTTTATTACTTCAAATTTATAGTTCCCAAAATCCTGGTAATTTTTTATTCCATTCCAAACCTACTGTAAATAATTGCTTTCACTATTCAAAGCATTGGGGAAAAAAATAAATCTATGCTATATCGACTTCTGTAAGCCCGTTTAAATTATGAGTATTTGGGGTGCTTGGACCAAGACATTTCTGGTTCATATTAGTAAAGCTCAACCTGATTTTTCTCCTTAAAGAGCCTTAAATTGAATCAGAAACTGTGATAAAATCATTCCTAGTTCACAGTGTGATTTTATCTATGGACACAGATCATCTTTCAGTCTAAACTGAGTTCACTCACTTCCTCAGTCCACTGTCATCACTATGTCCTGGAATTACTCACTTCTGAGACCCCCTGGATGGTCTCTCATCTCATTTTAAAGTAGAAAGGAAGTTGTGAGGACTATGAAAGGAGTTTAACTTCCCTCCTGTAACTGCTCTGAATATAATATCCCTTTTGTGATCAATTTTATAGTGAAACCTATTATTTAGAAATATCTAGGGGTAATTATTAAAAAATTAATCTCCACAGGTATGACTCTATAGCAGTTTCTAAGATTTCAACATTATTTAATTTTTCACTGGAATGATAAAAGCAAATTCCAGGACAAGTTTCTTGTGCAGTAGGAACTTTTATACCTGTTACTACTGGTCAGTTACGTACCAGAAAGAAAATCCTGACAAAAACTTGAAGGAAATTGAAAAATTCAGGAAAACACCTGATTCTGAGCAAAATAAATTTTCCCGAGAAAATTCTGAACAACTTTACTCAGAACAGTCCACTAAATGTTGAAACATACTTCCCTCAGTCTGCTGCTTTGTTTTTTCCCCAGTTAAACTACTGTTCTAAAGTTATGGTCTTTATTTTGGCACATTCCATAAAATTATTTATTAATGAAAACAACAGAAATTTCTACATCTCAGAGAGCTTCTATTTGCTCAGACTTACTGTTTTTTCCCTTCTTTATGGATTTCCCCATCTGAAACAGGTATAGACATGCACAAATTTTAGATTTATCAATTAGAGAGTCTAAAACTTTTGAAAGCTTTTGAAACAGAAGCAGAATTTTAATGGAATCAATTTTTGCAACCTTCTTGCCTGTACTGATAGTATATCAATACCAAATTCAATACATGATTTCATTTCTTCTGCAGAAAAATTATACTTGTCAGCTCTAGTAAGTGAAGAAGGAAAAGTGAAAGATCATGACTAGAGAAATGCAATGCTTCTTGAGTTAAATCGTATTCTGAATTGATATTTGTGCCAATAAGGGAAGATTTAAATTGAAAACTGACAGGTTGACAATGTGTCTTTAAATTAACTAATTATCTTTTAGTATCAGGTCAATGAAATGTGTATTAGAGACACATGCCTACTGTACAGAGAAGCCCTACATCAACTGTGCATGGATGGGATGCTGTTTGTGGCAGGTCAAGTCAAAGGCACTGGCTCTTAGGAAGGTAAATTAATCTCATAAATATTGCATAATTGCAAGTATGCTATAATCCATTTTAAAGGTGTCACAAACAAAATCACTATGTTCACCATTACAGTGATTTTTTTCTTGTTCTTATTCTAAACACTATGTCACATTTTTAATTGCATTCTCAGCAATTTATTTCCTTTGTCTGTCTTGAAAAATTCATTCAATGTCAGTGTTATTACACCATCAGTAAACACCTTGAACTTAAATTATTGCATTTATTCAAACTTTTACTCCCTAGCAATTGCTGAAATAGTATATTCAAAAACATAAATGTCTTTTTTTCAATAGTTTAAGCTTTTTTTCTCATTATAAATTGTAAGAAGGAAACACAGTGTTCCTTATTTAGGTAATCCATGACAAATAAAATGCCCACAAATTATTGATTGCATATCCTTTCACAGAAAGCTGTATCTAACAAGACAGATGGTGTTTCCCTTGATTAAGAAGGTCTAATAAATACTATTTGTATCATATTAATGTGACACAGGTAGACTGTTACAAAGAAAATACATATAGGCCTCATATTTTCTACTTGTGTGCAAGCATTTTTCCCCAGTGAAATTTCTGTGCATTTGATTAATAAATACACGTTCTTTAATGCTAAAATCACCTGTCAAGATAAAGATGAAGGTCAATATTGTAGAAAGATCTGTCCAACAGCAATATTCTGTTTTTGTCAAGAAGAGTATTATTTCAAAATTATGTGTCATGAAAGAAAAACAAACCAAAGACCACAAATCAAAACAAGTGTTGTATAAGAAAATAATACATTGGTATCTGAAGGTATTTTCCTAAAAATTATAAAGTTTCTATGATTATTATTATAACTTTCTGTTTTGATTGAAACAGACATAGCACATATTAATTAACAAACTGGAAAATCTCAAAATTAAAGCTTAGAAGAGAAAATGAAGTCTTTTTCATGGTGGATTTCAGTAGTTTGAAATGATTTATGATAAAGCATCACACTCTAAATGTCTTAATATAAAAGCCATCAATTACACATATTTAGAATGGTTTGCTGGGCTGTTTACCTCTGAGCTGAAAATCTGTACAGAGCAGCAGTAAGATTTAAGCAGACTCATTTTTAAATGGGTGTTTTTATGGAGAAATCATTCAGGTTTTACTGATTCTCCTGGAAGACTCCTCTGTTGGAAATTGTCCAGTAAGTGTTCTCCAACCTTCCTTTTGAATGGGAAATGTTCACTCATATTTCCACTACTGTTACTCAGGGATCAGTTCTTGGGTCTGTGCTATTGGTGGTTTTTCTCAGGCAGCTAATAGTGCCATAAAAACATTATTCATTATATTAGGAAGTAAATCACTGAGACGACAGGTCCCACCGACACTGCCAGTTATCTGAAAGTGGGAAAATGATACATTTTTCTTTTCCTTACGTGAAGAATATCTTTGTTGGCTTAAAAACAAAGTCATGTCCATACAGATATATTTTTAGCATTTCAGAGTCCTCTGTTCCAGCTTTAGTGCATTTGCTATCCCATAAGAAGGGTTATGACATCTTCTGGGATAAATATGTTTTGTTTTGAGAAATTATGACTTTGGAAAACCCTTGAAGGGCTGGGTTATGAGGAATAGTCACATCTGCTAGTGGGCAGCATGGCAGCAAGGATAAGTTTTCCTGCAAAGGCTGCACTTACACCAATGCCTGGGCTGCTAGAAGAGGTGTCAGGCATCCCTGCTCCTGTTTGTGCATCCCTGCCTCTTCCTTTGCTCTGCCTGGACTGTGCCTGTCTGCTCATCAAGGTCATACAACAAGGCAGCACAAAGGTAATCTGCCCCCTTTGAAATATTTCTGCTCATTTAGTGACCTGAAAAGCCCACCAGATGATCAGCCAAGCAGCAGAACTCAGGAAGACAAGGGAGAGTAGCTATCCCTTCTCTCAGAGGCGAGCTAGGATATTGGTTCAGACATCTTGAAAAATAAAATCATCTTAAGTCAACGCCAGCTGATGCTGTTTTCAAGGAAATGTATCAGCCCTCCTTTCTATCACCATCTGCATCCTTCTTCCTAAACAAGAATCTACAAAACTGCACAGTAAATTTTCTGGGAAAAATAACCTTTATGTGAATCATAGACTCTAGAGCAACTGATTTGATTTTACCACAATTGTTTTACTAACAAAATTCATAACATAGCTGCACAAACATTTGTGCTAACTTGCCTGGGAACAACTTTTTTGCAGCAGGTCTAATTTGTGACATGCTCGTCTAGCCTGTAGTTTAAGCATAAGGCTGAAAGGACTATTTAAACAAGATATTCTTAAATACAGGGAGAAATATATGCATAATATTACAATATTTTGTCCAATTAAATTTGAGAAAGAAGTTGCAGTAACACTGGGGGCAAAGAAAAGAATTCTGAATCTAAATCATTAAAGAATGGGGATGCATGATGAATATTCTATGATCAAGTGGTCTCAATATCTTTTAGTTAAAAGGAATATGAGATAACTTGATGGCAGTCTGTATGCAACACACATAAATGCAGATTTGACATTTCTTAACTTTTGAGTGTTTGACTTATAATCTTAATGTGCTCTTAAAGAACAGACTTTCATATGTGCATACAGAGTATTCTCTTTTTTTTAATTATTTTTTTAATATATCACTTAGTTCCACATCCATATTTACAGTATTTCCTTATTTATACTCTCCAGACATATTTTTTCTCACATTTAAATACAGATGTTACAGAGATTAAACATGCCTCACAAATAATTAGTAAATAATGATTATGATAATTGTAATGATAGTTATAATGATAATGATGATGGTAATCATCATCATAATCTTTCAAGTGTTTCCAATTTGAGAAGGAGGAGTTTCAAAGTCACTTCTTTGTTAGCTTGCATCACTTCAGTACCCTAACTGATATACAAACCAGTTTTTGTAGAATTTCAAACTGTATCTCCACATCTTTTAACAATAGAAGGGAATGTTTCTGCCCAATCTACTCCAAGAAGTTGTCGTGGTACAATATATAGTTTTTCTTTGTGCTTATACTGTCATTAAAGATTGCTCACATATTCTTTGTGATTTACAACTATTCAATAACACCCATGTCTTTCAGATTTTATAGAGCATCAGGGATAATACAGAATGTTAAAACAAGATGAATTCCTAGATTGTGCAGATAAAAATCTAAACTATTTATTTATATTTGGATTTGCAAAATAAAATCTAACTTTTCTGTTCAACATTTTCAATGTTTGTAATTGAACAAAAGATTAAGTACAAGTTAATAAAAATGAAAATTTCATTAGTAACAAAAAGAGCATGAGGTTTTTTCAATATTTAGAAATACAACTCTTCCTAAAAATCCAATAGAAATAAGTTTCAACAACCTAAGCTTACCTATACATATAATATGCTTTTGTTTATATCACAGGTTTATTTTTTATAGAGTATAAAGATGAAAATAACACTATATTGTCCTTTTAAAATGAAGTATTACTAGGAAGCAGAATTAATATATCAATAACTGAAAGTACTGAATTGAAAAACTTTCTTTAAGGGCAGATGAAAGAGATAAAACTGAGATGAGGTCATAAATTGTTGTAATAGTCAAAGTGGAAAAAGAGCAGAAGAAATTCATGTACTAAATGTAACAGGAGGCAAGTGACACCAGGTTTATATATATATTTTCTTACTTTTAAAACTAGAAAAAGGAGTCTGGAAAAAATTGCTTTGTTGAATTAAAATGCAGCTTAATTTAATGAACATATTTTCAATAAAAAATATTTTCAAATCAAGATAACCAATCCAAAATTAGAAACTATGTTGTTTTCTTCAGGGTCAAAACTGATAAAGGTTGTGGAAGTAATGATTCATCATCATCCTAAGGGCTGATATGAATGGTAAGAGAGCTGTGTTCTGAATTCCCACCTGATAATACCATCCAAGAGAAGGAGGTGAACTGGAAGAAATGCGAAATGGCCTGAAAGAGAAAAAAATTCTTGTTTCTTTGTAATGTTGCCCAGAGACCAATCCACAGGCCATCAGCTAATCAAATCCTTATCCCCTTCAACAAAAATTTTTGACATAAATCTACTGGATATGCTGCAGTTGAAAAAAGCAGGTATGTTGAGCAGTACTACTTTTGAAGAAAATGTAGATCATATCTGAAGACTTACTACGTTGAGAATAGCATTGGATCCAGCTGTTTAAAACTTCTTTCTTGCCTATGAAAACCAAATACAGTAGCTCTTCCTCTGTGTCACAGGCCCCACGTTGGATTGAATGTAATGTATTATTAAATGTTTAGGAGATAATACATAGACCAGACCGTGGTTATTATATGTGATATTCTTACTTTTCTTCAGAGTGTTAAGTCAGGGAAAAGAAAACTAGCAGACACACAAATCATCAGCAAGCCTGAGAAAAAAAATCAAAGAGGAAAAGAGACAAATTGCCCCTTCAGATATTTGTGTCCTTGGGTTATGCTATTTCCTTGTCCCTAAGAATACTTTACTCTGCTTTATGCTTCTCTGAGATGCACTGTATCATGAAGTTATGCATTTGCTGTACATCTAATAACAAAAACTTGCTTTATGTCTACCAAAAAGCCTCTCAGGATCTCTGGTTCAGAGACAGTCTTAAAATATGCAGAGTACAGGGCAGAATTAGGCTTTTCCCAAGTGCAGTTGTGGACAAAACATTCTTTTAAAACATCTCCAGAAGTGGTGATAGCAACTCCATTTTGTGTAATAGCCTAGGCTAGAACACTTACTCAGGAATTGATTTATATGGTTTTAATTCTTTTGACTTCCTGAAGAAATTCAAACTTGTACCATCCAGCAAAATGTTCCTGTCTTGGGGTTGCCTTGAGGTGAAAATATTCACCTTGAGGACTCAAGAGACAGAAAGCAGGATTCATGAGCTGGAGTTTCTGTTAGGAGGACTGTTCTAGTACTAAACTTTCAGCAGTCATGGGTGAAACGTGTATACTAAAATCAAATTAAAGATTCAGTGGTTCACAGAAAGGTGATTAAATATTCATTAGGAAGAAGACAGATGGAGAGAACTTCTGCCAGCTTAGTATGACTGTCACCTGGTGTGAGGGCACATTTATAAGGAGAAAAACCAAACTTCTTCTTCGAGTCTGAATGTCCGAGAACCTTATCACTTTTTCAGATGTTGATTCCTTGGAACAGTAGCACTAAATAAAGGACAAAACCCACACCAATAAATATTTTCAAAAATCAAAATTCTGTAAGGAAGAAACAGGCTTGAGTGGCACATTCCAGGAAATTATCAAAATGAAGGGCTGGAGCTTGAACACTGTTATGAAATGTCCTATCAGACTTATCCTAAAGATTCTTTGTGGGCTGACTTTCTGACTTGACATCGAGCAAGGTTCATCTCTATGGACCAATCTGACTATTCCTGCATCTGACCCTGGCCACCATCACTCTCATCACTCCTGCTCTGCTTTTCCTGTTGGACATGGTGGAACGGTGTCCCCTGGCAGCTCCTAACTTGCTGCTCTCCTCACTGTAGCCCCTCCAGCAGCAACCCAGCAGAAAGCTCAGGGCCCAGACAGCATCATGTAATCTTTGCATGTAATACAATAAACTCCATAGAAAAGAAAATAACACTAAAATAATTTCAATAACATATTTTGCTTATAAAATCAGGTATTTTAAATATTGACTTGAGCACAGGTTATTTGAGATATGCAGAAAATCTTTCTTGGATTCTTCTTGTGGGTGCAGTGGAACAAGTTCAGATCTCAGAGGAACACCAAAGAGACAAAACTAACCGAAAGCTTTGATTGTGTCCTTGGTATGTCTAAAGAGATGAACTTTTTCACAGAAGGCTTAATTATGTTGGCTTGTCATCTACAAGAAGACAGTTGAAAGTAAAAACTAGATTTTGACCCATAGTGTTTTAGGACATTTACAGACACCAAGAGATATCTTTAAAGTGAGTTCAATTCATCAATGTGTGTGACTTTAATTCATAAAGGAAGTAAAATCTGTCTCTTTCTGCCCCCGTGTCCCCAAAACTGAAAAAAAATGTAAACCAAACCCTACTATAAATTAAAGTGAAAAAAACAATTACATACCTAATTAAAATAACATGTCTCATTTATCAACACACCATTTTTGTCTGTTACTGTGACAGGCATACATTCAAGTAGCCATCAGTGACTCTGAAAACATGTGATCAAAACCACACTAACGTCAGCCACAGAAAACAAATGGAGAATAAAATTTTGACAAGAACCAAATTCTAACTTCTGACCCTCTTAGCAAACTGTCCCTTTCCCTACTTGCCATCCAAGTTTTTCTAATGTTATGTAGAAGTAAAGATACATGTCATAACTAAAAGAACATATTTGTAAATGGAAGATTTCTGAGTGCTGATATGAAATGAACATAAAAAGAGGACTGGCAGATATCTTTACAAAAAATTAAGAGATTAATAAACCCACCAGATTAGATGGTCTATCTAAAAAAGGCCAGAGTTGTCTGTAAGTACTCTGGTAAGAGGGCTAAAAATGAATACTTGAAAAATTCCCCTCCATGCACATATATATTTTGAATGTTCCTTTAAATTCACAACTTTGGTAAGTGTACTTTATTTTCTTCCTTTGTAAACATGATAGTAACATAGTAGTATCTCAAAATAGAAAATACTACAACAGGAGGCAGCTGAATGAAAAACGCGCTTTGTAATCATCAAAGAATTGGAGCCATAATGTTCAGTACTGTGAATTGTACATTATCTGCACAATAAAGTGATGTTTTGTGATGCTCTTTCTTCTTGATTAAAGGTCAAGCTTTCTACAGATTTAGTGAATATGACAGTTCAGAGTGATTATTAATTTCTACTGGAAAGCACTTCTAAAAGCGTTCCCCCAGAAATACTGTGCAGCAGCAGCCTTTGGACAGAGACTGCAATCAGATGGGAATCGATGAACCTCTCTACTATTTTCTTATTAGCTGTGATGGCTGTAGATGTCAAAGTTCTTTTAACTTCAGCAGAATTAATTGAAAAATGTTGCTGGGAGTGTACAGTGAAGTCTGTCATATGAAAGTTATGCTTATTCTTTTGAGTCTGCACAGATATTTATGCACAGGCACAAATGATGCTTCTGTGTATATCAATAAGATTTGTGTGCATGAAAGGAGGTAGATAAGAGAGTAGAATTTTAATTTAGTCTCATCTCATCTGGAGTCTTTGTAAGCTTTACAAAGATCTCCTATAGGATAAAATTAACAATTAAACATCAGAAGGAGTTGTATATGCTGTGCTTTGTTATTCTTAAAACTGTCTGTAGATTTTATAGTGTGTATAGTCTGTCTCTTGTACCTGTAACATGGGAGACATAGCTGAGATCTAGTGAGAGACAGTCATCAATGACTGTTTTTTAGAAATTCAGATATTAAAATCAGTAATTTCTTTTTCCTTATTATCTGCCAAACATGTTTGTCGCTGTTTTACTCCACAGTGATACAGACTCTGAACATCAGAAAGTTGAAAATTGACTCTTCTGTTTCTGGGATTTGTCTCCCCTTTATACTATTTTACACAGACCAAGCTGATTGGTGAAACAAAGGCAAACTTCTTCAATCACATTGGTCAAACCAGAAGGACATCAAAGAGAAAGTCCCTCCTGAGAAAAAGAATGCACAGTATAGGTACAAAACATAAACATTTGTTTTGTTTACAGAAAATTCCCTGGGAAAGGAATTTCAGAAACCAAAACATCTCAAGCAAGAAACCAGGGCTACACATGTTCACTCTGTTTTATATCCTTGTCTTATTACATAATATCTGTAAACCATGGGAATTTAAAAAAAAAAGGTAAACATAAGAATATTATAATTTTAAATATTTTTTAAAATCTTCTCTGTTTAGATAAGTAGAAGCTTTATGCATATGGAAAACAATAATAAAAAATAAAGTTCTGATGGATGTCCAAACAGACAAGCCCTTACTCATGTGAGTCAGAAATAAGAGTTCAGGAGGTGGTGATCTATTCCTCACTCTTTTGCAGTATGAAAAGCAGACACTCTGATGTAGTATGAATCCTCATAAACTTCCCAAGAGATTTATAAAACCTCTCCTGTGGTGGTGCATTTTTTAGCTTTTCCATGTTTATTAGTTATTGTTAAGTTTTGTANACCAAAACATCTCAAGCAAGAAACCAGGGCTACACATGTTCACTCTGTTTTATATCCTTGTCTTATTACATAATATCTGTAAACCATGGGAATTTAAAAAAAAAAGGTAAACATAAGAATATTATAATTTTAAATATTTTTTAAAATCTTCTCTGTTTAGATAAGTAGAAGCTTTATGCATATGGAAAACAATAATAAAAAATAAAGTTCTGATGGATGTCCAAACAGACAAGCCCTTACTCATGTGAGTCAGAAATAAGAGTTCAGGAGGTGGTGATCTATTCCTCACTCTTTTGCAGTATGAAAAGCAGACACTCTGATGTAGTATGAATCCTCATAAACTTCCCAAGAGATTTATAAAACCCCTCCTGTGGTGGTGCATTTTTTAGCTTTTCCATGTTTATTAGTTATTGTTAAGTTTTGTAAAATGGTTTTGCTCTGTGTACCCCTTCCCAAAACTCACCTTTGGTCTTTTCCTAAAGTTACCACCCCCTAGGGCCCTGTCATTCACCCCAAGGCTTCTCCCTTTCTTCTAGAAAGTTCTGAGAGGCTGGTCAAGTGATTGGCTGAGTACCAGCTCCCCTCCCTACCCCCCTGTCTCAACTGGTGATAGCTGTTGTCTCTGTCCCATCCTGAACCATCCCCTGTATTTCTACTATTGAACTTTAGTGTTTCCCACCCCTGGGATACACCTCCCTTTGAAACACAGGGGCAGGGACAGCACGGGGCTCTCCTGAGGGGTTTTTCACTGAGCAAGGCCCCTTGCCTTGTTGTTTCCCAACTATGGACAATAAAAGCTGATATGCAAAACCCTCTGTGGAGCCACTCTTTCTGCACCTCACTACAGCCATCTCTGATGTTGTCTTTGGGCAAAAAGAACCCACAGGCACCCCAGAAGTAGAGCAACTACAGACAGGACCTTCTGATTTGTCCCGGTGCCAGGGTCAGCCGAGGCAATTTGGAACAAAGGCAGGGAGACACTCTCCATTTAGTAAATAGATTTCTCTAAGATGACTTTTGAGTAGACAACATTCATATTAACCAGGCCTGCGGTGGCTGAAACTCCATGCCAACAGTTAAAGATTTTTGTCTTTGGTTTTTACATGCCTCTAAATTTGAATTTGCATGTTATAGTTAAAACTGGAAAGAGAATCATATACATCCTTGACATACATCTCATGTGCTCCTGTAGTGTTTTGGTCTTCATTAATTTGATGGTATATTCCAGGATTCCAGTATTTCACTGACTGCCATAAGTTGAAACAAATCTAAATGAAAACTTTTGGATTAGAAACAATTGATACATTAAATAATCACAGTTTTGATGTGATTGATATCAGAGTCAAGAATATCAGCACAGCAGGTGCTCAACAACCATTGCCTTCAAGTTCCCCACTCTTCAGCTGAAAGATTATTTTTTTTCTTTGGAGTTGATTACTAATGTTATTATCATGAAGATAATGCTTGCTACAGGAGTACTGCTCATTCTTGAAACAAATACATATTTTTTACAAACAAAGACAGCTTTTTTTCCTCAAACTGAAAACAAACATAACATTCCAATGAGGTGAAAATCAAGGCAGGAACAGTCATTTCATGCAATCGTAGAATCACAGAATTCTTTTTGTTGAAAAAGACCTTTAAAGATCATTTAGTTCCAAAATCCCTTGCCTTGGGCATTGACACCTTCCATTAGATCTTGTGGCTCTGAGCCCTATTCAGCCTGCTCTTGAGCATTTCCAACTTCTCTGGGCAGCCTATACCACTGCATTGCCACCCTCACAGCAAAGAATTTCAGACACATTTGCTACTTTTCTAAGTCTCTTCAAATTCAGATGCTTGAAGAAGATGAACTGCCACAATGTATTCCTAGTATTTCCACATATGTAAAAACCCCCAACTACTCAGCAAGAAGTAAAATTTTATCAGCTCAAGCATAGTGATAACCATGCACAACTTTAAGTTCTCAGTTTAAATCAGGTTAATATGACAATTTTGACAGTTATAAAAGTCTTCAGTGATGCCATGTATCTCTTAGAATCTGGATAATAAAGTCAAATTGAACTAGTGCTTGTTCAGTTAAAAATATTTCCCCAGCTGACCTCATGATGTATCCTGTTGCTGAAAGTTCATTATGAGCAGTCTGAGCAGAGGTGTAAGACTGAAGGTAGAACAATATCTTCTTTGCAATCATAAACATGACGAAAACACTTTGCATAACACTTCTTAATGTTAATTTGTTTTTTAAGAAAATTTGAGCATAGCCGAGAGAGAGAGATTTATCTTCAATTCAGATCATGAAAAGCACTAATTAAGGATCAAAGACCAATAAAATTGTAAGACTATAATAAAATAAGAAGAAAATCATGCATTAAATAACATACACAGATTTAAGACACTGCAATTCATTAAAAGAAAACAAACAAACAAACAAACAAAAAAGCCTAAAACTAGAAATTGTATTTCTTTCAGTAGCAGAAAAAATGAGATACTTTAATAAAAGACTACCAGGAAGTGAATAGATCATTGCAGATGATTGATTTCACCTGAAGTTGAGACAGAACCCTTTTCTTAACAAATAAAAACAAGTAAGATGTGTTCCAAAATCTAACAAACACAATACTATGAGACAGTTTTTCAAGAACAGTTGTTCAAAAACATGCAGAAGCAAAATTACTAAGATTTATACAGCACAAGTTCCAAAGCACTAGACTAAACCAAAGTTGCAACTTAAAATTTACTGCGTCAATTTTTCTCTGCTCTGACATCATGATGGCGGTCTGAGTGCACCTGATGGCAGATATTTAGATGTCTGAATTTCCTGAAAGAAACTTAGATGCCTGCTTCAGTAAACAGATGGTTATTTCTCAGATCTGCCATTTAACAGAAATAACGCCTTTTTACCGTTATACAGTTCATTTAATGGGTAAAATAATAAAATATAAAAGTGCTTCTCTCTTATCTGTTCTTTGATGTAAAGTTAGACATGCACAATGGAGACTGCAGTGAAATGCAAATTATTTAAAATTAACTTATACTCTGGATGTTATGGAAACTACATTAAAATGTACCATTCTATACACTATAAAATAACAATACTCAAGTAGTAACTTTTGCAGACTTGTGACTGTTTATTAGAAAAATATTAAGGAACAAAAGTAACTCAAAGACTCTCTTGTATGTGAGTACTTTTTTTAAGGTTGGCAGTTTCCACAAGAATAACAATACCACAAAATTATAATCAATTATTAATCATGTTCAAAGAAGTAACAATCATGATTACTATTTCATATCAGAATAAGTTGTGAATAGTTTCTCTATCTATGGTGTAAACCTCTCATCTTATACCTCTACACCTCCTACACAATTCATAGTGAAAATCAAATCATTAGTAAATAGTACCCATGACAAACTGCTTCTCTGCCATGGATGGGACTCAGATACCTCTAAATCACATCTTTGGATATGACAGGTCAGACCAGATGGGCACTTCTCTCAGTAGGTTGTGATGCTGCAATCCATCTTTCTTTTTGAATAAAATCATAACCAAAATTTTTCAAATAGATGAAGAGTGCAAGACTTCTGACAGTCTTTCTGAGAATGTTCCCTTTACAGTGAGATGTAGTGTAGACTGAACTTTAAACTTTCTCACTGTGAAGCTGAATATTTCCATTCCTGACATTCAGAGGGTGTGAGCAGAAAAAGGGGTTTTTTCCCAGCTCTCTTGGAGCAATGAGATTTCATCCTAGTTTCTTCTCGGAACTGCTTGGACATTAAAGATAGAACATGTTTGACAAAGTAAATGCAAGTGGATTTATAAATATGTAAAGGCATATTTTTTGTATGCATAGCAGCCTGGATCCCACAGCAAACTTCAGTGGGGCAGCCAGAAATGGGTGTGAGGAGGTGACAAGAAAAGCTGTCCTTAACAGCAGGACAGTCTGAACACATTCCATAAAGTGCACCATGGTCTGTCTTTATTGATGGAAACCTAAATGCCTGCATATCTTTAATGATTTAAAGCATTGTGACACCTCCCCTAGGTACGCCTATGGCTGAAATGTCATTTTTCTTTTGGAAAAAGGGAGAATAAAGCTACAACAACAAATTATTGATTATATACATTTAAAGCTCTTTGGACATCTACTCTGTTTCTAGTCACGTGGATGATCAAAAGCTGAGACATGCAGATATTTCTTAATTCAATATTTCTGGAATTTTGAACATACTGAAAGGAAAATCAGACTTTGTCTTGTGCTGTACATGTCTAGCAAGTCAGCTCATTCTCCATTTCCTACCTTTATCTCAGGTAAAATATCCACTGTCAGTTTAAAATATCAAGCAGCTGAGACAGTGACATAAAATATCAACAATAAAACAATGACAAATCACACTATGGCAGCTGCTGTTACCTGAAAACTGAGTCTACAAAATGTGTGTTTCAACTGGAACTTATAATGTAGCAGTATCAGAAAAATGACCAATCTGTCTCTAACAAAAGTCTTCTCTCATGGACCCTCTGAAGCTGGGAGTTGACATTTTAGTGTAAATAGGAATGGAAGATTTTACTGGTGATTGCCTAGCACTGTAACCTACTTCTCATTAAAACATGAGTAGTTTGACAGAAATCAAATATGTGCTCTTTTAATTGAGAAACTCATGCTGAATTCCTGACAAATGTGATAGCTTGATTAAGTTATAATGTTATATAAATGACCCAGAATGAGAACATTACTGTATACTCTGTGTTCTTGTTTCACTTCTAATTAATCTAATTTTGCAAGTCCATGTGTCATATATATATGGACAAGACCCAAATGAATGGAAATTCCTCAATATCTTCTAGGTGGGAAAAGACGTTAATAACTGCAATTTAGCAAGATTGCTAAGAAAGGACTATGAGACTACACAGAAAAAAGAATGAAGATCAATGGATTTATCATCATATTGTCTTATATAAGTAATCTCATAACTTAATAAACAGTGAAATTGAAGTTATTCACATTAAGAAAGTCTGAAATCTTGTAGATTCTTGAAAAGAAATACAAGTTCTTTTATCAATAACATTATATAGGCTACCTAAATACACTCAACAAGAATCCATCAATGACCCAAAGAAGCACATTTCTTATGAGAAGTTAGTTATAGCCAGCTAGAAATAAAAACAGACAGGCCAATATGGGAAAAAATGTTCAAGAGTGAGTAAGAGTGAGCATTTTTGCATAAGATCATGAATAAACAATATAGTGCATCCTCAGAGCACCACCAATGTCAGAATTAACTCCCATTTAAAAAAGATAGTTAAAATTTTAACCAGTACATGTGAGAGCCTTCAAAGGCTGCACAAGGATTCTCTGGGAACATTTAGCTTTGTGAGTAGCAATAGGTTTGTTACCCAGATATGAAATGCTGCAGACAAGGATGTACTAGGCACAATAGACAACAGCAAAATCACAAGAGGGAGTTAGAGGGACCCAGAAAGGTCATCAAATCCAGTTCTTAAGTGAATGGCCCATACAGGGATTGGACCTGTGACCTCAGCATTATTAAAACCATGTTCTGACTAACTGAGCTCATTTAAGGTCAGCATCTTCCTTTATTCTGGCTTTGGAGGAAAGGATTCTATAAATAGGGCCAAAGGAAGATTCTAAACATTTCAGAGTAAAAATATGATCATGTCTCTGCAACAGAAAAGATTCTCTTGACTTAGAAGAATTTCAGCTTTCATTTCTTCTATATTTACATGCAGGTTTCTAAAGGTGTGCTAAAATGAGAATGCTGGGCTAATCCAGTTATGGATATTTGTAAAATGCATATTAATGGAAAGCAAAACCAGTACAACTTCTCAAAGCTACTTCAGTAGCATCCCTTGTAGTTTCATTTGCATAAAAACGAGGATAAAATAAAGAATCAGAAAATAAAGCCAAATTTATTTTGCTTACTTCAGGATGTTCACAACTGTGGCTGGGAAGTTGACCTTTGAAACCTGTGGGATTCTAGTCAAAAATAAATATGGAGAGGGACAGCAAGGCCATTTTTGCTTTGAAGTTTAGAAATGTGGGTTTTAAACTACTTATATGAACAGGATTCATAAGAAACTTCTGTGTTGCT
Organism: Pycnonotus jocosus; assembly: GCA_013400435.1. Taxonomy (NCBI): domain Eukaryota; kingdom Metazoa; phylum Chordata; class Aves; order Passeriformes; family Pycnonotidae; genus Pycnonotus; species Pycnonotus jocosus. The sequence goes on from VWYP01024432.1 coordinate 25,379, forward strand.
CTTGTCTGTTAATGAAAATAAAATGTAATGTTGATTATATACCTAATGTCAGTAAAGTGTTAAAAGTGAACATTATGTAAAAGAAAACTTTGATAGCCTCTTCCCATTTACAACAAAAATCCAACAAATAACAGTGATAAATTAATGTTCTGATGGTGATTCTAAATATTTTCCTTAGGTTTTTTTGGCACATTCTGGACAATAATTGTAATTCCAGTAACTGGGAGGTACAAAGGCTGTTAGAGGCATTTTATGGCACCACACAGTGATGTTTGCATCTGTAATTTTAAATCATTAACTCATGTAATTAACTTTTTTTATAAACTACATTTTCATTTTTTATACTCTTCTGCCTCTGTTGTGTCTGCACAAACATAGAGAAACATAAGGCAAGAGGAACAGAACAGGTAATTAGAAATATTTTTCTATTGATCTGAAGAATATTTTGTGTTAAAATGATGGTATTTTAAAGAAAAATCTTATTTTCTCATAACTTCATTAGTTGGCAGCTTTGTTTTTAGAGCACATTTAAACTCTTACTAAATTTTTCATAGCATGTCAGAATCTTTGTATGTGAGATGACTTAAACCCATTTTGAGTTATTATATCTTCTAAGTGACTGGCTGAATATATATTTAGGAATATATTTTCCCTAGTATAATACAATGTAAATGATAGATTTACCAGCAGGGGAAAACATGTTCAGTTTCAGGCCAATTGAATAATTTTGACTTTTTAAACATTGAACTCACAAGGCAAAAAATATGCAAGCAGTTATTGTCACTGCAGTGTCAGTTAGTTTAGTGAAATTACCCCAGAGATGAGTGAGACACAGGAATTTTAAATTGTATGAGCCTCCAGTGAAGAAATATTATAGTTCTAAAGAGACAAAATCCTTCTCGGGTAACCTTCAGAATCCTTCCCAGTCACCATCTCTGTGCAGAGAAAATGAGAAGCTAACACTCCATAGCACATCATAGAGACTTAAATGTAGCAACCATGGTGAAAACAGCTCTAGCCAGACAGAAATAATTTGGATCTAGAGGATGCATGGAAAAATAGGTCACCAAAGATGTTCAGGTACTGAATATCCAATGTCCTCCTGATTAATCCTGACACGGGGATTAAGTGTGTTTATAAAGCAAAATATCTTAAACCTCTAAGAATCTACATTCAAAATTGAGCTCAGGAGAAAATCAGTTGACCTAGACTGGACTGAAGAACATGAGCCAGCACTGTGCCCAGGTGGCCAAGAAGCCCAGTGGTGTCCTGGCTTATATCAGGAAGAGTGTGGCCAGCAGGACCAGGGAAGGGATTGTCGGTCTGCACTGGGCACTGCTGAGGCCACACCTCAAGGTCTGTGTCCCATTTTGGGCCCCTCAAGCCAGGAATGACACTGGGGTGCTGGAGCATGTCCAGAGAAGGGAGACAGAGCTGGGGAAGCGTCTAGAGAATGAACCCTGTGAGAAGGGACTGAAGGAGCTGGGGTTTTTACAATGGAGAGAAGACAGAGAGGACACTTTATCCTTTCCAATATTTTAGTAATTCAATGAAAATCTTACCCTTTACTTGTGCTTAGAGTTTTGGAATTCCAACTCACAATTCGTATAAATTTGTCCAACTGCAGGTACAAATCAGTTTTTTGGTAGAGTGAGTTATGTGTTCATCAAGGCATTAGTACAACGACAAACTTAATAAAAAACTGTCTAGCTCTTCTAAAAACAATCTAGAAAGATTTTAATAGCCTTTGCGGCATGAAATGGAATATTAACAAATGTCAGCACTGGGAATTAAAGTAAGTCCTAGCTAATTTTAAGTCTCCTCGTGAAGAATGTAACTTAGCCTAAAGAGGTTAATCATATTTCTATGCAAAAAGTTAGTGCCAATACTTCCATTTAGATTTTATAAATCAAAAATTAACATCTTCAAGCACAAGAGAAAATTAATTCATGATCATTAATTCATAAATGATAATTGTATGCAGAGGGGCTTAGATATTTTATATACTATATATATAAATCCCAGGCAACTTTTCTGAGCATTCTTGCATTTTCTTTTGCTTCTGTAAATTCTTTTTTGCTTCACTGGGGACTAAGAATGTGTAAAGGATCCAAGAGTAGAGCATTGGGTTTTTAAGCATACCAAAGTACATACATACATGATTTTGATCAGATCTGACTAAAAGTGCTACAATTCAAACTAATGAAATTTTGTATGCATCCCTGAACAAATTTTAAAGGTACAAAACCCAGAGGGGTATAGTTTCTGTTAGAAGTGCTGACAGGGCCTTATGAACGAGCATAATTATTTCAAATATATTAAGCAAATACCTTCAATCAACAGCTGAATGGTAGCATGCTGTGATAATTATTTCTGGTTGATGATGAGAAGACTGATTGCAATTTCCTCATTAACTTACTTTTTTCCAGCTTCCGTAAGTTTTTCTCTCTGCATACTTTCTTCCTTCAATAATTGATATCTTCTTCCTGTTGCACCATTTTTAGCCACAAAATCTGTTAAGGCTCATCTGTCTACCACCTATATTGATGAGTCATAACATTTTTTTCCAAACAGGATATATTTGCACACTTAAAAAAATTGTTTCACATCAACCCATGGTGTGTTACTCTGTATTTGTTATGGTCATGGTAGTTCTGCAAAAGAAAATTAATTGAACTAATTCTCTGCCCACCCCTTTTAAGGAATGCTTAGAAGCAGGACAAATAAAATAAACAACCTTTCACTCTAGAAGAGTATGGAGCGTATTTAAACACACAGACCTTCAGTTGTGAGCCTAGGTTTGTTTTTGTTTTTGTTTTCTCTGAGTAGTTTTTGGCTCATTGAACCATTTTTATTAATTTTTTAACAAGGGTGAAAGAAAAGGAAAATTTAAAAAAATACTAGATTTTTTCTACTTTAAATTTATGTCAATGTCCCTTAGAGACAGAAGACATGGATTAGGGAGGAGACAATGGCCTCAAATCTCATCTTTATAATTTAGTATTTTCACTAACACCTTTCGTGTAATCTCTTTTAGGAGTAAGGAACTACATAAATGTTTTTTCTGGATATGTTTATATTGTTATTATGTATTCTTTTTACATGTCAAGAAAGTCTATTAGAGAAAAAAAATCTGTAATCTGAGCAGAAATATTTAGGATATCCTGTAGTATGTTACTAATGTCATTCTGGTTACTTAAGCCCCAGTTTTTATCTCAGAAGTGGCATTTTGAAAAAGGTAGAAAATGATTTTGCTTATTGAAAAGGGAATTTTGCATATTAGACAGGGAATTCTCCAACATCCTTCTGAGAGTCAGCACCCTGTGTTCATCTTTCAACACTAAAACTGGACAGCCAGAAGAACTAACTCAAGAACCAGAGTAACCTTGGAGGCAATATGTACACAAAGAAAGGAGTAAAGCCCTGTGTTTGGCTCCTTTAAAATGAGTAGTACACATGGTACATATTTAATTTATTTAGGGAAAAGGTTACCTTAAGCCAAAATCCAGATTGTGCTCCGCTTTGCAAAGTTTGAATTCTACCATGCTTTCTTACATATGCTTAGCTCTAGGCATCTTTCCCAAAGTTGGAGTAATGTTTTCTTTCAAAAATAAAAATACTTTGAATTTAAGTTTCTTGCAACCAAATCTATAACAATTCAATTGGCCAAAACCATTCAGACCTCATTATGGAACCCAGAAAAAATCCTATGGAAAACAATAAAATTTCCTTTATATTATTTTGTTAAGATAATTTTGGTTGCATTTTAACAAATTCTTTAACTACTATGGATGATTTTTTTCTATTTAACATCACAGAAATATTTCAGCTAGTTTTTTATTAGTTCTGCACCTAGTTTTAGTACTTAAACCTTTTTTGTGTATCCTGCCTACGCTTGCATTAATATTACTAATAATTTCATATGTTACTGGAGTATGGAGGATACTGTCAGAATCCAGGGCATCTCTTTGGCTGCCCTGGGAACTCAGGAAACCCTGGCCAGACAGTCTGGGAACTGAGCAAGAAGGATTGACCCCAGTACAGGGAGGTTACAACCCTGTCCAGAGGGGTGAACAGGGGGATTTTTGCCTCTGTCCATGGGAATCACAGACCCTGGCACAAAGCAGAGATGAATTACAAATCTCAAGAGTGTGAAATCCAGTAGTTTAGTTTATCGCAGAGTAAGAAATATGTAGTTTTAGGTTTTTATAATAGAAGTAGATGGAGCCAAGATGGAGATTTTGGGGCAGTTCCCTAGGTTTTTCTTCTTCTTCTTCACCTCCATTTTCTGCTATGACATTAGCACAATGTGGCTTGGGGAGATTGGGCCAAGTGGATATGGCCTGTTTGATGTGGATGGTGGACATTGGTAGGAAGTGGTAAACAGTATGTTCGTAATAATCTGTATTTAAGACTACAACCTTCCAGGGGAGTAGGAGTTCTCAGATGGCCGTTGTTCAGAACAGACCTCACTGAGGACAGAGCGAACTATGAGATAAGAGAAATAATAAATACCATGTTAGACCTTGGAAAAACAGAAGCTTGAAGCCTCCGTCTCTTTCTTGCATCTGCGCTGAAGTATCCAGGAGGGCAAAAAGACTCTGACCACCTGAATGTTGGAAATCATAATCTGACAGGATACCAGTTGGAAAATGTATACCAGTAAACTGTCTTATGTCCTAAGAACCTAAGCCATACCCTGTTAAAATTACTTGGATTCTTCCTAGTAACACACTTTATTTTGAATTTGGCTTTTAAAAATGATTTACTGACACAATCTCCTGTATTTAAAGGGTTTACTTGTTTGTAAAGGTGAAGAAGGAAGTAAACAGTGGAATTGTGGAATCTGGCATGTGGGAAATATATATTCAAATCTTTCAGATTCATCACTGGGGTTGTCATTTGGAAAATGAGTTTTAGGCATTTTTTAATTAATCCAGTTTTTATATTTTGTAATGGAGCATGAGTATATTTTGAGATCTTCCCTTCTTGCAGTGGAATGAAGTATTTCAAAAATCAGTATTTGTAATTTTTTTTTCTGGTTATGTCTCGATAAGGACATAGAAGAAAAGCACAAACCCAGATAAAGGGTTTTTTTGGAAAAGCATACCAAATAAAATGTGGAAAAAGTACTCTAATAAACAGGCTGGAATTTTACTTCTACAATTTTGACAATTGAGAATGTCAACATAAAACAGACTTGGAAAGGGAGAGTTTAACAGTAACTAAGGTGGGAAATAAATATATATCACATACAAATTTGAATATCTGGCCAAAAAGTAGAGGATACAATAACGTCCATGCTGGATATGCATGCAAGACAATGTGATCCATTAAGTAAGGAAGGGAAACTCACTTAGTGAATGTTCCAGTAATTTGGTGGAGTTCTCTCCATTGTCTTCTCATGAGAAATACATATGTCTTGCTATATTAAAGTAAATTCACTTAATACCCAACTTAAATTAACAAAATCTCTATTAGTCTAGATGGAACAACTTCAGGTCTGCATATTGAGAAGTACCTTTACTAGCTTCTGTGTTAAGCTGGTCTCTTAATCAAGTACTTTATAAAGTTTTTGAAGAGTCCAGGCTTTTCCAGAATGTCCAAAAAGCTGCTTCCCAAGGGAAACTCAATATATTACAGAATGACCTACAGAAATGAAAGACAGGAAGACCCACCAGTAATTTTTAGAGTATAGCAAAAAGTTTGAAAACAAAGATTACAGAAGTTGGTTTAATAAAAAAGTAGGGCACTTTAAAACCCTTTCTAAAACCCATATTTCTCTGGGCCAAACATTTTCCACTTTATAATGAAAATCATCATTCATTCAAGTGTTCCTCTGAGATTAAAACTTGTGCAGTTATTTCTTTTTCAACATTGGAGCAACCATTAACGAAAAAATCTTTCCTTATTGGTGTTGTAATTCTCACTCCTTGGCCCACCTTCCCAAGGCCAATTTTACTTTTCAAAGACTGTCTAAAAATTCCTTAACTCTCCTTAGTGCATGGCAAACTCTGCACTTGCATTTATGACATAAAAGGAACAGTGCCTGATCTTTTGGACAGACTTTGGAGCTTTGTAGAGTGACTGAAGTTCTCATTACAATGGAAGTGATTTTTCCTTAAGATGCATCTTAATGAAAACCTTAACTATAAATATTTGCAAAAGTAAATTTGGCTGTTAAAAAACATGCCTAGAAACATATTTCTAGAAAATCTTTGAATATGTAGGATGTATCACTTGTTCAACAGCTGAAATATGTGTAGCTGTTGTAAAGCAGAAAAGTGGATATAGCAGAATTAATATATGTTGTATACTGGACTAATTGGAAAAACAACAATGTTAACAGAATATTCTGCTATCTCTGTATATATTTAGCTAGAAATATAACAAATAACAAATTAACATAGGAATATGAAGATCTATTGGTACAATACAGTGCATTATGGTAGGCGTGGCTAGAAATATGACTCTGAGAGCACTTAAATTACCTGGAGATGACCATGGAAAGACAATGTGTAACAAACCCTCTGCCATTCTTTTGGTTCAATGGAGGCAATCTATGAAAACACACCAGGGTCAAAATACTACAAATAAGCTGGTACTTAACCAGTTTGTGGTGCTGTTATCAGAGCTGGCTACTAATTAGTTATCATTTGTCTTCACATAAAGATGTTTGGAGGGTAGAACTGCTGTTCTCTGATTTTTAATTTCAGATTATAGGTCTGACCTTGACATAGGACTGTAACTCCATCTCAGAGTAATTCTAGCACACCTTAGTAGGGACAGTTCTTCCCTATTTATTTTGTTTCAGTCTACTTTTTTTCCTGTTGAAGAGTCCCACTGTTACCGATTACCCACAGTCAGACAGGGGGCCAAGACTCTCTTGACTAGACGATAAAAATTTGTAAACTACCCTGACCTGTTTGTTTATTGTCCTTTAGGTCAACTCTGCTCTCACATTCATTAGCTGTAGTGACCACAAGTAGGACTATCACACATCTTGTGATTTAGAAAGCCAAAATAGAATTTGAAGTGTGATGTTTACAGCTCTACCCTTAATGATGTGTTGTCAGATATTTATTCATAACTCAAGCTGTGATTGGGAAAGGAAGGGATCCGTCACCAGCACATGTGACACAGGAGCAGCAAAGAGCCTGAAGTAATTGAAATCATCACGCATTAATGGTACAGGAGAAAATAGTCCTACACAGCCGTGTTTTGTCTTGCTTCTGGCCTAGGCAATCTTTAACTTGTATGGATCCTATTCTGAGTTAAATGTGAGATTTTTTTTTACGTCACTGCGCACTAAAAGAAATCTTGATTTTTATTTTCATGTTGGTCTCTGAGGTTACTGCTTTAACTTGGACCTTGGTAATACATGCAAGAGTAGAGAGACAGACATTCTAAATACCAACATTCAGAGAAGTATCTTTAGACTTGAATCAGACCACACTCACTGAAATTTTCTGCTGGCTTGAAAACTTCACTGACTGTGTAGTACAGGAAGTAGGCACTGCCTCTTCCAAACCCAGATTTTCCTCAAATTGGTGTGTAGAAATTTTATGACTGATAATAGTAACTCTTGTTGGGATTGTCATGGACTATGAATATTATCAAGGTGTCAGGTCTTTATCTATGAAACTACACTCATCTAATTCTGAAAGATTAGATACATGGGTAATTCTAAATAGTATTTGTATTTACCCTTTATTTTGTGAAAGGAAAAAGAAGAAATGGGAAAATAGTTTTCCAGAAAAATGTTTTATTAGATTTGTACTGGTCAATCATTTTTATTACACTCAAAATATTTATAAAGACAAAAAAACAATATATTTAATTAAGGAAAATAATCTGTTGCTAGATTTATTAATATTCTAACAGTCCAAACAAAATACAATAAACAGTTATTATATGTCAGGTTATAGTAATACCAACACTTACCATTAAAATCATCTAATATTATAGATAGCTTGCTAGTAACAAAAAAAAATTGCTATACATGAACTTCTGACTGCTTCTAAATTCCAGATGATATCTGTTTTACTGTTATTTTTCATATTTTTAAAACTAGTTTACCATGATTCACAAAGATGCTCTCCTGAAGTGACCAGTGTGATCTGTGTTTTCTGCTTGAGTCTGTTCTCTTCTAAACTAAGATTGCTTTCTAGGATCATGAATCAGACTAAGCAGAACAGCTACTTCTTAATAATGGCTATTAATTGATAGTAGGTGTTCTACCACAAAGCTAAATTAAGTTAAACGAAAGCAAAAATAAATCTAGGCAGTAATATATGCCCATTAGACAGTTGCTCTTACAACTAAAATCAGATCAATCAATATATGTCTAGTCAAGTCTTGAGACTTTATTTTATCAACACAATCTCTGTGGGTGTTTACTAATATATAAAAAATACTGGTTTCCTTGTCAAATCTCAATATGACTAAAGGCGTCCTTGAACATTTTCCACTAAGGCATTCCTGTTTGAGAATCACATTGTGCTTAATTTTCTTTCCTGTGCTGAATATCATCAACAGCATTCATCATGTTGACTGGAGTTGAGTCTCCTGCAATTGCCAGAGAGATTTTTCTCACACTTATCCATCTAAAGTTCTCTCCAGTCATTTGATAACTCCATTAACGTCTCAGGTTTTAGATCACTAATTTGATGGTGAGTCAGGTGATATCCTAGTGGTAATTCCTACTGGATTAACAGGAGCAGATGTTGTAAAGTTTCAACTTGATTTCTGGTAATCTATCTTGGAAACATTCCAATGGCTTTAAGTCGGTACTGAGAAGTTTTTTATTTTGCAAGCAAAGTTCAAATATAATTTCTCAATGAACTTGACAATAAGAACTGCATAGTGTTATGTAATATACTATGATAAGATTTTCAATATACTCAGATTTTTCTTGGAAAAGATTTATGCCTCTCATTCAAGTCTTCTGGGAAATGGATAAATGTCTGTTAATTCCTGGAAGCATAACTTGCTTCTGCAGTGCAAACAATAATAAATAGAACAATGTCTACAATATGTAACCCTGTCAGATCGAGGTCAGACAGAGGTGGACTGTTTGCAGAAAGTGCACAGAACTAATCCTGCAGGTCAAGAAATCAGGTATAGCTTTAAGTAACTGTTGCCAGAATTGATTTTTGTAGACAGCTGCATCTGAACTTTTTGCTTTAGTCTATATATTTTCTTTCCTGTGAATTATGCAATATTGCAGCACATGCTGAATGTATTCTCATGATTTGCACCAACACTGGATGTTTCTTGTTTAAATAAGAAACATCCACAATACTTAGGAAATTGCAGATAGATCGCTTTTCAGTCAGGTACCTAAATAAAGTGAAAAGTTAACTTTTTTTATTTTCTCCATGGGCAGCCATGATCTAGAATTCTGTGTTGTAGGTGTTCAGTGCAATGATTTATAAAAAACTATCCTGGAAGTTCTGAAAAACAAAGGAAAAAGTAAAATACTAGTATTCATGTTAAGTAATTGCACAATGATTAGAGGGAACTTCCAGAAACCTGAACATGACAAGAGAATAATATTTTCTGCAGGCCACCTCAGTGACAACTGCTTTTCCTGGCATACACAAAAAGGGAAATACAGCAATAACACCCAAAATTCTTATACTCAGCAGCTCTTTATTGTTGTTGGTCATCACTCACACTTCCTTCCTTTGCTACAGCACTTTTGAGAACCCCACATATTAAAAATATTCAGTAGAGCATCAAATGCAGAAACCCCAAATAGAAATGTGAAGAGAGGGATAAAAGTACATTATCAGTTGACTGAAAAAGGAAAATTTAAAATAAAATAAAATAAAATTAGATTAAAATACTTTTCTGATTTGGTATATTCATTGATGATATTAGGTACAGGATAGAATAATATTGCTAATCAAAATAGAATAAATAATGAAAATAAATTTATAGTTGTTTTAAAGTCTTTTATTTTTTTAATGTGGTTTGGTTTGTTGTGGGTTTTTTAAGATTTTTAGGTTTTTTTAGGTTTTTAGGTTTTTTTAAGGTTTTTTTGTTGTTTCACCAAATAAACCCCCCAAAACAACCCAAATGCAGACCAAACCCAAAAATCAGTTGATACTTTCATTTATAGAAAATAACATTAACATTAGTATTTATGAGAAGCTATCATCCTTTTTTTTTAACCTATGCTTTATAGACTATGTTTAAAAAAATACAGTAGAAGAATATAACATAAAAGTACCCCCACATTTTAGGATCCAATGCTGTCAAGCTCTTTCTGAAAATGTACAGTGGATGCTTCTTTTAAAGAAAAATCTACATTAAATATTACAGCAAGTGTCAGTAAAACTTGTGTCTGAGTAATAATTCTCTGTATGGCTGACCACTGGTTGTAATTACAGCATACGAAATTGATGTTGCTGTGCATAAGTAATATTTCTGAAGTATTATACAGAACTGTACAAATGTAATAAAAGCAAGCAGAAGTACCACAGAGAATGATGAAGCACAGATTTTTTTAAAAGCAAACATAAAGTTAGGAGAAAGAAAAGGGCAGCAGATGAATCTTAACCAAGAAACAGAGAAATAGACCACTTACACTTCCTTATTAAATAACAGAGATTCAGATAAGATGATGAGAACATCATAAAACCCCAGAAAGAAAGATGAATACCATAGCATCTCCCACCCAACTTGGAAGTAAAATTAATTATTTCAAACTGGGCTTTTGATTAAGATTTATTTTTATTGAACTTGAAGAATAGGAAATTCACCTAAGAGATCATATTCTTCAGGCAAGAAATTAATGACTTTAAGACAGCAAGAAATTTTGAGAGCTTATTGCCCTACTGAGTGTCAAATTCTATGCAACACAGCTGAAAATATTTTGCTTTACTTAGGATGAATGGTGAATAATTGTTTAATTTTCCAGAGTCTAGTCATTTGCTCTAGTCTGGAGCAAAGACATTCCCAATTTAACAGCTTGCCTCTACAGTACTGTGCAGACCCTGTGCAGTTGCTACACACCCTGCTGACAATATGAATATATATGTGCAACACTGGCAATTAAAAGTGTGGTTTCCACTGGCACCCCAGGGAATAGTATGTGGATTCATGGTGATACTCCCAGAGTCAAAGGAATTCTCTTATTAAAGGTGATTTAAATTGTTTTCATTGTCTGTCAAACAATGGCAGCCCCCTAGCCAATTCAAAAGCCAATTCAATTAGTTTCCTTCCACTTATGGTCTTCCAAAAATCACAGTGTAGTTAAAAGCCCTATCCATCAGACAGATCAGTTGTAGCTGAGCTATTAAGTATCTATGGGCCATAAAGCCATTTCTTTTCTGAGCAGAGATACTGTGTAATAAATGTGTAAGTTATTTTAAACAAAAATGCTATAGAAAGGCAGTTTCCCATGATAGATGAATAGATAGTCCTGGGTTTCAGAGATCTCAAACTAATAATTTTCCTCAGTGAAAAATCTTATTTATAAAGTCATTTTTAATAACAAAGTAAAAGACATTTTTTCCCCAGGTTGTGTGGGCTTTCTGGTTGGTTTTGGGGTTTTTGTTCTTTGTTTTCTTTTTTTTTGAGAATGGTAAGAACTCGACCTACTTTTAAACAACACACTGACATGTACAGATGTATATGTATATCTATGAATAGATACTTCTATATATATTTAGAAATAAATTGTAAATAATATGGAAACAGGACAAATGAAAACATATACAAGCATAAACATACAACATAAACAAGCTTATAACATCTGTGCTCAGCAACTGTCTCATTTAGAGTTAGGTATATGGACATATTTGACAAGACATATTCATTACATTATGAATGGGATAGTACTTAGTAAGTGGGGTTTCTTTTCTTAAAAAAGTTCATCTTTGCAGTGCTGACTTCAAATAGGGAAATAATCTAAAAGGTGTAAATACAATAAAGCGTGATGAGCCGTGTAATGTGCCACGCACTTTTGTTGCTCAATGGAGACCATACACAAAATCCTTATGGCCTTGCCTGATCTGTTGCTCAATTTATATAATTTGCTCTAATTTATTCTGCTATTCATACATCTTTAGCTCTTCTTTTGCGCGTTTTTTCCTATATCTTGCCCTTCACCTCCTGTCTTTCAAAGGCTGATGGGAATTAACTGCTAAATATTGTTTGATCATGTGTGTGGATTGCTACTGTTAAAAATTATTACTTTCTTTACTTTGGGCATTAAAAGCTGTGACCAGGCAAGATGGTCAGGGATTATATTAAATTATTGCAAATGATGGGAGAAAATACATTTCTAACTCACAATTGGGCCCCAACCAAAGATAATCACTACAACTTTACCAAAATCTTAGTTATGCAAATTTGTGGAGAGTTTTTAAAAGATCAAATTAAAAAAAAAAAACAACAAACCAAAAAACCCCACAAAAAGCATTGCTTTCCTAGCAGAGTCAAAGGTGAACATTCAAAAAAAATTTTACTTGTAGTTTTTAATAGCATTAAACCAAACTGTGAGAACACTTATATTAGTCAGACAGGAAAATGTTATACTGGTTAAGACATTACTCTTTGAGAGGTTTTATGAGAAGTGATGAAAAAAACTCAGCTTGAAAGGAAAATGGAACTACATTGATAAGAAAATGTTCATGTATAGATTTACATAAATTACATATTTGCCTGAACTATTAGGAGACCTTAACAATGGAGGATACATAATGTAGTGCTCTAAACACTGAATGCTGGTGAGAAACATTTTTAAAAACAGGTTGTTGTCCAGTGGGATAACAGAGTTTAATCAGGGATTATGAAAACTGCGTGTAAAGGGCTGCACAAACACATGTCATGCAGTGATCATTACAGCTCCTGAAAGCTTATTTTGTGAGGTCTTAAATCTGGAAAATATGAAAAGATGAGTTACTTTTAAAACTCAAGAATTTTCTTGAATTCAGTGACATGGTCCATATTAGTAAAATTCAGATTTATAGTAAATATTCAAAAGATGAAGCTAATGGTCTCACAAGAAGTAGCAGACCACATTAAAAAGGAAAAAACCAAAAAACTTATCAGGAGAAATTGCAATAAACCCAATATAAATAATCAATAATTTCAGTCCAAAAACCCATGACAAATATGGATCAGAGAATGGTGAACAATAATTTGAAATTAAATGCTCTGCAGTAATGCAGAAAGTGATACATTAGAAGTAGATTGCGTGTAACATTAAATATAGGGGAGGAACAATTTGAAGAATCTGCTTTCTTTCAGGCTTGCAAAGGTTGAAAGACAAAGTGGTACTCACTTAAACTATTTTTGACCTATACCTCACCATTTAGGTTAATGAATAAATTTGATTAAGCTAAATATTAATAAGACCAATAATCAAGCAAAATATATTACACTTTCAAAGAGTGATACAATTGAAATTTGCCACAAAATTCAAACTGACAAAATGTTATACTTTCATTATGAAATCTTCTCATTATAGACTCTCATTCTCGAAATGTATATGCTAATAAAAAAAGACATGATTCTCTATAAAGAAGATGTCTTTCATATAGACAAAACTATCCTTAAAATAGTTTTACTTTTATGATCTTTCAATGGCAAGTTATTACACAAGATACAACAATAGCTCTTACTATGCATCAGAATAAGAACTCTTACATATGACATCATTTTTGATCTGGTATATGGAGTTGTGGTTCTGATTGAGAAAAATGAGCCATTTTTGTGAAATATCTCTTGATCTCAGTTAATCATTCACACTGGCTGGCTATACAATGTTTCATAATTTACAGACTGTGCAGGGAAAAAGACGCTTGTTTCATTTCTCTAGGTACATAATGGATGAGAACAGGAATGATTCAGGTGAGTGGACACCAGAGGGATGCTATTCTGTTGTAATATATTACCACTACCCTGCTAGTAATAGAACAGGAACAATGTCCCATTGTCCAAAGGTGGAATTTAAGCTTTAGTAAAATTCATCAAGTATATCAAGTGCTTGCTATAAAAGCAGACACGAGGTAGTTATTTTCTATCGACCAGCATAAATCAGACTGGAAGTGCAGCTCTGTGCCTTTGAATGAAGTTTTGGTCCGCAGCATCCCACCGCAGCTTGATTTTTAAAAGGCACTATTTAATCTGTTAATAAAAATATAAAGCACAACAACAACAAAAATTCAAAGCTTTCTGAACCGTCTAACTGAAAATATCCTTGGCTGCCAAAGTAAAAACATTTTCAGAATACAGATGGATTGTCTCTATGCTACTTTAATTTTTCTTCCTTTCAGAATTGAGTTTAGCACAAGTTATGAAAGATAGGTTTTTTGTGGTTTTTATTTTTTACTCACAGTTTGAATATTAATGTTTTGGTTTTTTATTGCTGCAGAGTTCAGTATTTCTATCCTTCAGTAGAATTATTTCATGTTAAAATAAGGTAAGTCAGTGAAAGGAAAGAATTGTAGATCTATGTGAATGCCCTCACCCACACTGAAGATTGAATTATTTGAACAGCCTCTGCATTTTCATTGAGATTTCTGGATTAAAATCTACTACACTAAACTACAAATGTCAAATTCTGTCCTGCAGATATCAAATGTAAAATTATTATTCTGAATATCTAAATCATAAGAGAAGTTAGACAGACTGTCTCTTTCATTAAAAGTACTTCATGCTTGCAATGTGTTTATGATTTGGAGATCCCTTTCCTATTCAGCTTCCCAGCTGAGGTCCCTCAGTTTTTCTGTCGACCATGCTAGTTTGAACTATTATTTTTCCTGCCCTTCTGGTACATTTTTTTTTAATTTTATGGTGTTCCATACATGTCTACCTGTGTTCAAATAAACTCATCCTTGAAAACATCTCACAACCTGAGCTTTCAATTCCATTTAGTATTTANAATATGAACAGTGATCCCACAGTTCTTAGAAACAGGCTGAACTCTAAGAATTTGTAATGACTCCATACTATTTTCTCACTGGATAAATGAAGCAAGCAGTTCACACTGAAAGTCACCGCTGTCAGTTAAGGATAAATAAAAGTGGAATGTACTCACGGGAGGTGACAAATCCAAATAGCAGAAGGAACTAGGAGGAGTCAGAGAAAGGAGAATGCCTTGATTGCATCAGAACTGATATAAATGATTTGGGGAAATAATATGTGAAAACTGAATAAACAAAAGCAACATTGTGATCAGCCATATCTGTATCTCTGTACATAGTTTAGAAATAACCTTGAATGCATCAGTAAAGGTATTTTTTGGGAGTTTTTTTGTACTTTTTATAGTCAGGGAAATTACAAAATTTTTTACACTTTGTTAAGTACTAATTAAAGGGATAAATCTGTATTTGCACTCAGTTACTAAGAAAGGACATTAACTAGAGAAAATCTAAAACATGGCAAAAATCTTCAGAAGGCTGCACAATGGAAAGTGAGCAGATCAAAATGTATTTTGGAGTGAAGCAAAAAAATAAGTGATGCAGTATTAAAATAAAAAATACATTCAAGGTGAATAAGAAAGAGGGGACAAGAGTCAGCATAAGAAAGCATAGATTAGAGGCATTAAGGTAATTCTAAAGAATTCAGGGGACAACATGACACAGAAAAGAAAATTTAAAAGAGAAATAAAAAGGAAAAAGAGGTAGGATTGAGAAGCAACAACTTAGTTCTGGCAAAATTGCTGCATCCCTCTCACCAACTGAATTTAATGGTAATGCAGTGTTGATTATGAAGAAAAAAATGTGCATAAATGAACATTTGGACAAACTGACCAAACCACAGCATCAGAAGGACAAGGTTCTACAAACTATTTGATGCAAATATCACGTTTGTTATCATCCACAAGAGATTTCTCTCTGTGTCTAGGATGAAAAACAAGATAAAAGGGCTGTGGCTTAATTAGGGCATGAATTTATTAGCTTAGCTCTTGTGGGAACTCTTGCAATAAATTGTACAGTGCATATCAAAACACATTCCTTAATTGTTTTCACATACTGAAGCTATATCATCAGCTATCCTTTCTCCCTTCTATCCAAACCATATTTCTTTTACTCATATCCAACTCCCTGCCATTTTTATAAAAGCAATAAAGGGCAAAGGGAGGTGGATTTACTCTAGTTACTCCAAACAGCATAATTAAACTCATTTCTCAGCTTTGGGGTGTTCCTTGATCTCTGTCCATTTCCTACTCTGATTAATCACACATTAGAGCATCTGTGGAACTGACAAATGCTTTGGACTCTTGCTTCAAATAAGCCTTCAGATAAAATCTAGTGCCTGGTACCTCCTCTCATTTCAAATTAACTTTTCAGATACCTTAACAATTTCCTTCCAAATTCAATCATCCTCATCCCTGAATAACCCATGTATTGAACATGATATTTTTGGTGGATGTCCATTAATCCTCCTGCTGCTAATAACTGAAATGTTATCTGGCCTTGTCAACCCTGGAGATAACTCACCATATCCTTTCTGAAAAATGTTGCCTCTGGGGACAACTGGCACGAAGAAAAATGTCCCTGACCTGTCTTCCTTTTTCTTTTCTTTTTTTTTTTTTTTTTCTAGCTTAGTTTANTCTTTTCTTTTTTTTTTTTTTTTTTCTAGCTTAGTTTATACTTATTGATCCTTTAAAAAATCTCAGTAGCCCTGCAATGAAGTCACAGTTTCAGGAGTCTGCCTTAGTAAATGGACTGTAGTGTGCTCCTGCAGAATCTGAGGACAGTTGGAGACATGGGGCAGTGGCCATGTGTCCCATGTGGGGCAGAGCACTGCCCCTCCACACCCAGACACCAGCCAGAATGACTTGGTGTCTTCCTCTCTTTGCAGTGGGGTCTCATTCCTTCAGCTCAGCACTTCAGGCTGTCATCTTTGGACCCCCATGAATAATGCTGTGTACCCCTGTTCAGACACCATGTTTTCCTCAGAGGGTTATGAAAAATCCAATGAAGAAATATTTAACCTCCATATAAGAAATAAGCAATCTCTGTGTTAGAAGTTACTAAATATAAGTGCACCATTCAAAAAGTTACAGGTAGAGATTTGAATTTCCTGGTGTACTACTGGCATAATGAAATCTTGAATGAACAAAACATGCTATTTCTGTTGACAAATGATAATAACAGTGCTAGACATGAAGTAAATTTATGTTTTTTTAAGAATCAGTTACCTACTAAATTTAACACACCCTCCCTCATTTTCACATTTCCTTTTTTATCCCTTTACGGTCTTCAATTGGCTGCTGATCTGACTTATTTAACCATGCTCACAGAACACATCTTTTGAGGTTCAAATCAATCATAAAAAGAAAAATGGTGACTTTTGTTTACTCTAATGATTAAAACAAACAGAATTTGGACAGACTTTTAAAAGGAGAATTGGCAGCTCTCTTTCTTTTAACCTTTCTGTGTACCTGTGCTCTAGATAGAATTGTTTTTACGCTAAACATACTAGAGAAAGATCGCCTGAGTGACCAACATTTCATTTTTAGATGATTTAATAACTTTTGGTATTAAAGGGGATTCTGGCAAGGTGACATAATTGTAGGGGCTTTTTAATAAATGGTCCTTATACTGGACCTCAGAAATTTATCCTTAGTATCTAGTGAGTTACCAATTTATTGCTTTTTAAGTGAGGTTTAATTTGCTCTTAACATAAGACCTTTTCCCTCTCTACTTTTGTTCAGATATACAAGATGTAGCTGTCAGCTTGGGGTTCATATGAAAATGAGTTGTCTGCTCTTCACCTCTCTAGGAAACATCAAGAGAATGCAGATGTTGACAAGAAATTATTTTACCTTTTAGAAATCAGCAGCTTCTGTGAAATTAAACAGAATTTTGTCCTAGTCATTGCTTCCATTTAAGTAACCCTTCTCTGCTGATATGTAAAGATTTCACATCTAGGTTCATCTTCTGCTAGTACAGAGAGACTAACACTCTACGGAATATCTATTTTAATAATGTCTCTATTTTTCACTATTTAATATTTCCCTTGTTAATTTTTTACCTGATTAAGTTGACTAGATGAGTGTTCTCAGGATCCAAAGTCAACATTGCAGAAAAGATGTTCATAATTCTCTTTTACTTTTATGTTTTTTAAGACATTGGTGTAAAATAATGAATAAGAAATTGTGTAATTTTACCTGGCAGAGCACAGTACCTCTTCCATAGTGTCTGATGATACTGTCATCAGTACAAATCTCTATAACATGTAAAAGTTTGTATTTTTCTTGGATAGCTTTTGTTTTCTATTGTTTTATTATATTCCTCTTCTGTCTGGTCTGTGCAGCACTATTATCTTCCTTGGGTTCCTCTGAGTGAGTAACGTGCCTCAGGCATGAAGGGCAAGGTCCCTTGTTTTCCAGTGTTTGCTGATTTTTTTTTTTCCAACACTGATCCAGGCCAAAACATTGTTTAGGGGTTTCTTTGGTTGGCTGGTTTTGTTTCTTGTCTTTTAGATTTTATTTATGTTGGTTTATTCTGTTTTGCTTTGGCACATGCTAAATGACCAGTCTGTTTTTCCCAAACATGCCATTTTTCTCTCTCTGCTTGAAGTGTTCATGTACTTATCCACATGGATTATTTTTAAAATAACCTTTCAGTACTATTTAGGTAAGTCAAAAAATAGTTTTTTAGCTTGTCTCAATCTCTATATGTCATAGATACATTCTGCAGACAGTAAAGTGGCTCAGATCTCCACTGTCATCCAAACAGACTTTTATAGCTGTGAGTTTGCCTTGAGTGTTTGAAAAGGATTTACCTGAAGACAAATATGGTCCTGTGCCTGGTGTGTGACCTCTGACCTATGGCCAGTGAGAGCATGGGGAAAGTGTGCTTTAAAGAAAAGACTTGTGCTGAGTTTCTTTCAGTATGTACTCAGGCAACAGAGAAGAGTGCTGTCATTCACAATGCACTGGGCTCAAAGAATCAATCTAGAAACCCATGAGACCTGCAAAGAGTTCTGAAGGGTTGTAAAACAGGAGTGTTGCAGGCACTTATGTCTCACAGCAAACCTTCAACCAGCATCCAAAGTACATCAACTTTCAGAGCTTTCAGAAAACCAGTGAAATTTAGAATACAGGAAACCTTCTTTGAACCTGTGCCTTTAGCCTGGTATGAGGCAGTGATTTCACTTTTGTAACCATAAATTTAAGCTGTTACTATAGAGACATAGAAAAAACAGAAATCTTGGTTATCCTGTATGTTGGTGAAGATGTAGAAATAGTTCTAGAAAGTGTCTGCTTTTCTTGCCTTAGTACTAAAATTTCTTCTGGAAAAAAAACTAACAAAGATTTATTGTTTAGGAAAATATGTTAGTGCTACATAGGTGATGTTCTTTGACTCACAGCTTGTTTGCATGTGTGTGTCCTTGTGATGTTAACTCACCAAAGAAATGTTACAACTGTTGGTTTTTTAATTACACATGGCATGGACACAGCAGTGTTTCACAGACTGATGAGTCCAGGATAATGCTATTTGAGACTAGAGCATAGAAAGTATTGTAGCACGTCTTTTTCACAGCTATCCTACACTCTGACACATTTTGTACACACTCTGACACATGCGTGGCATGTGGCAGACTGCTTAGTGCAGATAGAAACCTCCTACAGATCTAAATGCTTTACAGACTGAGCAGGATTTTGTGCATAACTGTCCCTGCAAAATATCTGTCTGTCAAGGTGATGTGTCATCTCTGTATTTTTCTACAGTAATAAGGTTAATACAAATTCTTAAATTGAAAACTTAATATTTTTTTTTGCTCAACACTAATTTTTTTTTCTATTACTTCAAAGATTCATAATTATGTCAATAATCAATAGCCAAGGATAAGACATGGATTGTAACTGATTCAGAAAAACACTCTGGGTATGAACTGTAAACTTATGTTGGTTAGATTGCAGTTCTTGGAAATGAGTCATTGTTGGTTCATAAAATAGTTAATGCCATTTGCCCATAGAACATCAGTTTGTGGAAATTTTAAATAAACCTGAGAAGCATGAATGGTGGTGGTTTCACTGCATGGCAATTTCATGCAAGTTGTGAAAGCCTCATCATTCAAATATATTTATATATTTTGATATATATACATAAAATACTCCAGGAGTGCTTTGTCCTTTTTACTCCAAAATCTGATGTTGAAAGAAAACATCTTATGTCATAAATAATGCTTTTAGGGAGGAGTGTGCATGGTAATTCTACCCATATCAAAAATTCTTCAGTAAAAATCCTTTCCCGTATGTTTTTCTTATTAAAAAATGAAAGGGCTTCTCAGAAAATACAGTAGGAAAGCTGGGGGATAGGGATTGATCAGGCTAAGACTAATTGGCTGAAGCTGAGCCTCTAGAGATTAGTCATCATTAGGCAAAGGAGAACAGTTAAACTACCTTGAAATAAACAGGGTCACATCTACTTTCAGGAATAAATTAGTCTGTAGATTTGTTGACACAGCAAACTGTTCCTTCCTGGCACAATGTGTGCAAGGGGAAATTAGACAATAAATAATATTTGACTTTGATCTGATTTGTACAAAGTGCAATATTGTACTTTCCCTTCCTTCATTTATCATATCTGATTTCATCCCAAACCTTCAGCCTTTATTTAGTTCCCCCTACACACTGTTTAAACAGACTAAATTAGTAAAGAATGAAGGGACTAGTTGATGAGTTAAAATAAATTATTTATTCTCACACCAGAAAAGAAATTAAAACCTTCCAGTTACTGTATAGTGAGAAAAACATGTGTGCCATCAAATAATAAGTGGGTTGAACAAATGTCAAGACGGGTGTAAAGAAATTTAAAAATAAACTATCATCAGAGGCAATTTAATGTGGGAGGTATAGTGCATCTGCAATGGAATGGAGCATAAAGAATAAACAGGTTTATGAGAGAAAGATATGTAATAAATATTAGAAAGTATATCATAGCTCAGATAAATGCTATTTCTCCCACTTACAAAAATTCAAAAGATAATGAAGAAAGACCAATGTCTAAAAAAGATGTAGTTGACCACCTGGGTAGAATTTGCCTTGAATAATAATTTTTTTCATTGCTTTGAAATTCACAAATCAATATGAAGGAAGGGATCCTGGAAGCAGCACTAGAAGATGTATCTTTGCTGAAGGAGAAAGAATGTGGCAGAAAATTGCATCACAAGCTGATTAATAAATTAAAATCTGTTTGAATTAATCCAAACCAATGTCAGGGTAGGCTGTCCTTTGCTGTTGGGTGTTATACGTACAGAGTTATGAATAAAATCCCATTTCTAAAGCCTGTGGCTCATACCTACAACCTATGCAAATAAAAGCAGAACTGCCATGAAAATATTTTTGCATCCTTCAGACCATTCCTGATCAGTGATGGAAGGTAAATTCTTTGTGTTTAGGAATAGATTGAGTTATAGAATAATATTTTTTCTTATAATCTTACAATAAATTAGGAAAAATGAAAAAAAATGGTCCTGTCACACACATACAGGACTCTAATTTAAGGAGAATACCTACTACATTTTTTTCTCTCCTTCTCATGATACTCATGGAAATTCTCAAGAATTTTTCCAGGATTTGGAAATCTTGATTTAATTACAAAACCAATCTTTTTTATTGGAGAACAGTGATATATTTTGTCACTTATAATAGCTATAGTCCTGTTTTCACTTTGGATTATTATAAATTTTTCATTATCAAATGTCTCTACACCTAGAAAATCAGAGGCTCAGAATTGCTGGATAGATCTCATCTCACAGAACTATCTACAGGAACTCATCTTGTATTAGCCTGGCCTGGATAAATATTCTGAAAGCTCATAAAATGAATTGAAGGATTTTGTGAGAGCTGTAATTCTATTGTGTGATAAACCCCAAAAACCCCAATAAATCATGGGAATGAGTGACAATACCTGAAAGTTATACTTTTGGTTAAAGAGAAATTAAGAATGTGGTCTTGAAAAAATCCAAGATATCTCACTTCACCTCTATAGAGTAACTTGCATCAACAGTGTTATATGGGTTTCTGCTTTCCTTAACAATAGTCAGCAGTTGGAAAATAAAAAAATGGATCTGCAAGATTGATGGAGGGAGATATGTTTTTATTACAGTGAGAAAAGAGGTGGTTTTAAAATTTGGTTTGTATCTCTTAGTATCAAGAAGGCCAAGTATTACATCTGACCAGGCTGCTTTACTCCATATGCAGTTTACAGGAAAAGATGAATATATGTGACAGGTAGATTGTATGTCTATTAGAAAAGAGCAAAAGCTTTTGTTTTGAACCTTGAGCTATCCAAAGTCACTTTGGCAAATATCACAGTAGGAGAGGATGAAAAAGATCATTATCAGTCTTTCTTTAAAAAAAATCTGTTCTTTTTGGAGGTCATTTAATCACTACAGTATTTTTTTATTTTAATTTTATTTTTGATGGAGTAATTTCTGAAAGTCATCTTAATTTCACTGGATCTTTGCTGGCAAATACAAATGAGATGCAATACAAATGTAATTTGCTGGGGTTCCTGCACATCTCCGCTCCCATTCTTTTCAAAAGACTTTGTCACAGTGTTATTGCTGTTACTGTTCTAAAATGCCTGGAATTTATAGAAACTCGGCTATGAGAGATTCCTGAGCATTGTCTGTGTCCCACTACCATATCTCTTTTGATATTTCTGGCTCCGCAATTAAGCTGTTAGAAGCTTTGAAACACGGCTGCAGAAGACTTTTTCTTTGCAGTGTGTAATTTTCTGTGCTTCATACAAAGTAGAGACCTCATTTTCATAAACAGCCTTGACTACTGTCTTTTACACTTGACCACTATCTGTTTCTCCAGCACTTAAAGTAGTGGTCTAGTACTGGACATTGTAGATAGCTGTCACTGAGTTATCTCTGTTGTCTCCATCACAGTAATTTCAAGCCTATTAAGAAACTACTTTCTCTCCTGGTGCATGGAATCTTACTTACTGAATCCAAGGAAATGGTGCAGGAACAGAGAGTGCGAGGATTTTAGATTTTGTGATGAAGAAGAACCACAAAGCAAGTCAGTGCACCCGTGTATAAGTCCTGTGAGGCTGAGACATTGGAATGAAACCAAGGTCTTTTTCTGAATAGAAGACACAGTGAAAAGCATAAAACTCTGACTGTATTGCTTTACCCTTTGAAGAGATTGTCGAGTTCAAAGACATTTATTATGCATGGTCAGATCTATCTTTGAACTTCCTAAGAGCTTGGACATCAAATTTTTCCTACAAGGTGTACTAAATGAAAGAGCAAGTATGAGCAAAGTCAGCCTATCAAGAGAAAGGTCTCAGAGAAATTCTGTAAAGGTTTTTCTTTATTACAGTGAGGCATCATCAAAAGATTGAAGGAAATTAATGACGACCATGAAAATAATGAACATTTATCATGCTGTGGATCATTGTCCCAAAGGGAATGAAAGAGATTCAGTCTCTTGGGAAATTCTATGTCCGGCTGAACAAAACACTTGAAAATCTATTAGTTGAAGCTTAGTTGAGTCAACTTTCAGATGAATGAATTGAAAGACTCTACAATAATGAGTCCTTTAACTCATTTGCTTCAAATAATTTTGCTAGAGAAAGCAGAAGAGAGATGTGCTGGCATGGTGAAGTAGGGGGAAATTATGACAGAAGAGAGGAAAGTTCGAGTTAAAGCAATTAAATTCATATATATAGAAAAAGTGTAGATGACTAGGAAAGAGAAGTGTTTCTATAATCTGTAAAATGAGGAAAAAGTAACTCAATGATTTATAGTTTCTATAATCTATAAAATGAGGAAAAATAAGACAAAGTAAAGAAAAAATTGAAGAAAAAGAAACTATGCATAAAAGGATTTCAAAATACCAGTTAAAATATGGCAGAATAGAATAAAGAAATAAAGACCATGTATATATAACAATATGAAAAAAAAGCAGTGATAAAGAATTTAAAGAGAGAGTTAGAAAAAAATAGCATTTGAAAACAAGCTATAGACAAATACAGGGAGAAAATTGAAGTTTTGTATTTTATTGTTGGTGGAAAGAAAAGGTTTTGCACAAATAAGACACAGCAACCTACATTGAAAACTGATCTGTAGTACTGTCTGATGTTCATATGCTGAGATTGTCTTAGAAGACAATTTATTGCATGTTAACAATAACTAGTAAACTAAATTAGGTTTTCCGTACCACCAAATTAAATGGATTTTTTAAATTGTTTAGTGTTGTATTTCCTAGCCAAGATTAGACCTTAATTAGGCTCTTTTGCTAATAAATGTGGTTCTGAAAATTAGCCCCTATTTCAGCCTATTCTACTTTCATAGAAGTTTATTACCCAATTATTTTTCAGTCAATCTTTATAGTTGATCTTTGTATAAACAAATATTTACTTCCAACTTTCTCAAAATTACAGAGATATACTTAGTAATTGAGCTTTTTATTGTATTCTGCTCCCACCCATTGAGAGAAGAAATACGAGACATGCATTTTCCAACACCTGTAGGATGGGATTACTCTAAAGAAACAATACAAACAAGTGATTAACAGTTTTTCACGAATGTTAAATTCAAAGTTAGCTGTCAACAAATATCAAGATGAGTGATGACATAAATATCTAGTTGAGTGCCTATATATACTTGAGGGATCTTTCTACTTTTCTGCAGATCTCAGTCAAAGATATGTAAAAGTATTGTGGAGGGTAGGGTTTTTTTGGAAGTGCTTGTGAGAACACCAGTCGAGACTAAAACAAGAGAAACTGTTTTAGGTCTAGCAGTTCTGATTTCCAGGGCACAGTAGAGACCTACCCTGAAGGGTCTGCTTAGTTTTTTTACAATTAGAGAGACAGATGAATAATAGGTCTTGCTCACACTTAGACCCTGTAAATTGCTGTCTTAGCATATTGTGAAATATTATTGCTCAGGTCACTACTATTCCCCCGCATTGCACACTTTTCCATTCACATCACTCCACTGATGGCTTGATGGCCTGAGCAAAAGAATTTTTCCAGAGTGAAATCATCTGGCTAATGACGGGCAGTTACAGAAGTCTATCCTCAATGTTCCTCACTCATTATTTCTTCTGAAAGACCTATGTACTGATCAGCTAGATCTCGTTAAGCCTAGAATTTCTGAATGGGTGTTGGATTCATATGGATGCTTCTTTATCATTCATGTCTGCAGGCTGGTGTTGCATGAATGAAATAGAAAATGAAATAGCTGAAAAAAATGAAGCTTGTGTGTACAAGAACAGCATTCAGTCAGCTTGGTCCAATCAATACTGCATTACAGTTTTGACTGGACTTCTTCAAGAGAGAGGTTTTACTAAAAAGCAGGGATTTCCAAAGATCTGCACATCTACTTTGACCAAGATTTAGTGCAACCATACCATCTCTGACAGATTTTTATTAAGTATATTCCTTGACTCTGAAGGCAGATAGATCATATCTAAGTATCCACTAGCTCCTTCCCATATATATCTGAAGGCTGAAAATGGTAAAGTGAGTTAGCTACTACTCCTGTGGGCAGGTTTTCACCCTCTCTATAGCATTTTTCTCAGCTTCTTTCTCCTAAGAGACTTTCAAAATAAAATAGAAAGAGGAATATATTAAAAAATCCAAAAAAATTGAATGGGATGGAAGTAGAATGGTCACAAAGAAAAATCAACAATAATTTACACTTTGCATATTAAGAGCACAGACAATGCTTCCAAATTACAGTACTCGTGAGTGTCAGAAAAGGCTATTAGATTAAACACTATTAGAAAAAAAAATTAGATTTACTCAATAATGACATTAGGTTTCTTAGATGCCAGCTAGAAAAAATATAAATTCTCTTATCTCAACACTTAAAATTTTTGGAATACATAAATTTTGTCATCCTGAAACTGCTGCAATAATTGGGTAGCATTGAATATGCTGTTTTTATTAAAAATAGAATATCATTGTAAGAAAAGAATAAGAAGTATTTGACATTGAAACAGTCAATGAAATTCATTCAAACTTTCTTTATTTTTATGGCATTTTAAATTCTGAGAAATGAGCAGGCATATTTTCCTGCATGTCTTCATGAATAAAACATTTGACACTTTGCTAAAGTTAAGTTTTTTTCAAGTTAAAGGATTATTTTCTGGTTTTGTTTTTGTTTTTTTTTTTTAAAGCCATGCTTTTGAAGTAATAGGGTCTAGAAATTAAATGAAGAATCATCTGTGGCTGGCCTTTCTTGTGGCATAAATGAATTGTACTAATTTGGTTCAAAGAAAGTCAGTCTCTTGCTCTCCAGTCTAAGATTCCACCTTCATTGTTCTGTCTTACTATTGGAATTGAGAATATTGGTAGCTCTTAAGTAACTAGGATTCAGATTTTTGAAAGCTTTGTCTGTCAACAAATTCTTGAGTTCTACTTACTGAAGACTTCTGTGTAAAATTTGAAGTTGAGTTGTCACAGTCATTTATTTATGGAAATCTGTCTTTTTAGGAAAATAAAAATTAAAAAAAATTACATCAAGTGTAATTTTGCATGTCTTCTCATGCATTTTGCACATAAGCAGATTGACTCATTATGTGTACCAGTGGTAATACAACTGACAAAAATGAAGATGTAACAACTTGGTCAGTATTGCCAGTTTAATCTCAGTAATACACATCCTGAAAACAGCTCAGAGAATGGTCCTATCAGGTTAGAACAAAAGCTGGCTATGTCTGGCAACTGACTCCAGAAAAGGAACCTCTCACACTTCAGTCTTCTGCTTTATATCAACCATGAGTGACTGTAGGATGCTCAGGAATAGGCTTCCACTTTCAGCGTGTCCTGGTTGTGTGGAGAGAGGCCCTTGGGAGGGCCACTGTTCTGTCTCCTGTATGGAAAGACTTGCCTGGTCTGTAGTACCTGTACGTGTTTCTACAGGCCAGCTTGGTCTGGGTTGTTTGGGGGTTTTTTTAGTAGGAGTAGTGCTTTCTCTCCAATCACACTAATAATTCCTTGCTTTGGGTAACACAGAGGCTGTGGTAGGTCTGCAGGACAAGTGAGAACAGAGATGGACCTTAATTCTTCATGCCATAGGAGAAGAAAGATTCATAGTTGTCGGAACCCAGAGCATCTCTTTGGCTGCCCTGGAAGCTCAGGAGACCTTGACCAGACAGTCTGGGAACTGAACAAGCAGGATTTACCCCAGTGCAGGGTGTTTACAACCCTGTCCAGGGGGGTGAACAGGGGGGTTTTTACCCCTGTCCATGGGAGTCACAGACCATGACACAAAGCAGGGATGAATTACAAATCTCAAGAGTGTGAAACACAGTAGTTTAGCTTATCACTGAGTGAGAAATATGTAGTTTTAGGTTTTCTATAATAGAAGTAAATGTAGACAAGATGGAGATTTTGGGGCGGTTCCCTAGGTTTTTCTTCTTCTTCTTCACCTCCATTTTCTGATGTGATGTTAGTACAATGTGGCTTGGAATGATTGGGCCAAGTAGGCATGATCTGTTTGATGTGGATGGTGGACATTGGTAAGAAATGGTAAACAACATGTTCGTAATAATCTGTATAAAAGGGCACAACCTTCCGGAGGACGGAGAGTGGTGCTATGGCGGGTGTTCAAGACAGACCTCACTGGGCACAGAGAGAACTATGAGATAAGGAATAATAAACAAAGTGATAGACCTTGGAGAAACTGAAGTCTGAAGCCTCTGTCTCTTTCATGCGTCTGCCCTGAAACATCCAGGAGGGCAAAAAAGACTCTAAACCACTAGAATATCGGAATCGATAATTCCGACACATAGTAAAGAATTTTCCATAACAAATTCAGTCTTTCTCATTTCCAAGGTATTCTCATCTCCTCTTCTTTACCCTCCACCTGTACCACCCACTGGCCTGGTGATGTCTCCACAGCACCAGAGCTGTGCTGGGCTGCAGCTCAGATGAGACATCAGCTGTTTGCCTCCTCAGTGAGCAGGCAGAGGAGCTTTTTAGCCACCAGGTTCTGATGCCTACTTCATGTCTGTTCGTTCAACACCAGCTAAAAAATGAAATAAAGCTGAAAAAATCTTCAGCTGTGCCATCATGACAAATGATAGTCCTACGTACATTCAGCAGAGATATTTAAAGAATCCAGACAACTTTCCTTTCAGACAGATCCTCACAAGGAGATGATTTTCTAAAGATATGGTGGTTATTTACTCTGTATTGTCTAATTTAAGTATGTGTGTACTATTATGATTTTCTCCCTACAGCCTACTGAGTCAAGCTCTGAAAAAAAATCTGCGTTTTGGACCAAAGAAACTTGAAGTTCCTTAACTCTAGGCCTGTTAGTTATGCAAAATTAATGTGAGGTCTTTCTCTTAACTGTACATGTCTTCCTCCCTAAACAGAAGCTTAACAGAAAATAAAGCTTTACAGTACTTTAAACAACACTTTGATTGAATTTAATTACTGGTTTTGTTATTTTAAAGTCTTAAAATATAATTTAAATGGAAAAAAGTATATAGTTGCTGATTATTTATTCAATTTGTCTTCTTTAGAAGTGTAACAACTCAAGTCTTTAGTGAAAATTTAAAACATGACAGGCAATCTGTAAGAAGGAAGATAAAGTGGTTGAAAAAACTTTAGGAAATGTCATTAGCTAAATCCAAAATGAATACTCATTCAGGTATTAGACTGAAATAAACTATTTTTGATATTGCTATTTACTTCAAATGAAAAATAACTCTTAGACTTTATCCTCTCCCTATTCTCCATTTTTTACGTTCTTACAGACTCATTCACTTACAGACTCATTCACTCACATAATTTCAGGGCTCCTATTCTCTTGTGTGGAAGTCACAGAATTGCATCCAGTCCACGCAGTAGGTACCAGAGCTTTTGGAAAAGGCATGAAAGATCTGCACTGGGGGACCCACACTGCTGAGATGTCTCCCACTGGTTGCTGTCTCTGGGATTTGCTCTTGGACTCGTGCTCAAACCTTGGTGCCATTATGTCAGAAGGCATCTGCACTGGATGCTATGATGCAATGGGTAGCTGCTGATGCCACCAGGCTGGGAATAAATGCAGATTCATGCTCCATCCATCTCTCTGACTGTCTGGATGTTCCTTGGCCTGCTCTGCCTGCCCCTTTTCCCGACCCAAACCGTCCTAAAAAGCACCCTTCATTTTGGAAATGGCAGAATCAATGCTCTATTTTCAGCAGTGAATGGGAACCAGGCTTCAGGTACAATTCAGTGACTAACACTCTCCAGTGTGCTCTTGGATGAGTAATCTCAGGAAAGAAACAACCTTTAGCAGTACTCTGCCCTTGAAAATGACCTTTGAGTATATGCTTATCTGAGATCTAGATAGTTCAGAAGTTATTTTCTTTCAAATATGAACTTAGAATTAAAACCACATGTAGGCATATAGCTATGAGAATTTGGACAACAGCTCTCTGTTGTTCATTCAAAATGAAATCTACTGAAATTGAATATTTTCATTATGGGAGACTGCTTGTTTAGGAGGATTTAATGCTCACCACATTTAAGGAAATGAGAAACTTCTGCTCAACTTTTTACAAATAAAAGGTTGATTCCTTAAGAACAGCATTACACGTACTCAGTCTGTACAATAGTGCTTTTGCATAACTAATTGTAGGAGCTTTTGCTTTATCTCAGTGGGTCCTCACACCTACATTTGCCCTTTTGAAGTATTGTATATTGAGATTTTACTGACTACCATACTTTCAAAGGCAATTGCATCCCAAAGCTGTAATTTACTTCTGCTAATAGACCTCCACTTTGGAATTCCTCAGATTCACACTGATAAGTCAATGGTTATTGAACATTCGTGCACATTTCAGCAAGGGCTTCTTGCTAGGATGAAGGGGAGTGCAAAATGTTTAAGATTTCCCATGGTGGTTCTTTGATGCAGCTTTGATTTGGCAAGTTCATCATACCTTGTTGCAAAGATGACACCAGTAAACC
This sequence comes from Pycnonotus jocosus, assembly GCA_013400435.1. Classification (NCBI taxonomy): domain Eukaryota; kingdom Metazoa; phylum Chordata; class Aves; order Passeriformes; family Pycnonotidae; genus Pycnonotus; species Pycnonotus jocosus. The sequence continues at coordinate 55,285 of VWYP01024432.1, forward strand.
TCCAGTGATTACTAACCATAAACCTCATCCATTTTGTAGCTGGTCTCTGCTTGACTCTCAGTCAGACCTTTTCTTTACAGCTATGTGATTCCAGATACTGTTTTCTTCTACTAAGTCAGCAGAAGAAAATCTCTAATTATGCTTTGGGAACAGTCAACAGAGTCAGCAAAACAAAACTCATCATGTATTACAAAAAATCTAGAAGTGAATAGCTCATGCAAATTTTTCACAGAGTTACAGAAAATAGATTCTCTATTAGCAGAAAAAAGGGTTCTGGCTTGCTGTCACCTTGGTAAGTTCTTGAACTATTTTAGTTTTATTTGTTGCATTAAATTGCAATTTCATACATTTTCATTTATATTGTTTTGGAAAAATAGGGATTTTTTTGTAACAGATTTTGTACAGAAATCTTCTAAAATACTGACAATTCATTAACTCTTACTCCATTAAGATGTGAGTTTTATAAATATATCTTGGATATGGTTTGCACTGGTTGGTTTGCAGTGTAGCAAAATAAAGTTCATGTTTTCTTAATAAGTCTTTCTTTTTTTTTAATACTGGTTCCACAGAGGGAAGAGGATGAAAGAGCAGGAGAACGACACATATGTAATCCTGTTTAACTAGTCTGCTGTCCTCTACTTTTGTCCAGCTTCCAATAATCTATATAAACTTTGTGCAAGTATTTTGTAAAACCTCATGATAAGACAAGTCTTACACTATAGATCTTCACCATTTTCAGACTCGAACAACTTGTAGATTATAGACATATTTGTGGTTTTATCTGCTTTTCTTTTGTTTCAGTGAATGACCATTTGAAGTCCATTTTTCCTCTGTGTACATCTGATTTACTTATTTCTCAAATGTATCTCTGTTTTCAGACCTAAATGAAGGATGACCTAACCACTTTGTTTCAGTTTCTCTTCCACATAGTTATTAGAAAAAGAATTATTTAAGGAGGGCTTCCTTAGAGCATGCAGAAAGAGATAGTTTGCTGACTGCCCTCCACCTGCTCACTTCATATCTGCTTGTCTGTTTTTAGTCTCGGATTCCAGCAGAGATGAAAACTGAGAGAACAGGAAAGAAAAACTAACAAAAATATAGTTAGGTAGATTTATGTTAATGGCCTATATTAAACTGAATATTCGATCATTTGCATATTGCAAGGGCAAAACAAAAATCTCTAACACTAACTGCTCAGAATTACATTAGATCTAAAAAGTCAGTTATCTTTTGAAGATAGATACCACCACCACTCCCACTCCCAGAAAATAATCACCACTCCTGGTTTTTCTAAAAAATACCCCCAAAACTTGCCCCCACCTAAAGCCTTAAATACTACAGGACATTTTAATATTAAAATATTTAGGAGTGGTTTTTGTTTGTCTGATTTTCTTTGTTTAGTTGGTTCTGGGATTGATTTTGCTTTTTGTTGTTTTTCTGAAGCAAGTGTATTTTTGTCTTTTGGCTAATTAGGCTCCAGCATCAGCTGTAACTGTGCTATTTCTATTTTCTGAGTTTAAATTGCAACATTTTTTTCTTTTCATGGAAGTTGATAAATATTTTTGCACATTATTATGACACTTTGAACTCTGGATTGGAAATTTTCTCATAATCTCTATTTTTTTTTCTGAATCCATTTCTTAACAGTTTTTTTTTTTTTTAATTGTATAACCATTTATTAATTCCATTACTGTCTGAAGAACATTATTACTATAGGAAGCTAGGAATGTTTCATAGATATGTACTTGACTGTGTATGTCTGGTCAAATCCTCTGAGCTCCATGTTTAAACAGAATCAAGTCAAAGTATCTGATATTCGATGACTGGAAAGTCTCATATAATTCAATTGATTTCAGCTATGTTGTTCTGATCCTCATAGATAATGAAAGTAGGATCAAGTTCTGTGTGCATTCTCTTTCATGTTCTTTGAAATATACTCATTTTAATTTTTCTTTGCCTTTCAATTTAAAAATATAGGAAGGTGAAGTACACTTGTTATCTTAAATATGAGATTTGATAAGTTACCTAACATTACCATTTATCTTGAATTTGTAACATATGATTGACTTCAATGAACAATATTGCTCTTAACAACCAGCAAGCCAGTGTTATGACGCTACCACTGGGATAAACTCCTGAGAACTATAAATATCAAAATTACAAAGATATCGACCTTTAATTACAGGCTTTGCCAAAAATTCAAATATGTTTAATTGCAATGGAAATAAGGATTTTTAACACTGCTGTGAATAACCTCTCTCAACGGACATTTCAGCCTTAGAACAAATATGTGGTAAAGGTGAAAGAGACATTATAGATGAACACTAAAAAAGTTTTTTATATGGGCAAGTGGGCATTAACACTACATCCTCCTGCTTCAAACTTTCTATTTACAATGCTGTTTAAAATCAGACACAATCAATGCTCTTCTAATCTGGTTTTACATGCTTAAATTCCATTTGAAATTGACAGCATAGCTATTATGTTTCTCACAGCAAGAAGAAAAAAGGCAAGGTTCTGTTGTAGTATTAATTAGAAAGTGATACTGTTGAGCAATTTATCTTCTTTTGTTCATTTGAAGACACATAACATTGCAGTCAAATCACAAGCCTAGTCATTCTGCACAACACTCTCCCTTGTATAGTGATCAAAGAGTAGGGTCTTTGGATGCAAAATAAAAATGAAGAACAGGGGAAAATGACAGGAAGGAGATAACGGGTATCTATCTCAAATGGGAAAGTTTAAGTAAAATTCTGACCTGACTGTTAGATCATAGAGATCATCTAGTTTTGTACTTTGCTGGCATACAAAGTATACTATCACCCCAAATTAGGGATGTGCTGAAATGCTTGCTTAGATAATGATTGTGCTGTTTCTTTGCTTTGATAATGGCTGTTTGAATTTGTGCTACTATGGCTCTTTGGACAACACTTTCAATACAAGTAATTCTGCTCCTTTTCCTTCCCTTAAATTTTTTGGCTTAATATCAGTAGAAAATGCATGACATTTGCTTCCTTGACAACCATTTGGTTTCAGCTCCCTCATTTTGCTCAATATATGAGCATGTGCACTGCCAATTGAGCACCATTCCAATTTTCCTTGTAGACAAAGAAGTAGAATTAAATATAGGCTGCCCAGGAAAATCTCACTGCCAAACTTCCTAACTGTGAATGCTCTACGTCAGAAGTTTTAAAACATTTGAGGTGCTTTGACTTTGTATGGTTGGAATATCGAGTGAAATGCAATAAATATTTATATTAGAAAAAACATTACTAGAATACACAGCAGTAGATCCCATTTGACTGTTTTCTTATTGTTTCTATTAACAAGAAAAATACTTGTAAAATTAAGTCTAATCAGAAAGACATGTAAAGAAGAAACAGCAGACATTCTCTAGATTCTTCAAAATTTATTTATTTAATGCAAATGTACTCATGTCAGTATGAATATTAAATATAAATTATTTTCTGGCAAATTTGTTTATAGATACGAGCACGTTTGCAACTTTTAACTAGTAAAAACAGATTTGTAGTTATGTCCTTATGAAAAAGTTTTATCAATCTGCAATTTTGTTATTATAGAAACAGATTACTTTTACAGAATAGCATACTTAAGACATGCATAAAAGATCATAAAACATGCACTGCAATAAGATTTTAACATTCTGGCAGAAAACATGTAACAAGTGCTGTTTGGTTGGAGCTGTATATTATTACTTTATTTGCATTCCTCTTCATTCACAGAAACTATTTTTCTGTCAGAAGTTATATTTCTTTTAAATGAACAAATGGTCATGTTTCAATTAAAATGCTTCCAGGAGAGCTTTCATGTTAAGCAAAAACTTCCAGGGGAGAGAGAAGCAGGAGAGACAATTAAGCCTAAAATTTACAATAATTGCATCCTTCACAGTCTAAGAAGAGGTTCTCCCTATTTTTTTTTCCTGTTACTGTTTTATTGTGCAAGCCTTCTTTTCTTCATTTTTTTATTAAAAGTTTTGAGAGGTTTGTGTATTTTTTCATGTGAGGTTTTTTCTTTGTTTGTGGGGGTTTCTGTGGTTTTGGTTGTGGCTTTTTTTTGTTGTTGTTGTTGTTTGCTTAGTTTGTTGGTTGGTTTATTTTAGTTTTGATTTTGTTTTCTTTTCTTTTTTCCTGAAAAAAAAAATCAAAAAATTCAGTTCATTTCTGCATGAAAATTGGATTTTAGCCTTTCCATTCATTCAAAAATTATATTGGAATGCTCACATTCAGGTTTTATTTTCCTGTAGTTTCCTCAAATCAGTTTGTACCTAGGACGGTTGCTTTTTTTTTTTAATTTGTCCAGTAAGTGTTGAAACATGGAGTACCTAAGCCATATGGTATCAGATCCCAGAAGGAATTACTAGCAGAAGCTATTAAGCAGAAAAATCTCAGAAATGGGGTCACCAACACTGCTGTGGATGAATTTGAGTATGCAAATTTATAGGTCTGGTTATCAGTACTGAAAATTATTCATTCTAGCTATTATTTAAGGGTACAGTTGCTTTAGCATTTTTATTGCACTGTTCTACAATGATTCGGCACAA
>VWYP01024436.1:0-22643 GCA_013400435.1 Pycnonotus jocosus
TTATTTTGGATTTTTTTTTCTTTCAGACTTCTTGGCAGTACATCTTGGAAGAAGTCCCATCTACTTCTGTGTATATTAGATCAGGCCAAAAATCAGCAAAATGAAGAATGTTTTCTAGAAGATAACCTCTTTTTTTAATGTAAATGGCTCTGAATATTGTCACTTGTGAAACACCTATGTACAGAAACAATTTCTGAGGTTCTTACAAACTTCTAAATGAAGAAGAGTTACAGGCTTATGTTACTAAAATCTTTAAAAGTATATTCTTAGGTAAATTTTTCTAATCACAGGCTGTGAGGTTAAAACTGTATAATGTTTTAACCATTAAAAAACAGATTCCTAAAAAAAAACAAAGACTCAACACACAATATTTTTGCTTGGAGTCCTTCTGTTTTTTTCAGTCTGAACTGTTTTAGCATGGCACAAATGTTGTCAAAACGCCCATTCAAATTCTTTGTTTTAACCTTTAATTATTTCCCACCTTTACTAGCTGTTCTGAAAAAATATGTAGTGGTGACGTAGTTTGATACAGAAAGAATCATCAATAGATACAAATAGCTTTAGACCTTAAAAATACCAAAAAGAAAAGGTTAATAATAAACCAGGACTTCCTTCTGCTTTGTTTGTGAGTGATATAAAATTGAAAATCTGGGCAAACATTGCCTGAATTCTCAGATCTCTTTGACTCAATGGCAGAAGCAGTGCAATGCTTCCAAATGAAGACTTGAGGCACTGTTGGAAAGCCAGGGCTCCACTGACATTAGAGTCCAGGGATCTATGAAACGCCATTTCTAACCATCTATTTGTTAGCAAGCTACCTCTGCATTATGAAACAGACTTTCTATGAGAGCTCCTGCATCTCCAGACCAGAGGACCTGCTAAATGTGTTGTTCCCTTCTCTCAGTGGGAGGAAGATAAAGAAGAAATGATCCTTTATCCCAGAGGTGAGGCTTAGCTACACTGCCACTTACAGTGAATCAATGAAGGAATGATATCTGCTTCGTCTGGACCTTTCCTACCATAATATCTGTTTTACATGTCATTGTTTCTCCAAAGCAGCTTGCATGCTCACATGAGATTGCAGATGTCCACAGCATCACCTCTCTTGTGATTTTCTCCTCATGCCTTCATGCGTGTTCAGCTAAAAGCAGGTATTGCCAGCCCTCTTGTCACTCCTGGGAATTCAAAACTCCAGATGAACCCTCTCAGAGAGCTGACAAGGACACTTGTCTTTCCAATAGTTATTCAGTCTCTTCTGAATAGTCTCTTCAGTCTCTTCTTCTTTACACATATACAGGCATAGAGTTGCTATAAGCCCCTCTGAAAATGAAGAAGTAAAAAGCCATGACATTTTTTAGGAAATTAATTAGCTGAATAGTTCTCTATGGCTTCCCCAAACTCAATTGTGGTGCATCTATTTATGGTATATGTCAGAAGATATATAATTCAAGGGAAAACCTGACCAAAAATCCCTCCACATAGACAAACAAACAAACAAGCAAACACATTGACTGCTCCAAAGGCATGAGATTCATTTGCTTTTATTTTATTCATTCACACAAAACTAGTATTGAACAGTACAAGTTGCTTGTTTAATTTTACTTCTGATCCCTCTATATTTAAAAAGTGTACTTAAAGACTAGCACCTTTGGAAAGTCTCCTCAAAATGCATATGGGAACGTATCTGAGAAATTTTATTTTAAATCTTAAAATATATTATTAAAACTGCAGAAAATATCATAGATTTATAGTGCATAAGAGGCCTTAAGGAATATATCTAGAAATACAAATAGTGTGACATCCTCAAAAATGTAGGGAAAGAACCCTACCAAAACCCAAGGCTTTTATGTTAATGTAAATGATACCTTACTGTCTAATTGCTAAATTGGTTAGCAGTTCTCAAGAGATTACTGAATCAGGTGGGTGCATGTGAATTCTAAACTATCAGCCTCTAGGAAGAAGAGGGCAGTTAGGTTAACTTGCTTTGAATATCACCATAGAATACAGGTATGAAAAGATGATCTGAACAGAAAAAGAGATCTTCCTGCAAGTTGACAGATCCTTAGACATTGATGAAAGCCATTACGTACATGTGTTCAGAATGGGCTCTCAGTTTATTGAGGTAACAGAAAAGCTGAGAGATCCTCAGTGTTGGAAATACCTTGATAGTAAGATTTTTAGGGAAAATGAAACTATTGTGAGCATGTACTTCTCTTTCTAAACTAGAGTCTGCTGAGCTCTGCATAGCCCTTCCATGAATTCTGGAACCTGGGCTGGTGGTAGAAGTGAGGAATAAGACTGTTGACTCAATCCAGTTCATCTCAGCTATTCCATCACCTCTCTATATTGTTTTCCGGTGTACATGAGCTCTGCTGAATTGCCGCCTTTTGAATTTTTTACAGAGAATCACAGAAACATGGAATTGACTTCTTGAGACCATCTACTTTACCCTTTCCCCTCAAGCAGGGACAGACACAATAAGTTGCCCAGGACCATGCTCAGGCAGTCACTGACTATCTCACAGGGTATTGATTCCACAACTACTTTGGCAACCCATCTCTTTTTGACCATCTACACAGTAACATGGGTTGTCTTGTGTTCAGATTGAATTTCATGTGCTTTAACTTGAATCATTTGTCTCTTTTTCTGCCACAAGATAAAGAGCCTGGCTCCATCATCTTAATTCCCCCGTATCAGGTAAGTGTGCTGTTTCCTAATTCTCCCAGTTCCTTACTTGCTTACGCTTGCTTTGCAAAGAGAAGCTATACTGTATTAAGAGGCAAACAGCCCTGGAAGAAACATAACTTGGTCTGAGTGCTGCTGTGCTAATAACTCATGTAACACCTGAACCAATTTGCACTGCCTACATCCATTGTTCTGCTGATACAACACACAGATAATCCATCCCTAGATTACTCAGACACATTCATATTTAACCATTAGCAAGAAATGTAGCTATTGGCTGAGAGTTTTGGTTTAATTGTCATTTATCTTTAGTGTGTTGTACATCACAATAAATGTAAGCCTAGAAGCTAGTGTTGAATCATTTTGATTCATTGCATTAGGTAGCTTAAAAATGTGACATGCTGAAATGACAAAATACCAGATTTCTGTTGAAGATGTGAAGTGCTTAGAATTACTTTTCATTCAGAAAGAACATATCATTTTAGAAGAGGACTTGTGGAACAGAAATAGGATGATGGAGGATAAGACAAGCATCTTTCAAGGTCACAGACTGTCAAAGTCAACAAATTCAAACACAATCTCTAGAAGCAGGAGCTTTAGAAATATAAATACTACAGCTTGTTCTCGGAATCTCAAAGTCTGTGTTTTGTAACTCAAATCTTAGGAAAACCATCTTTTCCGTCTAAATGCATATTTTCAATCTTTTCAATCATATTACACTACATTGTATTTCACAATATTTAAATAAAGCAAACTCCAGTTTAATACAGAGGCTACCTGAGAAGGAAACCCATTTTTTATGCCATAAATCTATAATTCTACAGAAAAAGCAGAATAAACTGTTTCACAAGCTCCTTTCCTCCAAGTTTGCCCAAAATTCCATCTTTAATGGCATTTTAGAGTAGGGTTGTATGTACGATTTTCATTGCACTTCGCCTTTTGTTATACAGATATATAATAATAAAAGGATCTATTTCATTTGAAATGGCATATACTGACATTATAATTAGTATAAAAAAGTTCACAACACCTTCCATTAAAGAGGAGACATAAATTTCAATGCAATTACTTTCCTACTAACAGTGAACTAAGTGTACTTTCCTCATACAGAAAATCTCTACAAGCATTTCCATTCAAACTAATGGCTCACACCACATCTTCCAACACACCGATTTCCACCTGCTTTAGCAAAAATATAATGTCCCTATTACTTGCCCTCCAAGACATTGAAAGCAGAGGAAAATATATACATATAACTATGAAGGTGCTATTGGGAATAATGTGGAGGGAAGATCAAACTAAAGAATGAATCTACCTGATGACAGAATGTTTAGGTTAGGAAGGGACCACTGTTGGGGGCATGCAGTTCACCCTCCCTGCTCAAGCAGGGTCTTCCTAAAGTGCATTGCACAGAATTGTGTTCAGATGGTTCTTGCACACCTCCAGGGAGGGAGACTCCACAACCTCTCTGGGCAAAATCTTGCCTTGTGTTCACCTGGAACTTCCTGTGCATCTGTTTCTTCCTGCTGTCTCTTTTCCTATTGCTCAGCACCACTGAGAAGAGCCTGAAATATTTGTCTGCTCCAATTAGTTGAACTGATGCAATTTATGCCATTCATGTAAAATGTAGCGTACTGAAAAGTAGGGAAAATTTTTATCACATTTGTCAACAGGTATTTCACACTTTTCAAGGGTTTTCCATCGATTTGAGTACAGTAATAGGGCCTGCTGATGTTCTGTAACTTCAAAATCCTTTCTAAATCATCAAGAATCCATCAGGGCTATGTTGTAAAGAGCAACCTAAAACTGGAAGAGATTAGTTAGAGGGTTCTGGTGAAGAAAAACACCAGTTTTCTACAGCAAGGTCTCAATTACTTAATTAATTTCAGCAGGATTAGATTAGCCCACCTTTTTAACGTACCTGAATAAAATACAAAATTAACTTATTTTTAGATGACATTCCCATAAAAAAGCAAAATTAACAGAGTAAAAGAAAAGAAAAGAGAAAAATAAAAAAGAAAAGAAAGAAGACCTCTGCATATTTTTAGCAATGTCATGTAATAAATAAATTCTTGACATTTAAATGACATTTTGACAAACAAATCAGAAATTGACAAAAAATAGACAACTTGCAATATGACTTGAAGAAAGTTAAACATATTACTCAGAATTTGATGTTCCATTTTTTTTTTTTTAAACTTGAAAATGGATCTGGATGTTGTTTTTGAAAGAAATCTATCATCTATTTTCTCAGTTTGTTTCCTTTCTACCCTTCAGTGATGTTACTTTTCATTAAAGAATAAATTCCCTGCTGTATTCTTATAACAACATCTGAAAGAGTAATGTCTCTGTGTTAGTTTACTTGCCAAAAGAGTAGCAGAGAGAAAAAAACTCCACAGGCTGCTAATCAAAGTTTTAGAATTCACCTTCAAGGTGACTATGCTGGAGTAACTTTAAGGTCACTGCGAATGAAACAATTGATGGATGAGAAGTAATAACACAGACAATTTTTAGTTTCAAGTATCAGAATAACTCAAAATGTCTACACTTTAATTATTTTTGTCAAAATGTGTATTTTAGGAGAAATCACTTAACACCAGCATTGTGAAATGTTATAAGAAATAGAAAACGTGAATACCTTTTCTTAAATGACATAGTACTATTACATTTTTGAGTGCTGTACTTCTAAGGTGGCCACTGAAAATTTATGTTAACTGCTCCTTAGCACAATTTAACTTGGCTCTGTTTTATTAAGCATTTATCTTCGACTGAGGAAAAAGATGATGAAAATGATGACCAAAATTATATTGACTAAAAAATTAAGTAAAATAGAATGTAATGGTAGTTAAAACCTCATTAGTAATGTAATGTGTAGTTTGATCTAGAAATATTCTTTTTGAAATGTTTTATAATTTGTGTAATGCTTCTATTGATTAATATAGCTAAATTAAATTGAGTTGAATTGCATAGATATCAGGAAGATAGTTGTGGTTATAAAAAATTTTTCAGTTTGGAGCAATGAGCGGGAGGAAGATATGAGAAAGTAAAAAACAATATATCTTTTGTTTACAGTACAGTTTAAATAATTTCATGGAGTGAGAATCAGCAGTGTTATTTCCTTAAGTCTGTGCCATCCATCTAGACTCTGTCATCAACAGCAGGAAAGAGTCACTTCCAGGTGAAGGATTCCCCTCATTCAATCATACTGCCTAAGACAGTTGGGCTGAACATAGGTTGGGAACTAATGTCTGTCTCCACAGGCAAAAGAAGCAGCTCTGATTCCCAACTTAGACCAGATGGCTCAGATTTGCAAACAGAGGTGATATAACTGACACTCTGAACAATATTTCAACACACTTACGTAGCAGAAATATTTTGGGGCTTGATAAAGGCTCAGAAAACAAAAGAGAATAAAACAATTAACAAAAAGCCTAATTATCGGATTTATGATTCCGATATTCTGGTGGTTTAGAGTCTTTTTTGCCCTCCTGGATGTTTCGGGGCAGACGCATGAAAGAGACAGAGGCTTCAAGCTTCAGTTTCTCCAAGGTCTATCACTTTGTTTATTATTCCTTATCGCATAGTTCTCTCTGTGCCCAGCGAGGTCTGTCTTGAACACCAGCCATAGCACAACTGCTCTTCCCCTGAAAAGTTGTGCCCTTTTATACAGATTATTACGAACATATTGTTTACCATTTCCTACCAATGTCCACCATCCACATCAAACAGATCATACCTACTTGGCCCAATCATTCCAAGCCCCATTGTGCTAATGTCACATCAGAAAATGGAGGTGAAGAAGAAAAGCCTAGGGAACCGCCCCAAAATCTCCATCTTGTCCTCATGTACTTCTATTATAGAAAACCTAAAACTACATATTTCTCACTCAGTGATAAGCTAAACTACTGTGTTTCACACTCTTGAGATTTGTAATTCATCTCTGCCTTGTGCCATGGTCTGTGACCCCCATGGACAAAACTGAAACCCCCCTGTTCACCCCCCTGGATGGGGTTGTAACCACCCTGTACTGGGGTAAATCCTTCTTGTTCAGTTCCCAGACTGTCTGGTCAGGGTCTCCTGAGCTTCCAGGGCAGCCAAAGAGATGCCCTGGGTTCCGACACCTAATTGTCATGATTTTACGTGTTGATGTTACCCAGAGTGATAAAAGAACACTGAAGCTCTGACTCAGTGACATGATTACAGACTTTTAGTGAAATTTGTGCTCAAAATATCTCAAAGATGTATCAACAGGGCAGAAAAACATTTCTGGTATTCTGACATTTTCTGCAACTCACTGTCTAATTGATAGCATTGAAAGATGCACTAGAATGTGATGGTCATAAAATATGAGAAAAATATTAAAAGAAATTTGAAGAATACATTTAGTAATTTTCGGAAGAAAAAAGAAATTTGAAAAATTCCGTTCTGAGTTACAGCAAGTGACTACACAAATTTAACTGAGTTATTTGATGTAAAGGTGTGCAAACTTCCCTCAGCCCGTCTGTAGAGACAGTGTTTATTATCAGTTTGTGTGCACAGTTTTTCTCTAAACCAATCTCCATTAAATATATGGTAATGAATGAACATCTCAGACTAAGAATTAAATATGTGAACTTACTGTGTGATAAATAAAGCTTATTTTCACTGAGAGTAGCATTCTTTAATATGAGAGCTGAAAAGATTTGGAGCAGAGAGTAATAACTTAAATGCAGATCATGTAACAACAGACAACTGGAAATTTACCTTTTTTTTGTTACTTTGCTTTATATTGTCTACAGAAAATTGAGTACATCGACACCTTGTATTCCATCATTAAATATTTTTGATAATTGTTTCAGAATGCAAATTGACTAACTAAAATAAGCTTTATTTTCTTATACACAGATCTGTTTTCTCAAAATTGTCCCATGATTTGCCCAGTGCTCACTGTTCAAGATTTTTAGTGTGGATTTAATTTGCTATATTTCTAGGGATCTACTATATAAATGACTATACCTAATCTACTTCTCTGAGCCTCTACTGTAGCCAAAGAGAAAGGTGTTCTTTAGGGCATGATTTTTGTATAGTATCTTAAATATTTACTTTTCAATGAGATGAATAATTCTTTCCAAATATCCTTTTTCTTTTTTTTTTCTTTTTCCCTCCATAAGTTGCAAAGAGAATCTGAATGACTATTCAAAAAATATCTATGTTTTAGATATGTAAGGTTTAAGAAAATGAATTAAATCTTCAGTGACTCAGTTAACTGAAAATCCAACCACTGGGATAATTGAAAATAGAACATAGACTGCTTCAGGTTCATGGGCCAACATTTCTGCCCTGACATTATGCTGAGGGTTATGCAGTCATTGTCTACAGTTCAACGATCATAAAGGAGGGAATAGAATATGAAACCCTCAAGGAGGATTAATTCTTTATTTACTGTTTGAAGAATACTTACCAAGTCACCTAAATCCAGTCTCACAATAGAGACAAGAACACATATACAAAGACAAGAGTTTTCAATAAAGACCCCAAAAAAGGAGAAAATAAGAATACAGCTCCTCATCTACTCCATGCTCTTCCAAGAGTATATTTATACTTTAGAAAGAGCAGAAAGTGAAACTCCCAGTGCCATTATACTGGTGCTGAAGTAATTCCTGATAGATTTTGGGTTTGTTTTATTTTTGCTTTGTTCATCATGCTAGTGGAAGAAGAATACCAGCTTTTTACCTTCTCAAAAAGTTTCTGCACATCAATTATTCAGACACACTGAAGTAAAATACAGCATTAATAACTGATATAAACTTTCTAAAGATGATGAGTTTCCCCTGAGATTTTTCTGAGAAATCAAGCTCATTTGATGAGAAGCAAAAAACAGTCACGGATCAGAAGAGTGTTAAGAAGTGGGAAACAAAGAGTGGAAATTAATTATTATTCTTCAACAGGGTGAAGGTTAACATATCAGGAGCTCTTAAACTGTACTGCAAAAGAATTTTAATAGTCCTCTAAAAGTGAATGGCAGGCAGGTAACAAAATTGCATGGGAGTGTTGAACAATAAATATCTTTCTGGCCTAAGTATACTGATAGAAAATACTCCTACATGTGTGGTTGTAACAATCCAGTGACAGAGAAAACACAGTTAAACCTGGAAATATAGACAACATTCTACTGACATAAAGATGTCCTTTAAAAATATAAGCTATTTTGCTTTTTGAACAGAAATGGTCTTCACCTCTCAAAAAAAACCAAAAAAAACCCAAAAAAAACCCAAAAAAACCAAAACAAAACCTTCCCTAGTCTGGAAAGTTTTAAAGCAGAATATCTACATCCAAGTACAGAGGATTATGTTTCCTTCAGACATTTCTATAACTCACAAATTGTTTAGGTGTGGGCAAATCTGGGCAAATCTTAAAATGTTTTATGAAGCAGACTGAGAAATTTAAAAAGGTATTTCATGTAGCCTTACTTTATATAATGTCCATAAAGAAAGTTTCAGAAGCTATGCTGGGAGAGATTACAGCACTGGGGTTCTTTAAAATGATTTTTCGAGGTAGGTAGTGCATTGTCTTCTCTTTGAAGCATGCTTCTATAGCTAGTCCACAAAGAAGCTATCTAAATAGAAGATACACAAGAAGTGGGTTGTGCTGTACTTTTGTCTTCTTCAGATTGGAATTATAACAGTGAAATAAAATTCTTGTATTCCTTTAGAAATATGTTTGCATATTTTTATAATATAATGCAGATTGCTTAAAAAAGTTGCTTCTACTTTGACCAAGTTTTAATAAACAGCATTCAGGACTCATCTCACTGCTACATGATATAATTTAATTCAAACACCTACTAATACTCAAAAATGAAAATATGATCCTTCATTTGAATGTGAATTACAGCAGATAATTCTACATAAGGCTTGAGACATTATCTAGCTAATGGTCATTTAAAAAAAAGTATTGTCCCTTCAAACAAATGATATTGTAAACCTTCTGCAGCTTTCTGATGATCAGAGAGAAGATACTATTTTAGATAGGCCACCACCATCTCCATTTTTCCTTCCTGGTAACTAAGGTATGTCATTTTCTTTTAGGCACACAAGATACATTTGATCATTTCACGGTTATTGATTAACACCTCAAAGCCATCTTCCTGCATATCAGTGGTAGATAAGAAGTGAAAGAAAAGGAGCAAAACAGGATAATACTCAAATTGACCCACAGCCAGAGACAGCAGAGAAGTTGCTGCAGTCTGCTGAGAAAACCTGATGTTCGTGCATAGTGGCACACACATGTATAGGTACACAAATGCCTACAATTATCTATAAAAGAGACTATTGCCAAGTGTTGAAATAAATTTTTAATATATTTCAGTTGTTGGTTTTTGTTTTGATTTTTTTAATGGGGAATAAAATATTAGTATCACTGACATTGAACTGATGTTGAAGTAACCCATCCAAAAAACTATATGGTCAAAATTAACTCCTGAATTTAAATAATCATCTAATAGTAATACTATTTAATTAAAATACTGTGTATAGGATAACAATATGATGTTTATAGGATAGACTATAACTGCTATATTCTTGCTTGACTAGTGCTTTTCTTAACAACCTTTTTCAGACATTGAAAAAAGAAATTTTGTGTGGAGAACCTTGTTCTTTTTGTTTACACTAGAACTTTCAAATTGATTCATAATGCCTTTTTACAGATGCCAAAGCTGTTTTCTTTCAAAAGTATTTCAACTATATCACTTCAAGACTAACAATCCCCCAGTATTTAACCTTGCACTTATGTGTGTTATTACTTCTATTTAGTTTCATTTTAAAGTGAAGATTCAAAGTGTAAAAATTAAATAGGAGCCTGAAATTATGATGAATCAGTAATTGCCTCATATAAGCATATATGAATTTATGCCTGTATGTATAAAATTGTAAAGAAATATTTTGTACATATAACCCTTGAAAAAATGAGTCTGGGAACTGAAGAGCAAACTGTGTTAATTTATATTGCTTTTTTTTCACTTCAGCACAGAAGAAGAAATCTGTTCATTTAACAGCTGCCATTTTAATACAGACACTTTTCCAGTGTAGAATTTCCCTTTAAAGGTTATCTCAAAACACTTATCAACATCCAATAGACAGTTGCACAGGAGCAATGCTGTAATTGGAAATCATTTTCTCACACTCCCATGTTGCTGCAATATTCAGTTAATTGATACTGTTTGTCAAAGCATCTGTGATGAAGAGTACTGTATCTCCACGCAATAAACCGGATTCATTAGTGTGTTGCTAAACACTGTGGTTTTGAAGAATGGATAAGAAGCTGCAAGAACAAAGTACTTTCCCAGTTCTTGCTTCATTAAACAGTTTGAAGGACTTCTCCAAAGGGCACAGCCTTGAATGCGTAGGTTATCTCAACTAAACCCCTGCACTGAAGAACCTACTTCATCAGGAGAGACCCCTCCATGCCTGTATGTGAATGATAAAAAAAGAACAAAAGATTCAGCTCTTTCAAACCAAAGGCATTCATTGAATCCAGGTTCTGTATGGAGGCAGACTTTACGATGCTTGAATCACAACAAAACAGTAAGGAAATAATTTACTCTAGTGTTACCAACTTGGAGAGTGAAAGCTCTCCTGTTTGAGGGAGGGTTGTTTTGAAAGCAGATAAATCAAATTAATTAGTAGTGTATATATCACAGATCGTGAAATAGGCCTTCAGGATTTTAAAGTATCAGCCTAATACAATCAACATGCAGAATGCATTCTACATTTTCTTCCATTACAATATTTTTTTAAGAGATGAGATGAAATGAAAAGAAATGAAATAATAAAATGGTGAAATGAAATAGGGATGTGATTGAAGAACAACATAATAACCTCTAAGAGCATATCCCAACACAGAAGACTTTTACTTTAACAAAGTATTATTACTAAGGCTTTCAAAATGATGCTAAGCTTTCTGCAAGTAGCAAAAGCAAGAAAAACAAAAATACACAGTCAATCTTTGACAATAATAAGCTTGACAAAGGTAATCCAGTTAATAAGGCTCTTTGGTCTCATCAGCACTGGGGGAGAGTTAATGACAAACACGAGTAAGTTTCAACAGCAGATACAGATATTACAGATGTGAACTTCAAGTCTGCCTCTCTCCATTCTCTGAAGTATGTGATTCCAGAAAAAGAAAAACAGTAGAGATTAATTTGTAACAACAAAAAAAAATATAATATTTTTAAATGGTCAATAAATATAAGCAATGCTTAAGAATTTGTCTTCCCTTCTTAACATTTGTTAGGGTCTCAGGATTTTGCATGGATCTGATTTACAAACGTACATATTAATAATAATAGGATTCCTTGCCAGATTTGTTGTGAAGGAAAGGTTAATGTCCATGTTTAAGTGTTTGTGTGAGAGTTTCTCTCTCCTTGGCTCAAAAGCTTCTAAAGTCAATTCTTTTCAGTCCACTTTAACAAAGAGATAGAGGTCTCAAGCAAGCTCATTATGTTGAGTTTTCTGCAAATTGACAAACTTATGAAAAAATGAACGTGTCTCAGATGAGGGAAAAGCGCCATGAGTATGCATATTAGACCCTGGAAAATCTATATCACATCAGGAAATGGAAGAGAATCCTTAAAAATGTCCCACAAATAGGACAGGGCTAACATATTTTTGGGCATCCACAAGCTACTGACAGACACGTCCTGCATTTGTCATACTAATGCAATATTTTCTTCAGTTGTTCTTATGGCAATAATCACTAAACAGGAAAAAACCTCAGAAATTTTGGGCATAGGCACAAAAAACTGCAATTACATACAAAGGAAGATGGGGAGAAAAAAAAAAAAAAAGTGAAAATTCGATTAACACCGAGATATTTTGGCCAAGAATAGATGTGGCAGTTATAAGACTGGGTACAAAAGGTTGTCTGAAAAGTTTACCTGTGGAGTGAAGTTTAGTGTTTCACAAAATTTCCCTTCTGATAAATGATGTTTAGATTCACCACTGAACATTTCATCCAGCCCACAAACATGATTTATACTATGCTGTTCATCTCCATTTGTTAGAATAATGCTTGCCATATCTCTAAGGTCTTTCACCTTCTGAATGATCTTTCACAGGTGAATGAAATGACTAATATAACTTACTGTGTCTAGAAAATAATGCTGTAATAAATTACAGACCTTACAGAATGTTCTGTAAGAAGAAAGAAGGTTCTAGATAGGCAAGTATTGGAATATTCACCAGAAGATTAAGAAATATAGTGAAATAGGAACATGTTACTTCCCACTGTTTTGAAATGGATCTGATCTAGGAATAACTCCATTTGAACATGAAGGCTGACGGACATTTTCTTTTAAATAAGGTGATTGAACTGAAAATTCATATACACGAGTGTACATGTGGATGTGTATGTGTGGATATGTATGTATAGATATGCACATCTACATGTATGGGATCAGCTGTGATCAGCACACCTGTTTGCATTTCTACTAGGATTTGCTCCTAAGCATAAAAGCTCATTTCTGAGAAGAATAATGAGTTCAGTTACAAGTTAGCCAGTGTGGTGCCCCTCTACAAGAAGGGTGAGCTGGAGGATCCAGGATCTGTAGGCTTTTCGCCTTGATCTCAGTGCTGGGGAAGGCCATGGGCACATCATTTTGAGTGCCATCATGTGGCATGTGTAGAACAACCAGCTGATCAGGCCCAGGCAGCATGGCTTTCTGAAAGGCAGGTCCTGCTTAACCAACATAATCTCCTGCGACAAGGTGACCCACTGAGTTAATGAGGGAAAGGCTGTGGATATTTATCTGGAGAACTGGTTATGGACAAAGTGGCTGTAAAGCTATCCAGCAGAAAAGGACCTCAGAGGGTTGACAGCCACTGAACAAGAGCCAGCAGCATGCCCAGGTGGCCAAGAAGACCAACGCCATCCTGGCCTGTGTCAGCAGTAGCGTGGCCAGCAGGACCAGGGCAGTGACTGTGCCCCTGTGCTCAGCAGTGGTGAGGTTTCATCTCGAATCCTGTGTTTGGTTCCAGGCTCCTCACCGCAAGAAAGACATTAAAGTGCTGGAGAGAGTCCAGAGAAGGGTCTGGAGCTCAAGTCTGATGAGGAGTAGCTGAGAAACCTGGGGTTGTTAGCTTGGAGAAAAGAAGGCTGAGAGGGACCTTCATTGCTCTCCACGGCTACCTGACAGGAGGTTGTGTCAAGGTGGAGTTGATCTCTTCTCCTAAATTAAAGATGAGAGGATGAGAGAAAATAGTCTCAAGCTGCAGCAGGGGACACCTAGATTTTAGGAAAAAATTCTCCACTAAAAGGGTTGTCATACATTGGAACAGACTGCCCAGGGAAGTAGTTGAGTGACCACCTGGAGCTACTCAGAACATGTGCAGTGTGGTGCTTAAGAACACAGTTTAGTGGTGGACTCAACAGTGCTGAGTTAATGGTTGAACTCAGGTAATACTAAAGGTTCTTTCCAACCTAAGCAATTCTATGATTCTGCATTAAAAAGGGCTTCTATTGTTGATGATGTGCTGAATTGTGTTTTAATATTAAAATGTGGCATACCACTCATTCACAGAAATAAATAGTTGTATGTATTGAGATTACTCTATTTTCTTAAATACGCACAAAGTTAATAATAGTTCTTTCACTGAACGGAGGGATGTTTAGGACAAACATCCCCTACTATCACTTTTTAAATGCATTATTTGATGGCAAACTGTCCATTATTCCTCAAAAATTATGATAATAATAGTAACAAAGGGTTTTACTGAATGTGACAAGGAAGAAAAAGCTCAGTATTATCACTTTGCTTAAAACTATAGTTTCCCATTTTAACTATCCAGATGGCACACTCTACACACAGGATTCAGTACTAGAGGATCATGCAGGAGTTATTCTCAAATATATTCTGATTATTATTGCTGTATATCTATGGAATATGTGTGCAATGTTCATCTCTTTTCTGTGACAATCAAGGAGTGTTTTTCTTCTACATCATCATTCTTGATGTTTTTTTCTTGCATGAGCTCTAGTATTTGTTGTCAGCGAAATTAGTCAACAGATCCAGCTGAAATTTATCCCTATGAAACTTATGTGCCCACTTTGTATGTGTGTGAAATTTGCCACTGAATCATATCCATGTTCAGCTAACAGTGCAGTCTCATGAGTGCTACAGTGCTAGCAATAGTATAAGAAAAGAGGTGGGAAGACATAATCAAGGGCAGGAAGGTGAGACTACTACTAAACTGGGAAGTTGCATCCTCCTTACAGACTTTCACTAACTCAATGAAGTTCATAGTGAGAGATTAAATTAGATTTCATAAATGCACCTAAAACTCAGGTACTACTTCCAAATGTGGAATATTTATACTTTCATGCTCATTCACTTTAAGGAAATTTTTTGAGAAGCTCTCTTTTCTTCTTCCCCCACCCCAAATTTGCTTTATTGTGTGAGTTATTCTAGACTGTTAGGCATTTTCGCTATCAAGAATATGATTATGGAAAAGTTACTTGGAAAAACAGCTTATTTCAAAGTGACATCAGAGTCGAAGTCAGTCCTTGCAATCCAGTCTTACAATCCATACTGGGCAATTCAGAGTGACAGTGAAAATCAACTCATCTATGCTGAAATTATGCACTCAGAATGCCCACGGAGATTATGCAGACAGGAAATTTCTTGCATCTCAAAAAGTGTGTGATAGCTTATTCTAAAGAACATGTTACAGAGACCCAGAAATCTTTCTTCTGTAAAAAAGTAGCAAGGGTAATCACTGCATTTTTAATAGTTGAAGTTTCAGTCAAGATCATTGGAAAATCATAGGCAGTATAAAATAATGGATTCTGTACATTTCACATCATTTCTCAATTTTCTACCACCTGGCAATAATACTTTCCATTTAGAAGCCTCTATGGAAGGCAGCAGTTTGTAAAAATGCTTGAGTCAGATGAAAACTGAAAGCATAAGAGAAAGTGTAAAAGATGATCTGTACAAAGAGTAAAGAAAGGAAGGTGGTAAAATAGGAAGGAGATTGCTTTAAGAAAATCAAAAGAAAAAGAAAGAGATATGAAAAGTGGAAGTGATACAGGTAATTAAAATTGGAAGATGGGAATTTTCCTCATTAGATATCATATTGTGATATTTAATGGCTTTGTCTAAACTCACAAATTCACACGTGAGCATGCAAATCCCTTTGTGCAATGTATTTTGCCTTTTAGTGAACATTCTTTTCTCCAACAATATCCAAGTGACCTGTCTGTGACAAAGAAGTGTTTTAGTAGGAAAGGAGCTTTAGCACACACTGAAGTAGGGCCTCCAGGTGTACCACAACATGCATTGCTCAAAAGCAAACCCTTATTTCCCCATTAACTGAGTGGAAGGGTTCGCCTTAAAGAAAGCTTTCACACTGGCAAATCTCTCCACATTCAGAAATTACATTCAATAACTACACAAAATGCTCGTGATTTAGCTCAAAAGCTTCAGGTTTGACACACCTGTAAAACAGAAATACAAATATCAAAAGAACTGAATTCTAAATAGATTGTGAAAATGTCTTTTGTTCTAGTTAGACTGAAAATTCAATGGAAATTTTCATTGTGCCCATATCTGTGGATTTAAAATTTTGCTTGTCATTAGATGTTCACAGACTAGATTGAATTCAACCTGCACAAAGTCCTCAAAACCACAAAATTTTGAGATGATGACTTCTTTTTGCTCTAATAAATATAATGCATTTAATAAAATATAGCAGAAAATATACATTTTATTGGCTCAAGTTAAATCTGAAGACCTTCGTTTTCTAGTCCCATCTCTCTGGATTTCAGTTTGCCAGGATCAAGGACTCCAACTTGAGACATGTTTTCTTTCTCTCTAGCTAGTGGAGTGAAATTTCAAAAAACAATTAAGACAGCTTAATTTAGGATCAAATTAATTCCTTTCCTGGAGTGGCTTCCCTACCTTTCACCTCTGACTGCGGAAACTAAAAATGTCAACAATTTAGCCAGCCAGTGCTAGTTGCAGTGAATCTAAACTTTGACTCAGTCAGAGAACTAATACACTAAAATCCAGACTGAAGATTCTGCAAAACCTGTCTCAGCCCTTGACTACTGAGGAGGTTCCTTACTTTTCACATTAAAATACTTCAAGAAGCTATAAGATGTTATTTGTGTGTCTGCATTTGTCACGCCTTCCTAACACAGGAATTAAGAAACAAGATACCGTTCTGCCTGAGCGCCTTGTGAGCTTTTCTGGGAATGAATGCTTGTGAGAACGGGTTCTGCACAGAATCTGTTTGTAGTTGCCACAGTTTTTTTTTAAAGCATCACCAGAAAAAGTTGATTTATCCTCAGTTTAAGTACCAAGAGTTTACAGTTGTCCCGTGGGAATGGGGAAAGAGATGGTTGCAAGGCTGACACTTTCATGCTTCAAGAAATTGCCTCAGCAGTCAGGTTACAGGTTAGTGCAGGCAGAGGGAAGAGGAAGCACCCACACTCCAAGAAAGATGTGTGTTTACACAGCAAGAAAGCAAGGTGGTGTTTAGTTTTTTCTTTCCTCCTCCCTAATCTTTCCTGATTCCCCATTAGCTGTACAAAGAATCCATTCATTAACAGCAGCTAGAACAAGTTGTACATAGTGACAAAGTGATGATGTGACAAACATCCCTAGAATGTATTTTACCTTGTAGGAATAATTCCAAAATAGGATGTGAGACAAGTGGTGTACGATTTCCTGTTCAATAGACAACTGCAAACTGCAGAGCAAATATCTGCAACCAGGATCTCTTGATCCCTAACAAACAAATCTCAGATCTCTTATTATATAGGAATGATAAGGTATTACTTAGTCTTTTTTTTTCCACTTGCCAAAATGTTGACTGATTGAGTCAATTAATTCTTATTCAAACCAAGTTTCCTGTAGAAAAGCTCTTTTACAAGCTTGCTCTTCTGTACAGCAGTCAACATACTGTTTTACTTTGTTTACTGTTTTACTTTGTGACCAAAACAGAGAAACCAAAGAGACAAGGAAAAGATACGAAACACAACAGCGCCTCTGCTTTTAGTTTTCTAAAAATTAAAACTAAAATCAAATATATGTGCAAAAGTTGCTAGCAATTGAAAAAACTGGGTCCATTTCAATTTAGCAATTGAAAGACTACCAATCCTGCTGCCTTCAAGTATTAGCAACCCAAACTAGTAAAAACACTCCCCTTCCAAATCGTTAGCAGTGGAGATAATTGTAGGGACATGAGCCTGAATTCCTTGTGGCATTGAGCGGCAGTATTAGAACTGCTGGTCTGTTTACTTTCTTGGCTGCGGGGTTAATGATATAGACAGCTGAACAATTGGAAGGGAATTGAACTGTATATTGCAGGGTATTTCTCAAGTGCCAGGAGGATAGATGACCCTGCTGTGCTTTCATTTTCAACCCACCCAAAATTATTTTTTCTGGAAAATCTCCTACTGATCTTATGTGGGCAATAGCTTAAAATTGGGAACTTTCTTTTCCTTGTGGGGGTGTTTTTGAGGTACCATTTCCCATTCAATTTATGACACAGTGCTAAATTTCAATTGTGAAAGCTTGTATTCCAACCTCTGTCAAAATATCACAACAATTTATATCACAAAAAGGCTCTTGAAATTTAAGAGAAGACAAAATTAATCTAAATTTATTGTTGTGATGAAATTTTTTCTTCTCTCTTAACAACATAATAGACCCAAAATATAGGAACTCTGGCATGAAAAGCAGAAAAACTTGAGAACACACTTAAGGGTTCACAGAAACTCTTCTACCGAACAGTCTTCTTAATTCTCTGTTACATTCATGATATGCAAGAAAAGAGAGCAAAAATGCACTTTACACAGCTATCGAAGGCAGAAATTTTGTGCATGTGGGTCCCTTCAGGAAAAATAATATGTATAATATGATTTTTCCTTTATTTCATATTTACCTGCTACTAGATCAGAAACTTCCCTTTCTCAGACTGTTTCAAAAATCTTTCATATTCCTCCAAAAGGATATGAAAGAGATCAGAAATAAATTTAATAGCTTTTATCAAGTTCTTGTAAGAGTCAGGGATTAAATACCTCTCTGTGACCCCAAATCTATAAAAGTCTATCAGGTAGACTATACAAGTTGCATGGAAACTTAACCCAAAAAACTATCAAGGCTAAATAAGAGTAGATAATAAATGTTTTGGAGAACAAGAATGTGTATTACCATATTGTAGGGAAAAAAAAATGGAATGGCCACTACCTCTCTTCCTGGAAGCCAGTATAAGAATCTCACACGGTTACAATTTAAACTAATTCAAATTAAAAAAAAAAAAAAGCATATTATTTAATTTCAATTTATGTTGGAAGGAGTGCAACACACTGCTTTGCACCATTCGGTTGTGCTTTAGAAAAGTAAACTGTCACAATACTGTTAAACTATCTAACTTACAGATTTTGTCACCAAAACTAGAACCTTGCTCTGCAAGACATGAACAATTTTAAATTTTCTACTTTTTTTTTTTGTTTGTTTCACTTTCTGCAAAGAAACATAGCCATAACAATTTTGAGGCTACAATAAAGAAATCTTGTTGAAAATGTAATTCCAACATTTCAGAGTAAATATGTGTTTTTTGAGAAAGCACATCCTCTTCAAGTAGAGAATTAAATTTTTGATTCATAGCTTATAAGAATTCATTTCTGGGAGTGAATTTTCCCTAGCCAGCCAACCAGAATGAGGTAGACATTTCATTTGGATGAGGAGATTGAGATGATAATTGTTAAATAACTCACCAGTTCTTAATTGTTGGCCTTAACTATTGTTTGAGATCAGTTTCTAAATATTTTTTTTTAGGGACACAGAAAGGATTTTACTCACTAGGACCTGAGTCTGGGAAACTCACCATCTTGTCTCCAGTGATGGCCAGTATTAGATATTTGGGAAAAAAGTGTGTAAGAAATGAGCAAATGCTTTTCCTTTGTATATTTTTATACTTTCCAGGTAAAATCAGAAACTAAGACAAAAATTCAATTTTGACCATTGTTTGGGCTCCTCTTCCAATATACTCAATCCTGTTTGGTAAACCCTGGAACTACAGCTTCCACCATCTCCTTCATTTTAACTGTCCTCTCTGTGAAAGGTCGTTTCTCTTCTGTGATATCTGCATAGTGATATCAGTAGGTGTTCCTCAGTTTGTGTGCTGAGGAACAGTAAATAGTCATTCCTTAGTAGCTTTTCCTTGTTATGCTTGAATTAACTGGTATCTACCCTAAAACCGTACTGTTTTTATCTAACCAGAGTGCACATACTCTTTCTAACCTCTGTCAACGTGTTGTCTTCATTATTTGTACCTTTTCCAATTTCTCTCTGAATCTCTGAGAGACAGCAACAAGAATTTCATATAATAGTCATAGATGTGGACTTAAAGTAGATTTACACAATAGGATAACGACACTAAAACTTCTACTTTGTTTCCAATTCCTTCCTTCATAACGCTTTATGTTCTATCATTTTGTCTCTTCTCCTGACTGCCAGGTTGATATTTTTGGGAGTGATATACTGTGACACTGTTATGCTTTTCTGAGTAAGTAATATGAAATTTAGAGCTTGCCATTACACAGATGTTTTTGTGGCCATATTTTCCCACATAAAGCACTTTCTGCTTACTGATGCTGAGTTTTAGGTGTTATTTTGCTACCTACTTCACCATATATTATGAAATCTTCTTGGACTTCTCATTCTAAATTTTATAACCAAGTTTTAAAATTATTCTTTGTCATCTGTAACTTTTACACGCTTTTGCTCCCCAGTTTATTTAGGATTATTTCAGGTTGTAGGAATTCTAGGCCACGTTTGGAGTAAAGCTGCTTATACATGCCATTGTTCTGGATATTGAATGTGCATTCCTGTCCTTTGAATCCTACTTATAGATTGCTTGCTAGTCTGTAAGAGCACTTCTTATCCTAGAAAAAAACAAACCCTAAGATTTTCCTTTTTTAAGAGGCTTGGTTGAAGATTCTTCTAGAAACTTAACAGCAGTATATTAGACTATTTGTGATGCTTTCATGTTGAGTGGGGGTTTTTTTTCTATTTTAACTTTATTACTTGCAGGTAATCTCTTATTGTTGTGAGCATTCTCACTTCCTCTGTGCTTCAAAATTTATTTGAGAAACTTATATTTAACTCATCAGAACTCCAAACCTGTGTTTTCTGACAGTTTTCAATTAGAAGGCCAGGATTTATAAAAAAAAAAAAGGCTTGTGATTTTGGAGGCTTAATTCCACCATTGCAAACATTGGACATCTTAGGAAGGTAATAGTTCAACACATAGCTGTAAGTCATCCCACCCTAAGATGCAAGTCTTGAACAAGTCAGATGGGTCAATCATTAAAAAACCCTGGTTATTTCCCTCCACTGACTAAAAAAACAGCTTACATGATGACCTTGTATGTAGAAGCCTACAGATATAGAGGTACACAGATATATTCCACCATGCTTATCTAGGCACAGCTTGCATGAGGAGATAACATTTTTAGGGCACATCTATTGTCAAAGCTATCAGCTTTCTTTTTTGTTAAATTTTACTTAAATGAATAAGTTTTGCTTAAAATGAATAAACAGATAGGAACATTACACACGCATAAAATCTGTATGGAGTCAGCTGAAGTAATCTGGAAGTTGAGAGACTTTTTAGTTTGTGGAAGGGAGAAAACCGTGCAAGAACAAAAATTAACACACATTTGACAATGGTCTGCTTGTAAATTTCCATGTCTGACATTACCATTCCTCCATAAATGTCTTTTTACACTAAAAGATGAGGGTGCTGGTTTTATTTGATTTGGATTTTTTTGTTGTTGTTGTTTGTGGGGTCTATTTTCTTTAACTAAAAAATAAATATGTATTTTTTGAAGTTTCTTACGGCTATCATGAATATGGAAGAGCAGATACATCATCTCACATGGACTGCTTAATGCAGGCAATATTGTAAACAGCTCTCTAGGGAAAGGTTTCAGAATTGCATTTAATTGCATTTTCCACTTCTTGTAACAGTGAGGGATTAAATTGAGACAAAATGTAATGGAACCAACTCTTTTTTATCTGCTTAAAGAAAGACAGAAAGCTAACTGAAAACTATGTTTATTAACTTGCTAGTGGAAAAAAAAGCTTATCCAAAATTAATGAATTTATAAGCCTATTAGTTCTCATGACTAATGGAGAATTCTTCATCTGGAATCTAAATGAATTTTATGAGAGGTTAAGAAATGAGCATGGGAACCTGCTGCATTTATTTTCAAGTGTTTAATTTCTCATAACTTGATGAATCTAACTAAGGACATTGAAACATCCATGTTAAATGAGAAACAGTGCTCAATTAGATATTGTGCTTTACTCAGGGATGTACCAGGTAGTATGTGTTAGCCAGTATTTGTATCTGTTTGTGAGAAATACCCATGTTGTGTATCATTTTATTGCTTTCCCATTGTTCTTATACTTTTCGGAATGCAAATTCTGGAGGTTCTTTCTGGAGATTTTCTTCTACAAATTTTAGTACTGTAATATTTGTATTTATGCTCCTTCTTTTTCTGGAAGAATTGTTTGCTGTATATACAGCAGAGAAACAAAATATGCCTCTTCAGGCAAACAGTGACTGAACACTCATCTCAGTGTGGATCAGCAATATTTGCATCTTTCAAGATAACAGAACTTAACTGGTAAGCAACAACATGTCTCCACTATAAAGGAACTGATATGAAACAAACAAACAAACAACAAAGTTGTTACTGCTTAAGGTTCCAAAAAACATTTGTTGTAAATACCCATACTTGATATTATAGAATCACAGAATCATAGACTATTTTGGGCCGGAAGGGACCTTATGCATCACCTAGCTCAAAATCCTCTGCCTTGGAAAAGAGACACCTTTCACTCAACCAGGTCATTCAGAGCTCCAGCCAGTCTGGTCTTGAAGACCTGCAGGGATGAAGAGTCCACA
>VWYP01024437.1:1220-15171 GCA_013400435.1 Pycnonotus jocosus
CCCCAAAATCTCCATCTTGTCTCCATCTATTTCTATCACAAAAACCTAAAACTACACATTTCTCACTCTGTGATAAGTTAAACTACTGTATTTCACACTCTTGACATTTGTAATTCATCTCTGCTTTGTGCCATGGTCTGTGACCCCCATGGACAGAGCTGAAACCCCCCTGTTCACCCCCCTGGACAGGGCTGTAACCACCCTGTACTGGGGTCAATCCTTCTTGCTCAGTTCCCAGACTGTCTGGCCAGGGTTTCCTGAGCTCCCAGGGCAGCCAAAGAGATGCCCTGGGTTCCCACATCCAGCGAAGGATTTTTCCTCAATATCCAACCATTTCCTCTTGTTCCTTGGGAACAGAGCCCAACCAACCCCCAAGCCCAGCTGCTCTCTCCTGCCAGGGAGTTGTGATCCCCCAAAGTTCTCCTCTGAGCCTCTTTTACTCCAGGCTGAACGAGCCCAGAAGGAAACATTTAATTTGAAGAGCAGCCTCTCATTTTCTTGGCTCACCTGTGAGGGGAATCCCTGTTCAGGCCCTGCCTGGCTGGACTTTGTGCCGGAGTTTCACGAGATGCTTTTGGTTCCCTGCGACTTTTGGGAGGAACTTTGACAAAGGCTTTTGAAAGACTCAGTAAATTGCATCCTTCGCAACCACTTTGCTGACACACTTAAAGCAGGCAGAGGAACACAATTTTCCTTTAAAGAGGACATGCTGGGTTCTCTGTCTTGTGTGCCACAACCAGTAATGAAAGCCAAGCATGTCCCCTGCACACTCCCAGGCTTTAACCCTTGTTGCTGCACTGCCTGCTGTGAGAGGCACAAGGAAAGGCAGCAAACTGCTGAAAACCTGAGCAAATCTGCAGGTGAAATGGGGGGAAAAAAGGGCCAAATCCAAAAACATCTGATTCCAGAGAAGCAGGAGGAACGGATTTTGAGGAGTGAGTAGGGCTTTTTTTTTTTCTTGGCTAGAGATCATATTCACAGTTTGCCCTGCAGTTTTATTAAAAACAGCAAATTGCTAATTAAAGGATATAGCTTGACAAACTAACCCTAAACATCTCTTACGAGTTGTTTGTAGCTAAAACTCGAGTAGTTAACCATAGGATCAGTAGAAAACTGATCCCTCAGGATCATCCCCAGTCCATCCTCCCTCTGTGGCAATGGAATAACTCAGCTTCTCCAAGAGCCTGAGCTCTCCAGGTGAGTCCTTGCTCAGAACTCCCTGTGCCAATTCCCCTGGCTCAGAAGGAAATCCTGGCTCAGACCTCTTTCTGCTGGCATTTATTTATGTGCCAAATTTGAAGCAATCTTCAGGTTTTCCTCAGGAGTTTGATTACATAACTCAGGTACTTGATTAGATTTGTGGTTTACAGTTAATACTGAGCACAGCTACAAATATAGAATTAAGTATTTCACCTGTGACTTAAAAAAAAAAAAAAAAAAACAGGAAAAGACCATCTCCTGGCATGGCAACAATGGGAAATTGTTGCCATTTATATAAGGGGGAAATTATATAAGGGGGGAAATGGGAGAACATCCCCATCTCTGTCCCACTGACTGAACAATCCTCTCCTGGTCACTGAAGGAGATTTTCCCTCTCCTAGGATGTCATGAGCAAGGTGTTGGTGCTTGCAAAGGCTCCTGCCTTTTCCCTAAAAGGGAATAAAAATAAATCAGTGTGAGGACTGCACTGAGATGGCAAAAAACTGGGATAACGCCTCACCAGAGAGAAGAGATCCACAGGGGAATGCATTCCATCTTCCCAAACCCTGCCAGCCACGGCTGGGCAAAAAAAAAAACATCTCCCAAAGCTGACCATGCCTGGGGTGCTGGGCAAACCCATCTCCTGGCAGGACAAAGAAGCCCAAAGCAGGGGAAGGGGCAGGGAGCCCAGAGCCAGGGAGCAGGTTCCAGTGATCCCAGGAGGGGAAGAGCCAGACTCCAGCCAGGAAGGGCATCCAGCAGGTGGGAGGGAAGCAGTGGAATGGAAGGAACTGGAGGCAACTTGAAGGCGGTGGGACAGAAGAATGATTTCAGGAGAGACATGGAATCATGGAATATGTAATCATGGAATGTCCTGAACTGGAAAGGACACACAGGAATCATCCAGTCCAACCCCTGGCCCTGCACAGTCACCCCAACAATCCCATCCTGTGCTGGGAGTGGTGTCCAGACACTCCTGGAGCTCTGGCAGCCTCAGGGCAGTGCCCATTCCCTGGGGAGCCTGGGCAGTGCCAGCACCCTCTGGATGATTTCTGGGTGATCTCCTCAAACCATCTCTTGCTACCTCCAGCCAGAGGAGTACTTGCCATAGTTATTTCATAAAGATTTCTGAAATGGTGATTGTGAGACCAGGAGTGAAATCACAAGTGGGAAATGTTGGGAATTTCAGCCACAGCCTGCTGTTGTTTTATCTCTATGGTGACACACATAAACAACAGCAAAGAGATGCTTATCCCAGATTCATCCAAACCACCCAAACACCTGAAACGACATTTTCTTTGTCTTCAAGAGACTATATTTGCATATATTTACATGAATTTACAGTTTTTATTCGCATTTATCTCCACCAACAAAATATTTAAAAATATATTTACTACAGTATCTCACGGTGTAGGGAAAAAATTGAGTTTGTCCTCAGCTTCCGAATGAAAAATAAGGATCAGAAAATGCTTTCTAGTTGTTCAAATAAAATAAGCATTAGCAAAATACAGCCTAAACAAAATAAGAAAAATACATCCTTACGCAATGTAATTGAAATTTCCCATTTTAGTAAGTTTGGCTCTGTTGCCTCAGTACCTGCTCTTCTGTAATGTTACAGAAAAATAGGCACAGATGGCACCTGAATTTCCATTGTAATAAATCAGGAGAGAAGACAGCGCTGGAAACACTTCTGTGTAGATTTTTCCATGTGCAAAACAGGAAAATCCAGCTTTGCTGGACACACCATCAAAGGAGTCCTCACAATTAACCCATCTCCTGTGGTTTGTTTGGGGTTCCACCATCCAAATTGCTTCTCTGTGGACCAGGGGAGCTGTGGCTGCCCCATCCCTGGAAGTGTCCAAGGTCCTGGACCTTGGAGCAACCTGGGATGGTGGAAGGTGTCCCTGCCCATGGGCACCTCTAGAACAGAGAGAAAAGTGAATTTGTTAAGGTTTGTCAGGTTATTAAAAAATAAAAAGCCAACTGGGAATCCCTTCCCAGAAAAAAAATCAAAACCTGTATGGAAGACAGTTGTCAGTGGGAGCTGTTGGAGCTCTGTGATCATGGACACAGCTCCCAAACCACGATGTCCCAAAGTGGGCTGAGAAACCCCCAGTGTTGCTTTGCCCATAGGGACAGCACAGTCCCTTGGACAGAAATTGGAGCTGTAGGAATTGCCTTGATGGTATTTTGGGTACAGGGAATGATAACAAATCTATTTTGTTACTCTACGATCCTGTATTTTTCCTGCTGACTTTATAAATTAAGATCTTTTAGGGGATATGCATGCCTTTGCCAGAAATGTCAAAGTTTATCCTGGATCCATGATGAAAAACAGGGAAAATAAATAGAATTGTACAGAATCCCAGAATGATTTTGGTTGGAAGGGACCCTAAAGCCCATGGCAGGGTCCCTTCCAGCCCAAACCATTCCATGATTCCATGATTGTCTTGGTCATCCTCCAGCAGTTCAGGATATTCCTGGGCAGTGGGAAAGGAGCCACGGAGGACACAGGGTGAGGCAATGAACTGGAGAGGTTTTCCTCCAAGAACTGAGGAGTTATGGCTGTGTTCTCCTGGAACACTTGGCCCAAGTGTCCCTCAGTCCTGAGCAGGAGGATGAATCCACCAGGTCAGACCTTGTGGCTTTGATCTCTTCTCCACAAGAGCTCAGCTGCTCTGTGCTGGGCACGCTTTGGGGGCTGGGTTACTGACAGGAAGGGATCTGCATTTCTCTGAAACAAAATTCACAGGAGGTTTGTTATGGGGGTTACCCATGCACCTCTGAGGGCCCAGCCCCTGCAGAGAAATGAAATTACTTATTAATTAGCGAGACAGCAAAGGGTTTTAATAAGAAGAAAATAACAAACTGTCACATAAACAAAATATAAAGCTGAGCACAGGTGTCAAGAGAAACCTCTGGAACCTTGCTAAGACACCCCAAAAAATGCCCTTTGGTTTCTTTTTGTCCTTTCTTAAGTACTTCATGTTTCAGGTGGGCTTTACTGCCAAACTGCCAATAGAAATGGATACAAGGCTTTGACAGGCAGTGACAGGGTTCAATCAAAGCTTCTCTTTTGGCCCTGAACCAATGGCTATCCGAACCTCACAGAAGGTTTTTGGGTTTTTTGGTTTCTGGGTTTTCTACCTTATAAGAAATACAAGGGGCAAGCCTCAAACCTTTCCCTGTATGGGCATACTTGCTCAGTGTGAAAAAAATACATCCCTACAGTTTATGGTCCCTTCCAGAAAATATCTGATNGTTGTGCCATGGCGGGTGTTCAAGACAGACCCCGCTGGGCACAGAGAGAACTATGAGATAAGGAATAATAAACAAAGTGATAGACCTTGGAGAAACTCAACCTTGAAGCCTCTGTCTCTTTCTTGTGTCTGCCCCGAAACATCCAGGAGGGCAAAAAAGACTCTGAGCCACCAGAATATCGGAAATAGAAATCTGATACTTCTCTTTTGGCTCTGAACCAATGGCTATCCAAACCTCACAGAAGTTTCTGGGTTTTCTACCTCATAAGAAATACAAGGGGCAAGCCTCAAACCTTTCCCTGTATGGGCATACTTGCTCAGTGTGAAAAAAATACATCCCTACAGTTTATGGTCCCTTCCAGAAAATATCTGATGTTTTTCAATCAAGCCAAAGCAGCAATTAAAGGGGGTGGGCACTTTTATACCTCGCTCCTGGATGTTTTGATGCTTTGCAGAGGTCACAGTGCTCCCACTAATCTTCCTTTGTGGATGGGAATGGGGCCAGTTCTGGTTCATTTATTGCGCTGTGTATTTTTTTAAAGCTGAATTGTTTATTATGCATTGGATTTTAATTTGCTTAGTGGTTTCCTGGGATTCTGAGTTACGTGATTTGTCGGGGAAAGATTTAGTAAAATTATAACTACTGGGCCCAGTGGATCCCCTGATGTGGCACTTCAGTGCTGATATGCAAAGATTACGAAATAATCAGTCAGTGCTCAAGCAGAGCATTGTGAGGTGTGAGGATTTCCTCACAGTAACTGGAATAGGAAGGAATTTCTTAGGGAGGAACTGCAGACAGCTGTGAAGGGCTGAAATCTCCATCCCAGTGTTCAGCTGCTGTGTGAGAAAAGCAATACTGTGTCTCTCTAGATCACTGCAATATCTGCACCAAAGCTGGGCAGAGAAATCCTCCCAACCAGCACAGAACAGGTGTTCCTGTGGTCTCTTACCTCGAAAAATGCATTCTAGAGAGGGAATATCGTGATTTTTTTGAGGACAAGATGGAAATGAGAAAGAGTCAGAGAAAAAAATCAGTCTTCAATGTTTTGCTGGGTGAAGAGAGTCTTTGGGGCTGAGTGGAGACTTGGCCCAGGGACTGTGTCTCACAGTTGAAGGATTTCAAAGATTGCTGTTGACTCCTGAGGTCACCACTCAGATTCTGAGGGTGCTGAGGGATCAACAGAAACACTGCCAATCTCAGAAGAGCATTTCCTGCCAGCTCCTCCCCCAAATCTAACCACATTGCTCTCTTTATTTTCTTTTTAATAGCAAAAACCTCTTCAGCAGAGTACCAACAACCTCATGGAAGAGCACTGGTGTGGCTGTGAGCACTCTGCACACACCAAATCTTCCTGTGAGGGTCTCCAGGGTGCTTTTACTGTGCTCAGCCCCTGCTGGCACTGCCAGCCCCTCTCTCACACCTAGTGTTCCAATATCCCTCTCTTTTTTCTTCCTCCTCCCTTTCACCCACCCTCGATGGGATTTTTATTGGATTGGTGTGCTGGTTTTGAGCATTCCTTTGCTCTGAGAGGGCTGCAGAGACCCTCCTTGCAGGTGGTCACAGTGTCACAGCAGCACCCCAGCACTCACTGCCATCACAGGCATTGTCTGTGCCCCTGCCTGAGGAGGAATTGCTGCTTGCACCCATGATTATCTCCAGCATTTGTTTTCTGCACCAGGGAGCCCTGGGTGGCTTCCAGGACATGCAGCATGGCCTGGCTTCCTTCCAGCCTGCTCGTGGTTCCAGGCTGTTGGAGCGACAGATTAAATCCCAGCTGCGCCTCAGCAGGAGCCCTGGGTGGTGCCTGTGGGTCTCCACCACAGAGGTTTGTTCAGATTTTTACCCTTCCCAGTTCCTCAGGGGCTTCTGCACCCTCTGAACCCCCTCCTGCTCTGTGAGCCCTGAGCTCACATCCCACACAAGCTCTTGGTCCCTGCCAGGGATCACTCTGGAAGATAATCCCACCCAAATTAGAGGAACCTCACCCTTTGTTGTCACCCACACCTGAATGAGGGCATCAGGACAGATGGATGTTACCTGAGCTTCCTCCAAGCACATGCAAGAAAAGGATAAGGACAATAATCCTGGTGCTGAAACCACTGAGTCC
This sequence comes from Pycnonotus jocosus, assembly GCA_013400435.1. Lineage (NCBI taxonomy): Eukaryota > Metazoa > Chordata > Aves > Passeriformes > Pycnonotidae > Pycnonotus > Pycnonotus jocosus. The sequence continues at coordinate 7,789 of VWYP01024437.1, forward strand.
TGGGTGAATTAAATCCTCTTCTTTGTGTAGGACAAAGGCAAGTGGCTTCCCACTGACAGAGGGAAGGGTTAGGTGGGATTTTGGGAAGGAATTCCTGGCTGTGAGGGTGGGGAGGCCCTGGCACAGGGAAGCTGTGGCTGCCCCTGGATCCCTGGAAGTGTCTAAGGGCAGGTTGGACGGGGCTGGAAGCAACCTGGGACAGTGGGAGGTGTCCCTGCCCATGGCAGGGGTGGGACAGGATGAGCTCTAAAGTCCCTTCCCACCAAAACTGTTCCATGTGTTGTGATTCTCTAGGTCAGTGTTGTCTGTGAATATCCAGAGTTGCTGTTCTGAGAGCCATCCCAAAATCTGTGCCCATCCTTTCTGGGGACATCTCCCATGTTTGGGTTCACTGTCATGGCAAACAGTGGCCATTACCCTGACAAAGTCCAGCCTCTCCTGACTCTCACAAGTCAGCCAGGACAGCTCAGCAGATGCAGGACTTCATGTGGCATCAGGAAAGGTCAGACTGAGAGCTGACATCTTCCAGCTTGGACAAATGAAAGGCAAACTGGAGGCTCTTTTGATTCCCTTATCTTTTTATTTTTTTCATGTTTGTTGTTCTCCAAAGCCCCTTGATTGCTCTTTTCCCCACCTCTCCCAGATAAGTCTTTGTAGACTTGTGCAGTTCCTCTTCTCCTGTGTCCCACTCTCCAGCCAGTAAATCCCATCAGTGTGTGAGGTGTTCCAGAGTCATTTTATGTCCCAGTTTGTCCCAGATTTCCTGGCAGGTACCAGGGAAGTGATCACAGCCTTTTCTGCATCCTCACGAGGAGGGAGCACCAAGGTGCAGTGGCAGATGGGGACCCAGAGTGACACCCCTGAGGGGGTTCATCTCCTAAATGTCAACAGATTTTTGGGAGTGATGGGGCTGAACCCAAACCAACAGCAGCCAAACACTCTGGCCAAGAGGAGTGGCACTGGAATGCTGAAGATTCCCCCAGTTTTCCCAGGAGGAGCTGTGGGAAGCAGCCATTCTTGCCACTCTGGAATTGTCCTGCTCTTCCCAGCAGAGCTTGTTTCTCCTCCAGTTTGGGGCCTGCAGGGCACAATATTTTCCAATTGCCTCTTTTGGGAGCACTTTGCTCCCATCTTTCAGATTTTCCATTTAACCAACTGCTCTTCTTACATCTTCATCAGTGTATCCCACAATTAGCTGAAAGTGGTTGGAAATTGTGGCTGGACATTTTTATATCGGGCTCCCTCTTGTGCTCATTCCATCCTCCTGCTGACTCTTCTCTTCCCATGTTTTTTCCACAACCTTTTGCCAGCAGGATGCTCTCACATCTCACCCACGGTGCTCAGGTGGAGCTGAAATTAAATGAAATGTGCCTGCCCATCCCTAGCAGGGATATCACTCCTTGGAGGAATGAATTGGGAGCTAAAGAGGAGCTGCTGCCAGGCAGAGCTGGCACCAACCCACGATCCTGATAATTGGGTTTGAATCGGGAATGGCTGCCAGGGGAGGCTCAGCACCTGCCTGGAGCAGCTACAGCCAGCCCAGGAGTGGGAAGGAGGGGGAGAAGATCCTTACCCAGAGCTGTGGCACTGGGCAGCACCTGGGCTGAAGAGAACAGGGTGGGAATGGGTAAAGCTGTTAGGGTGGCTCACACAGGAATTTCCTCCTGCCTCGCCAGGCCAGCCCTGACACCCTGGCATTACCAAAAAGCACAGTCCAGTATCCTGAGATACCTTTCCAATCCTGTGGGTTCTTGCTGTTGTTTCTGCTGCTGGAACGTGAACAATAACGAGGAATAAAAGGAAGGACTCTGAGGGAAGAACAGCAACTGGGGTTTATTGGGATTTACACAGGACCACCCAACCACCAGAGAGTCAGAGCAGAGATCTCCCTGCACAGCACCTGAAATTCAGGGGAGGAGCAAGGGAAAGGGCACAGTGAGGAACCAACCCGTGGATTGGGGGGAGCGGCTCTGGACATAAAAGACAGAAATCAAATCAAATCAATAAAGCAGAGGAAGGAACAGCCAGAATNTGCTACGGGAACGAGGGAGAAGTGCAGGAATTGTGAGAGGCAGACACTCCAAAAATCCCAGAATCATCCATTAGGTTGGAAAAGACCTTTGAGATCCTTGAGTCCAACCTGTGTCCTGACACCACCTTGTCACCCAGAGAAGGTCTGTGTGACATCCCTGTGACAGGTTGCATGGCACAGGTCACTTCAGGCTTGCGAGCTCCACCCAAATTCCTTCCAAGAAGTTTGGAGGAGCAGCAGGACTGTCCTGATGTGTGAGTGTTCTGTCTTGTGATAATCTTTGTGTCTTGGCTTGGGGTGGATGCCCAGAGCTCTCAAAATGCCAGGAACCTTTGTGTGGGCAGGTCTGGGAGACATTCCCAGGTGTCCATGGTAAATAATTAAGGGTAAAGGGTAAAATAATTAATTTACCCTTAATAATTAGACCCTTAATTACAGGTTGCAAACTCTGTCTCAGTGATAGCTTGTGTCTATAATTCAACTATGCTGTATTCCCCCAGTTCCTGTTTGTATCTGCAAAAGGGCCTTCAATCCTGCCCAGAGGGGAAAGGGAATTTTTTTTATTCTGGTTTTTATGTCTTTAAGTGTTTCTGACCATGACACATCAATTTACTTTTATTGTTTTCTCATAATTTTTTGTCAGCTTGGCCAGTCCTGGAGACTGTAATATGACTGTATTTCAGCTCTGTCTGTGCAGTAATTCTGCCTGGAACACTAAAACCATGTTTGCTCATTAGCCATGAGGGGCTGAGGTGGGTGTGCCACAGCACAGGCTGTCGAGGAAAAAGCACTTTTCAGGACAGGGAGTGGATAATGTGAATTTGGAGGGATATGCTCCACTTCAGGCTCTGAGAGGAAAGAGATGAGAGGTGAGGGGTCCATGGACTGGAGTGACCAGAGACAGGGAGCTTGGAGCAGGGAGGACTGGGGATAAAAGGGACACAACTGCCAAAGAGAATGGGAGCAAAATCCTCATAAATGAGGTGTGGGAGCACAGCCATCCCTTTATATAGATCAGATATCAGTGTGATCCTCACCTGAGCTGATTCTCCTGAAGGCAGAGTCCTTCCAAAGGGGAGGAAGTTGTCATAACTGATGTCACATTAGAATGGGACCACAACAGGCACCACCTTGTTTTGTTTGGAGCTGTTAATCCGTGAGCCTCATGTCTTCAGGGCAATGGGGATGAGCAAGTTGAGAGCTTGTCCTTACCTGAGAGCAGGTTCTGGAGATGTTTCCCTTCCAACTGAAGAGATGCTCATGACAGCAGGGCCTGGGTCCATCCCAGCTAGCTGGGGGCTGGGGATTTGTAAAGTGTGATCCATCAGTTTATTCCAGTTATACCCTTTATCTCTTTATTCCAATTATAGCCTTGGATGAATCCACTCCACTGACTGGAGTAATTTAAAACTCACTGAGAAAGGAGTTCAAAGGTTCAGAGTTCTGAGATGTAGGTGTTTATATTTTGCCAGATTGTTCTTATTCTTAGTGATCCAGAGTGTTTTAACTTACAGAGTAACTACAGTTTAAGGGACACTATTACAATTATGTGGTTTCATTAGTGCTCCTTAGGGCAGAATTTGGTCTCTTAAACCAATAAAGTAAGTTTTGTTCCTGTCTGTTTTTGATGCTGGGAATGTTAATGAAGCATTTTCTATCTGTTTGGTTCCCTGATGAGTAATTCTAAAAAACATTTTCAAGCACTGTGTTTCTATAGGCTGTTGCAGACACATTGAGTCACTTTTTACAGCACAGATTCAGTAAAAAGTGAGCAGATGGGCAGATTTTGCATGTTTGTTGTACGGATTGTGGAGCCAGTCTCTGACATGGGATATTTTTAAATTCAGTAGCAAGCGTACACAAAAGCTTAGACATTATTCATAGTGGTAATTTCGATTGTGTAAAAGTTCACGTAAAAGAAAAAAAGAAAAAACAGGCAAATTCACAAAGAGCTGTTAAAGCTGGTGTAAAACACCTGACAATTGAGCCAGGTCACCTCTCCCTCCCAGTGACAGAGCTGGCTCTGCTCTTCTCAGGGTGCTGCTTTGGCACAAAGTGACAGAAAGAAATTTGGACCCAGGATTGTGGCTCTGGCTGCTCTCCATGACTGACTGGACCACCCCAGAACTCCACCTTGTTCTGTCTGCCATGCACAGCCTCTCCCAAATCCTCTGCACAGATCTTTCGTGGTCTCCTTTTCCCCCTGGTGTCAGGGAAGGGTTCTCCTGCCCACACTGAGCTCTTGTTCACCTTCCCAGGGTGAGCCAGGCTTTGGTGAAATTTGCTTTGCTGCAGCTCAGGAAACGAATTTGACTCGGGAGCAGCAAAGAACAAATTTGCTGTTGATGAGAATGAATTAGAGCCCTCAAAATGTTGGTGAACAGGTGTGAGGGTGACTCACTAGAAAAGAGTTCTTGGTGTCTGCGTTTCTGATGGAAAATTAAACCACCTCCAGCTCTCCATCACACAGATGGAGGTTGTCCAGTGTGGTGTTTCCTCCTGGCCAGTGAGTGACATGGCATATAAATCCTAATAAATCCCTCAGGTGAACATTCACACACCTTTTGAACAACTCCAAGAGATGGTGGCTCTACCACTGCCCCATTCCAATGCCTAAACACCCTTTCGGGGAAAAAAAAAAAAATCCCAATATCCAACCTAAACTTCCCTTGGTGCAACTTGAGGCTGTTTCCTCTTGTCTTGTTCCCTTGGAGCAGAGCCCAACCCTCACCTGGCTGTCCCCTCCTGTCAGGGAGTTGTGCAGAGCCACAAGGTCCCCCCTGAGCTCCTTTTCTCCAGGCTGAGCCCCTTTCCCAGTTCTCTCAGCTGCTCCTGGTGCCCCAGACCCTTCCCCAGCTCCATTCCCATCCCTGGACACACTCCAGCCCCTCAATGTCTTTCCTGTCATGAGGAGCCCAAAACTGACCCCAGGATTTGAGGCAGGGCCTCAGCAGTGCCCAGCACAGAGGAACAATCACTGCCTGGCCCTGTGGGCACGCCAGGGCTGGGACAGGTAATGTGCTGTTGGCTTTCTTGGTGACCTGCACACACCTGTGCTCATGTTCAGCCACTGTCACCAGCATCTCCAGGGCCTTTTTCTCTTGGGCAGGTGTCCAGTCACTGTGCTCCACACCTGGAGCACTGCTTGGGGTTGGTGTCACCCACATCCCCTGTCCTGCCTGCCTTGGCATGGAGTGGGCACAGGAGGGGATAACAAAATGCACCAGTGGCTCTGTAAGTGCAGGGGCTCTGTCCCCAGGGTGGTGCTCCCCAGGTTGATGCACTTTCCCTCAGCATCTTCACTCCCAGCTGCAGTTTGCATTCAGACATCCTGCCAAAAACATACAGAAAGGTTCCCATGCACTCCTGAGTTTCCACACCATGCTCACGCACTTTCTTGGATACTGAGACCATCACAGAGCTGAGTTCAGCTGGAACATCCCACCTTATGCTCCTGTGCTCCTGCTCCCAGGAGTGAGCCTCAGTGCCTATACTGCTCCAACATCCTTTGAAGGACCAGCCAAGGAGCCAAGAGGGAACCACATTGCTCTGTATTTTCCAAAGCTTATAATCCAGGAAAGAAACCACCCTCACTTCCCAGGAATCCCAAGCAGGGCCTGGTGTCAGACTGGTGCCATTTTTTAGCACATAAATGCTTTTGGCAAACCCAGGTAAGGGATCTTGCTTGTGACAGACAGGCTCTTGAAAAGCCCTGGAAAAAAATCCTTGGACTGATGAAGAGACATTTTGAGAGACCCAGGGAATTCTCAGCCCTTTGATGACAGCAGCTGATCACCACAGCGGTCATCGAACAGACAAGATAAGAGTGGACACTTCAGTGCTCAGATTTTTATTATGGCATCCAAACACATCCATCCAGCACATTCCCACTCCTTTTTCCTGCAGGTATCTCCAGGTGCCAGCTGGCCTGCTGTGCACTGCTAGGGGCCAACGACAAGTCATTAAAGTCATCTTAAAACTGGGAAGGATTTGTTTGGCAGAAGAGTCATTTACCTCCACCCTTCCCTTTTGAATGGCATCCACAAAGCCATACAGGCAGGAGAGCCTGGTAAGACACAGATTTGGAGCCAGCTCCCAGGAGGGGAGGGAAGAGCAGGGAATGTTTAGCTGTAGAACACGGGCTTGCGCAGGATGCGCACGACGTTGTAGGTGTTCAGCCCCGGGGCGTCAAAGCCGGGGGACAAACCCTTGCGGTCGAAGGGGTAGAAGTTAAAGAGCTGCCCATTCTGTGTCTCCAGGGAGATGGAGGCAGAGCCCAGGTGCAGAACACATGGGAACTCCTTGTCAAAAACCACTTGGAAGACGCGGTCTTCCAGGTGGTGCAGCTTGATTGTCCGGTACTTTTCAGGGATCAGCTTTTCCACGTGGGGCCCGAACTGCTGCATGACCAGCACCCCTCCTATTCCAACTTTGATCTCGTAGAAAGTCAGGTTGGAATAGGTGTAGTAGCCAACATAAGGGATTGGGTTTGGAGGAGGAACCAAGCTTTTGTCAGCCTCTCTGAACGCTGTCTCCATGGCAGGGATGAGATACTCGTATGTCTGAGTCACAATGTTCCCACCCTGCGGTCTGGGCCCCGCCATCAGCACGATGAAGCTCAGGCGCAGCTTGGGGATGAGAGAGAAGGTGGCTGAGTAACCATCAAGGTCCCCATCCTTCCTGATGACATCATACCCCAGCTGCTCGTTGATCTCCCAGGGCGTGCCCGTCTTGTTGGCGAAATACTCCACGGAGCACTTGAACAGTGGCGTCAGCATCGTCTTCACCGTGTCGGGCTCCAGCAGCCGGCGGTGGTAGGTGCCCAAGAAGACCATGGCCAGCTTGGCCAGGTCAGCAGCTGTGGAATACATCTGCCCAGAGGGCCTGTACCAGCCCAGGTCGTAGAGCGGGGCAGGCTGCTGGCTGCTGTAGAAGCCCACGGCCATCTGAGAGCGGATGGGCGCCGTGATGTCGAAGCCGGTGTCCTCCATGCCCAGGCGCTCCAGGATGTTCTCCGAGATCCAGTGCTGGTACTGCCCGTCTGCGGCGTGGTCAGCCAGCACGTGGGCCAGCAGGGAGAAGGCCAGGTTGCTGTAGTGGCATCTGGGGGAGGAAGAGGAAGGTGTGTATTGGGTGTTGTACTGCAGCAGGTGGATGCTTTCTGTGTAAGGGAAAGGGTCTCAGGTTCACACCAGGGCCTTTTAAGGGAAGAATGCCAGAAGTTTCTTTGCTCTCCTGGCATTAATTGGCTCAATGCCAAGACAAAAACGCTGATAGGTGACTTTAGCTGTTTCTCAGAACAGTTATTTTCTATTAGTTATATATAGTTATTATATAACTATATATTATAT
>VWYP01024439.1:0-41321 GCA_013400435.1 Pycnonotus jocosus
TTTATTATTATTATTTTAAGGTTTAAGCTATGCCATAAGCAAAAGGAAACCTGGAAACTGTGAGACTGGCAGGGCTCAATGAATAACCTAATCTGGATTTCATTCACAAACAGCAGCTCATACATAGGGAAAGGGCTGGTGTGTTTCGCCAAATCGGAACTGGAGTAAGTGCCAGGATTTCCTGATTTGTTTACATTTCTCAAAAAAACTTTTTTTCCCCTGGATGAGGCTAGAATTAGACTTCCTTTTCCACTTTTGGCCCTTTCCAAACTATTCTTGCTTGACATATTCTCTCCTTTTCCCTGTATTCTCCTTTGTTCCAGTCTCAGCTGGCTCTTTTGTCTTGGAAAACAGAAAAGGCAATGAAAGATGTCAGTCTATGATAATAATGATAATGCAGCCAGGTTTGCATGACAGCAAAACAATGCCGCAGGCTTTTCCAACACCCTTGGATCCACCACTCTTTTTACAATGGCTGCAGGGGGGTGCAGTGAGTGGTATCTCTCCGGGACTGCAGACTGGAACAATAGTGTCACAAGGTAAAAGAGATAAAAAGATCAAAATGAAACAGGCTCGCTCGAACCCTCTTGATGAGGCGTGTCGCTGAGTTAATCAGAAATTAGAGGGGGGCTAGTTACACAACTAAATCACCTTTGCATTAGCTCACCGGCTTCTCAGTCAGCTGGAATGGTCCTGTTCCCTGCCAGTCCTTTCTCACTTTCACTGGCTTTACTGTACTTTGCCCATTGTCTGCAACCTCAGTGCAATCACTGCAGAGACTTGTTTGGGAGACCTTCTCCGTGCCTTTGTTTAGAGCCTTTTGATCATCCCACAGAAAGAAAAACACTGTAGCTTGGACCTGAGCCATGGCTTTCTTAACATGACAAGGCCGCCAGTCTGCAATCAGCGTTTGAAGCGCATGCGTGTGGGCTGCTTGGAAAACCATGGGAAGACTATCAGCAATCTTGAGAGCCTGGGCACCGTGCTGAGCAAAGGTGAGGGTTTAAAGTCCCTGGTGAAGCACCCTGCCACTGCACAACAGCAGCCTGAGTTGCCATTGTTCTTAGTAGCAATGTTACGGCAACACAAAATTGTCCTTGTGGGGATGCCAGGTCCTTCTTGCCACAGCACCTCACCTGCCATCAGAGATCCCCCTGTGAATGGTTCATGCTGTGCCAAGCACAGACTTCCAGCACACAGGCAAAGCGTTCACAACAGGAGGCAGGGGTGCAAGACTGAATTTCTGCATTTCAAACGAGTGTTGTCAGCCAGATTTTTAGCTGACATCGCTCCCATTGGCATCGATGTACCAATGCTGATTTACACCCGCTGATGAATATGCGTCTGGGAGAAGAGTGGGGTAGGGTGATGCTGCAGAAGGGTTAGATGGGAAAAAGAAGTGAGGGGGAGCAAGATGAAGATAAAAGGGGAAGGGAAGGAGAGACATGATCATGGGACTCAGGAAACACGAACAGCAATGTATGGCTGTGGGAAAATGATTAGAAGAGATTGCATCAGACTGGACGCCAATTTTGCAATTTCTGCAGCACCTTTTTAAGATTTCATACTGAGATACTGAGCAGAATGTGTGAAGCTGTATGTCTGGAACAAGTCCAAGCAAAAGGCCAAGTGCAATCAGTCATCTGTGTTTGCTGGATATGTGTACTAATGTTTCCAGTGTAAGTCATTGCAATATGTGTCTACTCTCGCTGATCTGAATCCTGTTTTTTCACCTTTAAGTGTTTGTATCATATGTAGTTGCTTACACCATGTATAAGCACCTGTTCTCTGCACATTGCTTAGTTTGGGGCCAGAAGTCGCTGTTCCACTCATACTCAGCAGACAGAGGGGTAAAAGAGAGAGTGAGATAGGGAAAGCTACAGGAAGGGGAAGGAACAGACTTCTGAAAACAGGAGTAAGATGCTGTAAGGCGTGGCAGAAAACACCTTTGCACACAAAATCATCAGCCAGCTTCTTTCAGTTTGGGAGATCTCTGCAGAGAAGAAGGAGATCCAAAAGCTGTTTTGCTTACACAATTGATTTAGCTGTTCTCAGTAGTGCTTCTCATGTGAGTAAGATGAGCAGGAAGTGGACTGATGTCAGCAGGCAGCCTGTGCTAGAAACTCACACCCACCCTTTCTGCTTCATCAGTTGTCTGAGCCCACAGTTTCACTATTAGGTTTTGGTGGTGCGTTTTTAGATTTCCAGTTACAGCTTGCATGACAACTGCCGACAGTCTTCACCTGACCAGTTACTGCCATTTAACTTGGTAAACCATAAATGAAGCTTTCTTCCAGGAGAAAGAGTAGAGGAAGGTAGAAATGCATTTCTAGTGCTTTCCAATAACTGTGAATCATGACTTCTGCTAGCCAGAGCACGATTCTCAGTAGCAAGTGGCAGTGAGAATGTCTTGCTTTAAGAAAACACTTCTGCTCATTTTTTTTCTTTTTTTCTTTTTTAATTTTTTTAAATTTTTTTTATTGCATTACTGATAGCTAATACAGATGAAGCCACAAACCTGAAGAGTTTAGACTGACACCAAATGTCATTCATGCATAGTTTGGAGTAAATGAGTATGTGACAGTAATTGGCATTTAATTTGGATGTTCCTCTTTCTTAATCTAACAAACCCAAATAAATTTTCATTTTCATTTTCCATACTACTCCTTGTGTGGTAAAGATCACCTGATTGTTTGAGCCTGAAGTTTAGGCAATATTTTCTAATATGTTAAGTCATAAAAGAGATCATACTAAGGAGCCTGAATAGTTGATCTAACAGACCCCTTTGGCCCACACAAAATTCTAGTGACACTCTATAAGGAAAGTAACACTTGAGTTATTTATTTTCATTTTAAAAGTTCCATTCACTTTTTCTACACCATATATCCAGGAAAAGAGAAGCTGAAAACTACATATGCAGGGTGACACCATTTCTTTTCTCTGTCCAAGGATGTGAGCTGACAATCTCTGTGCTGTTCTGCTGTGGCTTTGTCACTCCTGACCTGACCTGCAGGATACACTGAGAGTATTGTGAGTCCTTCCAGCAGCTTCAAACATTTACCTGCTTCAGGCAAGGCTCATCCTCTGGCAATGGGATGCCTCTGGAAGCCCATGAATTCCAGCCAGTGGAGAAATTACAGTAGCCAAATGGTGTTGGATGCTTTCAGTGATCCCTTTCCTCTGTGGGAGTGAGCTTTTGGCAAACAGCAAGACTGAGTTTATAGGCTGCTAAACTCAAGATGTTACTGGCTATTAGCTAACCATGGCTGCAATGCAGCCTGCAGGTCCATGGGATGGAAACACAGCAGGGGAGAGGAGATGGACATTCTCGGGCAGGAATGGGAGGGAAGGTAATCCTGAGAATTGGCTTGAAATTTTTGATAGAGATCAACCAAGAACTCAGACCCTGATTCCAGAAAACTCCCTTCAAATGGGAACTAAAAACATACTTGAAAGCTCAAGCTAAATTTTATTGTCCTCACACTGTGGTTTAAGGAACATGCTTGACTTAGAAGAAATCTCGATGTTCCTCACAGAAACAGGGAATTCCCTTCTGATACAGCTACAAGAAACAACATTATATTTTTATTTTTTCAGTTACAATTAACTTTTTTTTTTTAAGGAAGAATATAACATATTCCAAAATATGTGTAATAATTCCTGATTAAGGTCCAAGGCATAGTTCTTCTGGTTGTCTTGATGGAATTCATATTTCTTTATTGTGAACATGCAGAGTTTGTGTAAAATGAAAGAATGACAGTCTTTTTCCCAGCAAGACTCCCCTCCCCACTCCAGACTCCTACGTTATTCTTTGTCCCTTTGTGATTATAGTAGGACACAACTGACAGAGGTGGGATATACAGAATTTTTGCAAAAATTTTCTTTCTTATAATTTCCTTTTCAAAATGGAAAGACTGTGATGGGGCCAGCCAAATCCATCTAGCTCAGCAGCATTACTTTGACACTAGCCAGCTGAGGTTGGCTAAGCAAAGAAGAGAGAATGACCTTTCTTTGCATAAGGCCAACAATCAAGAGTTCAGAGAATTTTTGAATCAGAGGCTGCATCTGGGCTATTGTTTTTGATATTCATCAATAGACCTATTCTTTATAAAATTCTTTATTACCAGTTTGAATCCATTTATATCTCTTGGCTTCCATGGCACCCTGTGACAGTGAGTTAATCACATTTTGAGTAAAAGAATTACTTGCTTCTTTTTATTTTAAATATCATGCCTCAAAATTTCAAATAGTGTACTCTCTTGTGTGTTAAGAAATAGTGGATAAATGGTGCCTATCACCTCTATTATGCCTACTCACCTTCCTTACATTCCAAGTGTCCCTAAATGCCAGGCTAAGCTCCATTTGTTGGAATGACCTAAAGAAAAAACTAAAATCTGAAGTTTCTGTTTATTTCTACCACTTTCAGGACCATCTCTGGGTTTTGCTTTTGTTTAGTTGTTTTTATTAGGGAGAGTGATTCATGATTTTGGGGTTAGCAATACTTTACTTACGTGCTTTCCAGCACTGTCTTTGGTTTCTGGCTCCTCTCTCTTTCTCACACTTAAAGCAACATGATATCCAAGTGAAATCAATCATAAACATAACATATCCCAATTTTGAGCATTATACTGCATTAGTCTCTAAGGAAAGCTCTCTCTATTTACTATTTTATAGCATGCTTAGATTTTTGATCTGAGCAGACACAACCCATTCAAAGATAAAAACATCAATTAATTAAGCAGTTGTTGAGATCAGAAATCTGACACCCATATGGTGTCAAATTAGTGTCTGAAAGCAGTTAACTGCCAAAAGAAGCACATGCATCTGTTGCAAGAGATTAAAATAAAGTATTTATTAATTACTGAGAGTTTCTTGATTGACTTCAAAATTATATTTCCAAACTTACTCTCTTTGTGTTATTCATCTTTAATGTCATCACTTGTAAATAAGGACTTGCTTCAAAACTATCAAGTTCCAAGGAAATGCTAAGTATCCTCTAAAAAGCAAGCAAAGGAAACTCAGCTGTGAAAAGATGCCATAAAGCATGTGCTGTGTTTTTGTTCCATTGCTAGGAACTACATAAAACCAGATGTATGCAGGAGAGAAATGTTGCCTGATATAACAATGAGCAATAAAGACTATCTTACAATCATAGGATGCGTGACACAATAATGAATTGTATATTACATGCCTAAGAAACACAATTAAAACTGTCAATTTCTTTCTAGTGGAAGTTCATTGGCAGAATTGCGATACAACAAAAATTCCACTTTGGGTCTTTCATACTATTTTCCTGTTTTCGTGTACTCACAAATAAGAAAAAGTGCAGATGTTAGAAGAACACACACTGTGTCTCTCTGTATCCAAGGAAATAATTGTTTCAAAGTACGCAGTTATCCGGTTATCACCAGCTTATTTTTAGCATCCTAAAGTCAAAACTACATCTGCTTGGGTAGCTCTGAATCCCAAGTCAGACATGTCTGTCTCAGTCAGGCCTCTTGATGGAAAAGGAAATATTCTGTGCTAACTCAAGTGGTGATGTTCTTTCTTCTGAAGCAATGACTTGATATTAATTTCATGAGGATATATATTCTGTTTCTTTAAACACGTAGCAGGAAACCAGGCAGGATGGGGATGGGGAAAGAGTCTGCAGCAACAAACCTACGGTGAGGAGAGAGAAAGAGAGTGTGTGCACATGCAGTTTTTAAGGAAAACAGTCTTCTCCTTATTTTAATAAATATCTTTGTATGGGTGTTCAGGAAGAAAACAAACAAACAAACAAACCCACAACCAAAAACAGAGCCCAGGAATTCCCACACTGCCAAGACTGGATTTTGTGGCTGCAGTGCAGGGGGAGCACACACTTCTGAACATAAAAGTCTTCTCTCACTTACCTAAGACTTAGTCTAAACAACTCTCACCCAAGCTATCTGATTATACCTGCTGTATCACCAGACAAATTATGGAGAAAAAATTATTTGGAGATTATCAGCAAAATGGCTACTTTAGAAAACATATCTTCTCCTCACTTGTTCTTGTGGAGATTGTCTGCACATGCTGTGTAAGAAAGCTGAAAAACTGATGCCTGAAGAACCTTACTTCTGGGACAAAACTAAGTTTTCTGGTCATTTCCTTAGAGAAAATGGGAACTAATCTACCTAACACCAGTGAAATTCTCTCCTTGTAGTGTAGACAAATTAATGTGTCTTCAAAACACTGATATCAAAGACTAGGACAAAACTAAAGAACTTTGCAGACATTCTGGTCTGCACACAGATTACACTTTTGTCTAATAGTCAGGCTCATAAGCTAAATCAACAGTTTTAAGGAAATCAATATTTTAGGGGGATAACTATCTTGCCACAGGCTTCCCATTGGCTTTCCTCCAAAAAGGAAACTGAAACAGACAGCAAGATTAGCAGGCACAACTTTAAAATTCTCTTCTGGGGACAGACTATTTTGGAAAGTTTTCTGTTTTGTTACTGAAGAATAAATATCTCTCTCTCACACACACTCCTTTATAGTTTTTTTATGTAAATCTTCAGTGAAAGACTGAAGGGAAGGGTCTGTAGGGAAGCACCCATGGAGTCACCAATCAAGACCGATATTCTAGGTATAATATGGATCAGTGCCCTCCTGTTTTGTCTGCATTGTTTATCTCCAGGGAAATGTCATTTGGGCTCAAGGATAAAAGAAAATGCACAGAATAATACCTTGATTAAGATACATTCCAATATCAGGCTGCAAGTAACAAATAAAAGTCTTGCAAAAAAAGATTTTATCATTTTATTCATCAGCACTTTTGTATCAACACCGGAAATTTACTGTTTCTCGGTTTAAAAATAAATAAAATTACTCTGATTGTAACATTTCTCTTTATGTGAAGCCAATAATAATTACTTTTAAGTTAATGTTTAAGGTGAGTTTGATCACTGTTCCTGCCCTGTGAAGTATCATAGCTCCTCCGTGATCAGTTAGAAGCTGGGGGAGGAAGACAAGTTCCCCTTATTAAAATTGTGTCACTGACATGAAGAAAGCCTGGGGATGAGCCTTTTGCACCTGGTAGTTCCCAACCACAGCCATCTCCTTTGTAATGCTCCTTGGAAACTCTTCTCCTTTTTGACAGATCCTCTTTATACACCATTAGACAGATAAAACAAATTCAGTAAAAAAATGCAAATGCAGGGCCCAAATGCTAAAACCCAAGACTGAGTTCTCTCCCCGTGTCAGTCCTATCTGCACCTTCTTCTAAGTCCTCTGCACCTGCTGGAGTCATGCTGGAGAGCTGTAATGCCAAAATCTCTCCCCAGAAATTATTTCTTTGTGCAGGTTTTGACAGACAGCCCTGAAGCTGCTTCCTGAGTGTTACACCTCAGGCTCAGGCCCTTGGCAGAGATGGGCTTTTTGTGGCCACAGGGGAGTCCAGCAGCACCCCAGGGAGTATTGAAAGTTGTTAGGAGGGTGGAGAAAAGCTTTGACTTTGGCTGCTCACAGGTCTGTCTCAATGCCCTGCCAGGAAGTTCTGGTACAGTTCATGGCTGGGAAGCTACCATAAGGCTCCAAATGACAGGAATATTATCTCCTCCTTAGCATTCAAGTTCTCATCTCCATTTCTCAAAATGTGCTGTATGGCATTTCTCCCTGACTCTGCTTTACTTTGAAGATTCATGTAAATTGTTGCTTAACTGAGAGCTGTTTTACTTTGTTCAGAACGGAAAAGAAAGCAAAATTGACAACAGAATTCACAACAGAATGGGAAAACTTCTGGAAGTGCTGCAGGCTTTGGAGTATAAATTCTGTTAATGTAGGTGGTATGGTGGAACAATCCACATTATGGAGTCATTTTGGTACTAAATACCTGCTCTATCCAGATGCTTCTAAGTAAATGATAAATAATACACACATTTCTCATCCTAGTCAGCATCTAGTAGCATCAAATGCTCCAGAAAGTGTTGAGCTGCATATGAATTTGTCAACAGGCAAATAGCCATCTTACACAGTCTTCTAACATCTTTAAATATCTGTGAAGAACACAGCGGGTTGTCCTTGTGCACTTCTAAAATGTCCCACTTACTCCCTTATGCCTGGTTTTAATATAACTGTTCTTTACAAGGGTCAGCATCTGTACTATGGTAGAAATAAATCTTGAACAGTGTTTGCCTGCAGATTTAAGGGGATAGTACATGTGTCTTACTTTTTATTAGCATGAATGTTGTCTAAATGACACGTACTTTTGTCTTGGCAATGTTAGAGATGCTGCTAGACCAGACTGACCATGTGCTTTTAAGGTCCATATTTGTGTGGATGGATATTGTCATCCTGCAAATGCATTGATAGCCTGCAGAAAAAAAGAGGCAAGCTGTTTTTAATGGTTGGAGAATTATTTACAAACACATGTATTAACTGCATAAAAATCAGAAATTCCTAGAAAGCACGAATTGTCCTTGCTGGACTCGTAATCATTTATTGGATTCACAGAAGATGAGGGCATTCATTTGTTGAGACCTAGTTTGAAACCATACTCTGTTGCAGTTCACTGAGATTTGGATTAGATTATGACAGAAAAAACTAATGTTAACCTTTTCATTATCAGTTTGAGCAGCTATAAATCCCTGTTCTGTGCTGAAGCTGGGATGGGCATCAGCTCCCCAGAGCTATGCAGGGCTTTTAGCAGCCTCAGTGGGGCTCTTGTGCACAGCTTGTTGCCAGCCTGCAGTGAAGAAGTTTTGATATAAAAAATATTGCCAGCTGTAGGCGGAAATGTGTGACAGCTGGAATTTCCTTCTGCATCTATGCAATGGACCAAAGTCATAAGTGACTTGCACTGTCCTGGAAACTTTGAAATTTTGTCAGCTCTGTTAAACTCAGCAATAATTTTGTTTAAATTTCTGCGAAGATATACTGGTATACTTAACCAAAACCTAAAAGAGTATGATGTTCTGAATATGTATGAGATCTTATATTCAGACACAGAGTTTTAATTATGTTTCCCATGCATATAAGACCACGAAGATTAATGAATGCTACAGGAAAAGCCTCTTCTCTTTTTATTGCCACCCTAGGCTGTAGCTAACACAATCCAAGAGGCACCCACTTACCTCTCTGAAGAGACAGTACTGAAAATCAGAGCATATTTCAGTATCATCTTTTGGCACAGAGAAATCTTAATGGAGACTAAAGTCTTCTTAAATTCATAAATGCAGGCATCCTAATTAATTTACTCATTTATACAGTTATTTGGCTTAAACATTGCCTTTATGAGCATCCAACCAAAAGCAAGATGTATAGAGCTGGACCCTGTACAAAGAAAAGAAAAGAAAAGTCACCAATAGAAAAAGCTACAAATATACATAGAACTAATGAAGGAACGAACATTCTCAATTTATAGTATTGCCACATGCCCATTGCCCACTGAATGTGCTTAATATACACGTCACATTTCTCTTCACAGATTCCAGAAAAAGACAGGATCTAAAAATCTTGGGGTGAATGAATTTCTCATCCATCTCTTAATCTAATTTACCAAAACAACAGCAGCAGGTTTGGTTCAACACCCACAGCCAAGATTCCCTGCGAAGCAGCATCCAGTCCAACTCTGACTTAGAAAATATAATGAAAGTAGGAGCATTTTTGTGACTCAGAACAGATTTTGCCCAAACTCCACTCCTTCGTGGGTTTGGACATTTATCCCTTGTTTGTATTCCAATTTCTGATATTCAGATGAATTGAAAAAATATTGTGTGTCAATATCTCCTGTAGCAAGATGAGGTGAGGATGTTTAAACTGAGATTCTTTTAATCATTTTCCATGTGTTTCTTAATTGGCTTGGTTTCTTTTTCCTCTGTCTTTGTTCTCCAACACTGGTTCATTCATTTCCTGAAGTTTCACTTCACCTTGTCTGATTTTTCTGTCTGCAGTATGTTGTTATGTGCATTTGGTGATGAGAATTAGCTTAAAATAATCTGTACCATAATTACTCACTTCAAACTTGTTTGTGTCTATAGGGAGATATCCACGACAAAACAAAATAACAACAAAGAGGGAAAGCTACCACATTCTTCCATATTTGGACAACCCAGATGTTATTTACAGCATTGTTTATGAAGCTTTTTCTTTGCCTTGCTGGCTTTGATCCACACACGTTGTCAGTTTTGAGCACACACGTCCTGTCACATGGTGACTGTGTGCCCCTGACGAGTAAACATGCGGGAATGCAATTTATAAAGACAGGCTAGAGCAGCAATTAAGGAGAAAAAGAACTACAAACAAGACAAAGGAAATTAGGCAGGAAGATGAGCTAAATCTGGTCAGAATACAGGATATCAAGGCAACTGCATTGCATGTCATTTATTCTTTAGTCACTAGCAAGTGTCAACATCAGTATGTGATGTCTGTGCCCGTGAAACTTTCATCATTAGTCTGCAAGAGGATGAGGGGCTCAGAGGAACTTGTTGCTACAGAATCTCCAAAGTGTGTGATCCTTGAAGGCCAAAGATTCATTATCACCTTTGGCACTCAGTCAAAGCAGTGGAGTTCTTCAAGCACATTTGGACAATGAACAAACAGAACAAACAGAAGACTGTAAAATCTCCTTTTCCTTAAAAGTTGAAGAGGGAGCAGCTGCCAGTAAGGGTCCACAGAATATGTAGGAAGGGAAAAATATCTGACATGCATTACATTTTCATGCTAAAGCACAGCAATGCCATAAATGTTTCAGGCAATAAAATTCAGTCACACAAATATTTGGGTGACAGCTATGGAAGGTTATGTACCAGAACTCCTGGGGCCTGGGAAGAGAGCATGAAGTATTGCTTATTTCCTTGTTTACAAACAAACCAACCCCAGGCAAATGCTGGGATTTGGGAAGTTCTTTTAGGAGACTGTGGGCTGTGCTGCTGAACCTTGGGTCTGTTGTAGGAAGAGGTCCCTGCTCTGTAAGAGGTGTACTTTATTATAAAGGCTATCGTGTCAGCTAGGGGAACTGGTAATTCATTATGTCCATATCTGGTAGGACAGCATTCTGGTAGGAATCTTTCTTTCAGCTTTGCCTTTCTAAGCCTATAGGAGAGGACAACAGAGGAAGCTCCTTCTCCTTTGAGTTTAATTTAACTCCATAATTGCTCTTTTCCTTTCAGTCATCTGCCATGTCATCTGCTTGATCACTGTCCCAGTAGTTACTGTCCTTGCAGAGCAGAGCTTGGTTTTTCCAATCCTTTTTTTGACAAACCTCACAGTATATGGAAGAGAACTTTGCTGCTAGCCTCATTTAGGGAGGGACTGAAGTTGAACAGACTCACATGGGAATGTGGTGTGTAGGTTTAAACCTCCAGTTATTTGCCAAATGAGACTTGGAACAAACACTTGCATTGTGCTTGGATCTTTGATGTAGAAGCACTTGTATTTTCTATAATGGCATTGTGGCTTCCATACATGGATAATCAAGGCAGTAAACCAGCCTGTGGTTTATATGATGGCTTTGAAATACCCATCCAAAGGGTTTCTTATTTTATGTTTAACTCATCAACTGGCAACATTGTCTGCTAATGAATCTTTGCTGATATTTAAGAATCAATGTCCAGTAATTATGTACATCTTTGGAACAGTACCCAGCTGTTCAAATAAAGTGTTAAGATAATCTGAAATTAAGGATGTATATGAAGAGCTGGATCCAATCCTAGCCTCCCAATTTCAAGAAAGAATTGAAGCAAGTGTGGTGATGGGCCACAAGGGTGAATAAGGGACTGAAAGACCTAACATAGGAGGAGAGGCTGAGAGAGCTGGGGTTGCTCAGACTGGAGATGAGAAGGCTCAGCGGAATCTGATCAATGTGTGTAGATACCTGATTGGTGGGAGCAAAGAGCAGGAAACCAGGCTCTGCTTTGTCATATCCAGTGACAGAACAAGAGACAAGTACAAATTAAAATATAAGACATTCCATCTAACATAAGGATTTTTTTTTGTTTTTTGTTTTTTTTTTTGTGGAGGAGGTCAAATGCTGGCACAAGATAGAAACCAAAAGGAAGCAAGAAGTGAGAATGACAGAAAAACCACATATATGTCCAGTCAGAGAGACATGGAGGGAGAGCTTTGATTAATTTTCTCTAGAAAACACTGAAGGGAACTCAAAGTAGGTTAAATGGAATTTTTATATGTATGCTAATATTCCTAACCACTTAGAGGGCTAAGCCAGCAATGCAAAATACAGATCTATCAGAAAGCAACAGCAGGTAAAGTTACATCTGGCACAAAAGTGGCTACCCTAAGGTTGATGTAAAATAGGGGTAAAAAAGGCCCATTTTTTCTTTCTCAGAGCTTCAAGATTCTAAGATACTTGAGCATGCCATGGAAGCAACTGTTAGTACAGCTAAGAAGAAAGGCTGAAATGAACTGCCTTAAAACAAAGAAACAAAATTAGAAGCTCCAAGCTGGGTGAGAAGGAAAGAGAGCTTTGAGGAATTTGTCACCATGCACATTCAGATATACTGGGGAGAGCTCCTGATAACAAAGGCACCAATGACCTTATTTAACACATCCATCTTCTCACTGCTAAAGGGTTTTACGCTCTTCCCTGCTTTTTTCCTGAAATCTATTTGATAGAATAAACCAGGAATTTGAAGAATTAATTTGAGAATGAGATTATAACTCACTCCCACTTGTTTTCAGCTGATTTTTCATTGACAGCAGAGTGACACCAAGGATGAAGTGGCCTTCAGCTTCCTGCTAGTAGAGTCTTTGGATCCAGATGCCCCCAAAAGTGAGGGCAACACTTACCAGCACAGATTTGGAGGGCTATAACAAAGGCAAAGTAAAACCTAAAGCCATAGCAGTTTTACTCCCTCAGGCAAGTCCAAAACCAGATCTGCGACTCACAGCTGAAAATGCGATTAAGAGGCTTAGTATAGGATATTCTAAAAAAGATCATGATATACAGATTTCATATTACCAGAGAGCTGTGTATTAAAACAGAATTGAAATGTACATAATGACTTTATTTCTTTAGAGTGCTCACCTTCTCCACCACTTTCCATCCCATGTTTTTGTTGTCTTTTCCACATAAAAGAGAAAAAATACTTATGATTGCATTATTAGCAAAGGTTTTTTCCAGCATTCTTCAGAGAACTGATTTATTTGCATGTTAATATTCTTATCCATATACAAAAATGTGCGCCATAAATAGTTTTATAAGGGAAAATCAGCCAACTGTAAATCCTTCCTTTATTTTAAAGATAATAGCTCCATTTGTTTATTGCTTCTGCTGTTGATTTTTTCCAAGCAGAACAGCAAATCTGCTCTCAGTTAGGGGAGCACAACCCTTCCGTGGCCAGAGTTCAGTACATGTCCCAGGGTACCTTTCCATAGCAAAACACCCTGCCTACTTCAATGAAGCTGCTCGCAATTAGCTCTTCTGGATGCGGAGCTCCAAGTAACATAGCCTTTTATTGATTGCCTCGGGGCTACATTCATATGGCCTGAATTCCACCCAGAACCCCCAGTGCATGCTCCACAGGGAGAGTGGCTGCAGTTGGAGGGGAGGCTTGGGCAGGCAGCTGGTGGGAAACTCTGTCCACGGGGGCTCTGGTGAAACATGTGAGCATCTCCTGGACAGAAACAGAGACCAGCTACTGCTGTGTGGTTGAGGCTGGGTTTGGTTCAGCTGGACAAGCACGGGTGATAAAAAAAATCACTTTTTTTTTGTTGTTTCACTAGCAAGTGATATTTATAAAATTTACTATTTTTTTTTTTCAGAAATGTCTTACTTTTTCCATATGTTTGTTAATCAGGGTCGAGCAGAAGTCCAGAGAGATCAGCATCAGCAATTGTTTTCCTTTAATAATTATGTTTGACAACAGTTAAAACACAGAATGTAGTGAAATCATCGCTACCCCTTTATTATGGTAAACTACTCAATTTTTTCCAGTGGTTTGAGGTAAACACTGCAAACATCCATAACAATTGGTTGCACCAGGACACACAGTAAACTCAACATAACAAGCACACTGGGGGCAGTATGTTGCTGCAGGGTAAACTAATGCCAAAGAGCCACAGCACTAATGACTTAATTATTGCCTTGGTGGTTGTCAGGATGACACCAAAACATCAAACAAACTGAATCTTTCTCCCCAGCTGGGTTGAGGTCTCCTTTGTTTTCCTGGTCAGGTCATCATTTCTCTCACAGGAGCTTCGTATCTATATTTTTACAAATTTACACCAGAGAACTGCCTTTACAATTGTGCTGTTGTTCCCAAAGTGTTCTGTATTGGACTTTTTCCAAATGTGTTTTCGTTTTGAGTAGGATAGTTGGAGAGACTCATCTTCTATATCTCAGTAAGGAAACCCTGTGATGTATTCAGGGTCATGAGCTGGGAAAAAGAGAGGATACTAGAGGTCTTAGCTGCCTCCAAGGAAGGGGACAGATCTTACCAAGAGAAAGGCCAAGGAAGTCCTTACAAATCTTACCTAGAGTATTTCCTTGAAAATATGTGACTTAGTCAGCAAAAAGAACATTTTAATATGACAGGCCTTAACACTGGTCTAGTCCTTGCCAGTCTTCCTTCTGAGCCCTGGTGCTCTCACGCCCTCCCTCCACTGACATGCACTTCAGGCATCTCCAAGACCTAAGCCTCAAGTAGCAAAGGATCAGACTTTTCCAGAAAAATATTGCTTAGCTGGAGCCAGCCATTACAGCTTTCCTCCTCGTTATGGATCTTACAGGAATGAGATCAAGCAAATACAATCAAAAGCATGACTGCCCAAATATAAGATCTGGGAGCATATTTAACTCATGTGCAGCCAGAAGGCAATTGTCAAGAGTTTAATGTGATTCAGAGTGTTCTTGGTTTTCCTTGTAAAACAGTCTCCTTGAACAATGGAGAGGTTTAAACAGGATTTTTTGTTACTCACCCTGTGGACACAAGGAGAGAATGCCAAGTGATTAGAGCAAAATATTCATTCAGTTGATTTGAGGAAGGACATTCATTCTTTCCTTCATGGCTTATTTGATATAAGCTTATCATACATTTAAAGCTGATCTCCTAAAATACCAGAGCAAGTTGCTTCATGTACCTTCCAAAGCGTTTTCTTCCGAGGTGTTGATCAGACATCTGTGAATATCAAAAAGCAGAATGGGTCAGTCAGGATAAGGCCCCTTTTCCAAAGATCAGACTTATCCAGACCTGACCCAGACTGGTTAAGCCTAGGAGCACTATAACCCTAGGGTCAAAAAATAAACGAAAGTTAACACAAAAGGGAACAGTAAATCAATTATTAATCCATCTCTAATACAAAGGTTCAGGTTTTCCTAAAGTCTGGGTTTCCCCTCATTTCCTCTGGGCATTTTTTAACAGCTGGATGAGTGGGATAACTTGGCTTAAAGATGCTTTTCCTGTACTGGCTCCTATGTTTGTAATCAAAAAAGGCTCAAGATCACAAAAAGCATTCCGGTCTGAAGAACAATGATCTCCCCCAGGTACCAAGAAATATGATAGAATCAACAGGCCAGAGTCACTAGCATGCTTGGGATGCTTTGCATCCTCTTGGTGATGCAAACCAGTCATAAGCCTGGACTGTCCGTGGGGCCACAGAAAGCAGCTGAGGAGAGGTGGGACCCACAGCCATCAGCATTACAGATTGCACGCACTGAGAAGCCCCTAAAGAATTATCCTTTCACAGGGGTCTCTGGACCTTAATGAAATACTGCCTGACACCACAACTTTTATCATCCTAATCACAGAAATCAGTACAAAACAGAGGATCTTGGAGCCAAGTTATTCAGCTGTACCAGGTGTTTTGAAATTCCCCAGAGGAAATAAGGGAAGACGCAGAATGCAACAATTAAAAAAACCCCCCAACCTTTAAAAGATTAACAAAATTATAAACCTCCTTGCTTTACAAGTAAGGCTGCAACAGAATGAGCAATGCTGGACTGTCAGGGTGGAATGAGGCTGCAGTAGCTGGCACTGAGTCAAAGTGAGAGAATGATGCTTCCTGATGTCTGGTTCAGGCAGAAGTCACCGAGGGGGTGAGCAGAGCAGCCAGAGGCAGCACCACCGCCCCTCTATCAGCCCTCAAGATCTTTGCCACTAGCTGGGCTAGGTCAGAAGAAAGCCTTGAAAATGTGCTACCTATTCCCTTGAGACACTTGAGGTTCAGGGTCTAATCCACTCTACTGCTGTCTGCCAAAGAAACTTCCCTAGCTTATGTTAGGATGTTAGGTATTGGAGGAGATTACACGTGCACAGAGCCTGGGTTTTAGGCCCCTAAACCACAGCATGCAGCTCAGTGCAGGAAAACTCCAGCTCTGTCTATGTGAGCAAATAAAATTGGGAATGTTTCCAAGCACTCAAAATTGAACCTCTTAAATTGTTTGAATGGCCTGTGCTTTGTGGTGATGTCTCAGGCCAAACCATTCCCAGGCACATCCTGAAAGTTAGTGCAGTCAGAGACCACAGCTGGTGGAGCTGTCCCACTTCAGAGACAAACTGGTTCTTGATGTGCTTGTGACCTTTCAGGTAGACAGCAGACTAGGTCATGCTTAATTTTCTAGTAAGGACTGACCTGCTGGGACTACTTCAGCTGTGCTGGGCATGCAAGAGACTGCCCATAGTTCTGGTTTTAGAGATTACTGTGTTCAGTAATCATCTCAGAAGGAGACGTGTTTCTTGTTATTGTATTCAGAATCATCTTTAGCAGATTTATATATGGAATAATGCATTTATTTGAAGCATATACTTTATTAACAGTGAAATAAAGTCTCAAAATCTAAACCAAAATCCCATTATTAAGACTAAACTAGCAGCAAGAAGTCTCCATGTTTTTCCATTTGCCTAGGTAGCTTGCTAGGAACATCAGGCAGCTGTTATGACTGACCTCAGGTAGGCTGCAAGCATCCTTCCTTGCTTTAACTATTCAGAACATCTCCTGAAGCCCCTCTGGGCTGTTACTTACAGGGCTCCTTTCCCACTGCCCTGGGGAATGACCTACTTCGTCTTCTCCTTTCCTGTTTATTTGCCTCATTCCCTGTGATTGGATGCTGAGACATTGCACGACAACGAGGGGAATGAAGTAATTTCCTCTTTTCATACCTTCAGTCTCTGAAGTCATTTCCTTCCCCCACCCACTCAGGATTTCTTAATATTTCTATAGTGTATGCTATTTACCACTTTCTTGGCTTTGTTCTGCTTTCTTCTCTCACAGCCAAAGACAGACATATCAGTAAAATATTACACATCAGATCATGAGAAGTATGACTCTAGCACAGAATGCTGTATATGTCAGAATTACTCTTTGAGACTAGTATAGAAAGAGAAAACATAACATAACAGCAGGTTACCTGCACTACTGAAGTGTACCTCCATCAACACTCCTGGCTGGAAAGGGGACAAAGATGAGTGGAGCAGGATGCTAAAGTAGCCTAAGGTGCTTTACACCTGTAATGGAAAGCTAGACATCTAGAAATTTAAAAGCCAAATCTTGTATAAAATTACCCATACAGAGTAGCATCACTATATTCCTTTCCTCCAAGGCGGAAGTCTACCTAACAACAGCAAAGATCAGCTGAAAATCAAAATAAATATGCTCTACCTACTGATAGGCACCTTATCCTGCAGAAGCCAGGTTTCCAGAGGGAGCTCATTTCAGAGCTAGGGAACCTGGGCTAGTGCAGTCTGGGCACCAGCGTTCATCCCTTAGGGCACAAAGTAAGAGACTTCCTCTTGGTCCATGCTATCCCAAGAGCCTACAAGTAATCTGTGGTGATCTGTCCTGTTGTGAGGCCCCACGGCATGGCACACCCGACAGCTGTGACTGTTTGCAACCAGAGACAATTCAAAGTGAAGCTCATGTATTTGAGTCACAGCAGAGAGTTCCATGTACTGTGTTTCCTCACAACCATGTCGGCCTTTTCCATTTCAGTTTCGGGGCATACTGGAACAATTATAGGGCCCAGAATTCACACAGGGTCTGTGCCCACGACAAGTACTGTGAGATATGCCCGAGAGTACATCTTGCTGCCTGATTGACTTCACTTGGGAATTTAGGAATTCCCTTTCAAACAAAAATACATAGCTGGAACTAATTCAAACCATAAAGGAATAAAGCAAAGAAATAAAATCAAACTAATAAATCAAGATTACAACTCTCTCAAAGAAAGATGTGTTCTAATTCAGCCACAGGTTATGAGACTTGATGCAGAAATAACTAGAGGTAATCCTATAGCCTGTGATTGCTGCTGCTCATGTGAAAAAATCCTGTAGGCTCTTTTGTCTTTAGTGTAAGCAGCACAAATACAGTTGTGTGAATGATGACAAGGTCTCCTTTTGCCCTCAGTGACTGCCAGCTACCAATTTTACATTCCTCAGTATTATCTGAGGACTCTCCACAGATAAAGAGAGGAGCATCCTACTTGGCAAAAGCACCTTCTTGAGCCACAGCTGCAGTCCATAGCCCAGGAATCACGGTCCACGAGTGTCTTTGTCTTTCTGGTTACAGATTGCCCTTTATGGAGAAAGAATTTAATGAAAAATGAGTGCTGCAGAATGCACTCTTCAAATTGACAGAAAAAAAAAATCTTATCAAAATTTAGGTTATAATGATAAGAAAGGATATTGGTAGGGAGGGGTAAAATGTATTTTCCTTAGTTCTCTTTGTAAACCCTAACTCAGTGATACTGTATTTATTCTGAGCACATAATCACTGTATATACCAGGGAAAGGGTTTGGAAATTTCGGTAAAACATTGCATTGGATATTCTGTCATTGCTGCATTTTAAAAGCAGCTAAAGCCCTCTGAGAAGATTCATGCCCTTTTTTAGTCAATGACAAACAAATATGTAGTCCAGAGAAAAATCCATTCTCTTTCTTTTTTGCAGTCAGTGTGGCTTTTCATGGGAACATGTATTTTGAGTATGTTCACAACTTTGCTACCACCAAAGATAAAAGAAGTTTCAACTGCTCCAATCAAAACATTGTGGAGACAACTTTACATGAATTTTGAACTATCACAACAAAATTCAAACAGAAGTTGGAAGCATAATATATTTTTTGTTCATATGTGAATACTTTGCTACAAAAACAAGTCATACCCATGTCTCAGCCCACAGTAACTGCCTGAAATTCAAAACAATGATTCAGCACAGGGTATGTGAAGTTGTGAACAGTTTAACGATTTTTTTTTTTTCCTCAAAACTTTTGGCGCTTCAGCCTCAGACGCTATTTGTACAGAGCAAAAGTTCAGGCAAGCTTTTCAAACTAAAAAAAAAAAACCAACCCTGAGAGTTTTCTGTTCATGCTTAAATTCTTGAAGAGCAGTTTAAAAGCTATCAATTAAAAGGTTTTTACATTTCAAGCCCATTTGGATTTCTCTGATGATGTTTTCCAGAAGATCTGTGTGTTCGAATGCAATGTGAGAGGGACCCTCCAAAGGCTGCTTTCTGTTTCTTTCTCAGATGAGTGACCCTTGTTCCTGTACCTTCCCTCTCGCCCTCTTGGGCTGGCTCTCATCTCTGCACAGACCTTTATTGCAGAGGATCTTCCCATCCATATCCCTTGAGGTGACAGGATGGTTGCCACAGGCTGGGTCTGGGTTACAGCCTGCTTGTAGCCAGCCAGATGGCCTGTGAGGCTCTGACCCCAGCTGTAGGATGCCATGACTCACACCTGCCCTTGGGAATGCTGCGGGGAGTTTCCTCTCATCGCCTTCCTGGAAAACCAGCAGGAGCGAGTGTGGTGCCAGATGCTCCTGAGCTTCCAGGTAAGAATCACCTGGCATCCAGACAAGGGGGGAGACAGGCTCAAAATGGAAACTCCATCTCCCTTCCCAGAGGATTTCACCATGCACGTGTGTTTGTGTCACCTGCAAAAGCGGGTTCCAGACCTCCTAGGAAAGCCCAGCATGACCTGTCTGCATCCTTCAAAGATGAGGTTTCCCCTCCAGCCAGCAGCCTCAGTGACTAGAGGGTGATGTTCATGTAGGCAGCTACCCATCACCTCTGTCCAGTGATATTCAGCAGTGTTGTAACCACTAAATCTCCCCATGGAAGCACAGATTTTTGGGTGGCCAGTTAAACTGATTGATATTTCAATTGTCAAGGACCTGCAAAAGAGAACCACGAATCAAAGATTTAAAAATCTGGGAGATGGAGGGCACCCAAATTAAACCCCTGTGAAGTATTAAAGCCACATTTTGAAATATAAGCATTAATTGTTGTATTTTTCTGCATCTTAGTTTCAGAGTGATGATTCAAATGTTCTCTGAGAAGTGTGAGATATAAAAAAATGTCTGTCTTGTGCATTTGTTTTAGTTTTAATTTCTGTTGTCCTTTTCTAAGAGTAAACATCCATTTGCAGCCAGATCAGCAGAGCATAATAGGAGAGGGAACTGAGAGTTTTTGTGCCAAATTTTGGCTAACACAAAATAGGAATTTTTTTTTTTCCAGGAAGAATTTTAACTCTCAGGATACACAGTAGCATTTACATATATGCAAAGTGTAAGAAAAATAGGGAAGGTCTCAAGTTGTTAAACAGGTGGTGGTGACACTCGAAGAAGTAACCCTAAACACAAAAGAACACAATTCTTAAGTAATAAACAAAGATAAATTGAAGTGTAGTAACTGCTGACATCCTCGTTCCTCATTATTAAAGGGCCAAGCAGGCTTATGAAGTACAGAGCTTGCAAGACAAAAGGAGATATTTTTAAACAAACTTAGAAAATCCAGGAAAGAATGCTGAATTATAAATGTCTGGACTGATTCACACTGACTCTAGATGTGAGTCACTGCAACACCACGTTTTTTAAGTAGAATAATTTGAATATAATTTCAGTATAAATTGAAATTGAGATAATGATATAACGATATAACCATATAGTATAAGGTTTTCTCAAAAGCATCAAAAATGTATCATGAAATCTAGTACACTGCAGCCTTTTTGGGAACAAAAGGAAAACATTAAGGATGAAGGTTATTTTTTCTTCTCATAAACTAGTTTTATTCCTGGAAAAAAAACCTTGTCTTTGTCTCAGTGAAAATTTTCGAGTAAAAATGAAATACTGAGATTCAGTGCTTGAGGAAACAATGCCCTTAAGAACAATTGTAATGTCCCAGTTCAATGCTTTGGAAAACAAATAATTTTTTTATATTTCCTTTTTATTAGATACCTTTGATTTATTTTAATCCTTGAAATCTTGAAGCAAAAACTAGTTGTTGTCAGTAATGCATTTCCTTCCCTGAAGTACCAATGAGGGAAAACAGAAAAAAGGTTATTATATGTGAACATAAATAAAAATTTAATAAATATCCACTATGAAAAATCCTACCTTTCCTGTTCAGATTCTTGTCATTTACCTATTTATACTTCTAAGACATGTTAGTGAAAAACATTTTGTTTAGAGTCCTGTAAACAAAATTTGTAATCTGGGAATTGTGAAAGGAAAGTTGATCTCAGCTTTGGATTAATTTTCTTTCTATCATTGGCCAAATTTCCTCTTCACTCTTCTTTCTAAACTCTGTTTTGTAAAGTTCTTTTTTGTTTTGGGGGGATTTTTTTGTTTATTTTACTCAGAGGGTGAAAGACAATTTCCATCCAACTCATATCCCATATGAGGAATCTGCATTTGTTTCCTGTGAGCAAGTATGGATTTTCCACTTATATCTACTCAGACCCTGATCATAACGGCACCATGTCAGCAGCTTTGCAAGAGATCGCATGTGTTTTCCAAGGTCTGGTGATGGAAAATCTGGAAAGCAATATTTCATGTCTCTCAGAAGGCTGTTTATTCTCAAAAATGCTCAGTTATTTAGCCTTTTAGCAATTACCCATCCCTAATTTGAAGACGATTCGTCCAGGAGCTGAAGCATTGAGCTGTAATGAATCATTTGTTTCTTTTATGGGGATTAAGTGCATTGCTAAACAAAGACTAAGTTGCATAATTTTTTTTCCTTTTTAGTGAATAGAAAAGTGGCAAAGTAATGAGGAATATCTATCTATATCTATATCTATATCTAATCTATATCTATATCTATATCTTAGGTTTTTGGGATTTGGAATTCCTTTTTTAGAGGCTCCATTTTTGGCACTGCCAGTACTACCAGCAGAGCCCGCTATGGGACCACTCAAATTTGGAAGAGAAAGGTGGACATTCACAGCCAGGTTTCTGAAGTTTCACTGTTTTCATAAATCACCGGAATTAAGTTTCACCAAGAGCCACCACCCGTCAGGCTCAAGCACCTACTTATCCATGGAAGAGGAGACACTGAGCGTCACTCAGCGGATGTTGCCCTCAGCAGATCAGCAGTAATCTCGGAGGTAGCACCATGTCCACCTAAGCTCATCCTTCCTGATTTTTTGCAATGATTTGCCTAAGTATAGAGTTAATTAAGCTTCCCAGCTGCTCTAGGAGACAAGGCGTCAGATGGGTGTAATATATTCAGCAGCGAAGGGACAAGGAGTATTTAGGTTGATTGTTAAGCAACAACACTACGTGCTGTGGGCAAGAAGGACACAATGCCAGCTCTGGAAATTTCACAACTGTTGAGTTTTTTTCATCAAGACTTTGTAATTGAGGCTTGCGGGGTTAATAAACAACAACCACCACCAAAAGTAGCACTTATGACAGGAGAGAAGAAAAGGACAAGAACATTTTGGACTGCTTACTGTTGTTATTCTGCTAATACTCCAGTAAGAAAGTGAGAGGTCTTTTGTGCCTTTTTTAGTCCAATAACACGTCTCTAAATAAATCCCAGAGGGGACACGTTTTTGAACGCTAAGATGAAAGTGGAGGCTAAAGCAGGCAGAGGGAAAGGTGGTTTTGGCTAGACCCGAGCAGCTGTGCTTTGCATGTCCAAAACCAAAACCACACTTTGACTTTGTGCATTAGGTGTCACTGGACTGGGAGCAGTGTGTGCAGAATGGGGCCACGCATGGTTTAGCACAGCCCTGCACAAGCAACCCGAGGAAGGGCACAACTTTCTCATGTAGAAGACAGAAGGGTGAGTAAGGGAAAGCACAAAAACAGAGCTGGGAGCTAGCTGGAGCCACAGGGAAGAGAGGCCATGGCAGGAGAGTAGTTCTCACTGCTCTTGGTGTGTGGTGTCCAGAGTGCGCCTGGGATGATGTAGGTCAAAGCTGAGATAGCAATGAACTCAAACTGTGGTCTACATCTGTAGATCCCACCTCCTCACCAAGGATGTGCAGATAAGAGATTTATCTCTGAGGTAGATGGACATTTCCATTTTCTTCACATGTGTAGCCCTGGGTTGAACCACTTGCTTTATCTCAATGACTAAAGGAAAAACAAGAGAAAGTCTTCTATGCTTGCTACTATCCATGGCAACAGCAGTAATAAATGTGTGCTGAGACAAACCTACCCCAGCCACGCTCACATGCAGAAATAGTAGCGCCAGCAATGGTTGCTTAACATCCCAAATGAGTGGCTAATTACTTCAGGAGCTAATTAAGCATACCTAGGCACTGTCTGTGCAACCTGGTAAAAATAGGTCTCATGAATTCAAAACCACGTCAAACACAAAGCAATGCAAAAGCAATGGTCTGTAGAAGGGTGAGGGACACGTGTCTCTGCCATTTGCTCATGTGTAGCCACTCTCATGAGGGCATAGCATGGCCAAAACGGAGCATCCAAACCCCCAAGGACTGGCAAAGCTGGGTATTAGTGTTGAAGAAGCAAAGTTTATAAACCAGAACAGTGCTGAACTTAGATACTGCCCATGCTCCTGACACGGGCACACATTTATCCTTGTAAATAATGCTGAAAGTCCAGCCAGACCAGGCTTTTGTGTAGGCAAAATGTTTCTCACCGCTATACAGAAAGCATAAACCACAGACAGACAGCAAAATTATACTTTCTTGTGTCCAAAAGCTGGAGTGCTGGAGTCATGGCCACAGGAGGGATTTATACGCTGAAGTTTAGTGTCAATTGCTAAAATTAAAACAAGTTATTTGAGCCACTGGAAATTCAAGTATTTTTTTCCCCATAGAAGGAACCTCTCCTTCTTGTGGGGCTACTCTGAGCTGCCTCTGGAAGACACGGGCAGCACAGCACAACCACAGAGAGACCACTGGAAACAAGAGGCAGAAGGGAAACAGAGGAAGAGGGATTATTTGAGGGGCAGCAACTCAGCGTATACTTTTCTTAGTGTGCCCAGTTCACTGCTGTTGAATGACAGGAAGAAAATTGTGGTGGCTTTTTTTTTTTAAGGTAAAGTGTTGTATTAGCCTAGATGCATGAAAATATAAAGTGAATATTAGTATTATAATACAATTTTAACATACTGCATATGCTATGTGTGTCTAGTATTTTCTGGACTGTACAAATCTCTGCCAATTAGCTGCAAGACACTAAAAAAATGCTTCTGTGGTTGCAAATTAAAATTTTTTGAACTTTTGCTTTGCAGGAAATGTGACTTGTTATTCCACCCAAGACCTCCCAAAAAAATGCAGTTTTGAAATATATCTCTCCCACAAATCCCTAGGGATTTCAGTTCAACAGAGGAGTTATGGGGAAGATTCACCATTTTAAGATTTTGCAATGATTTGGAGTTTGAAGCTGTCTGAAAATAGTAGATCATCTGAGAGCTGGACTATTTATGTCCTGGATTTAGACACACTTCCACTGACTTAGTTGTCTCTTATCACCCTCTTAGTTGCCTTTGGATTAATGATTTTTGCTTTTCTAGCAATAGATTGTCTTGGTTTTATTTTAAATACCTGGCCAACACTATAAGTGAGTTTCAAGACCTACAGTTCTAAAAGTAGTAAAATGCTATGGAGTAATCCAAGAGACAGGGAGGCAATAAGTTAGTAGGCAAACACTTGTCTAATGTGACAGCACTTACAAATGCTATAATTTTAGACAATAATTCTATATGATGAGCATAAGAATGACTGCTTCTGTTGTTTAAGACCACAGCCTTTTATCTGAACATCTGCATCTTTCCGAAGTAAACTGGTTAAAGCTCACTTCCCTTCTCAACACTTCTGATGAGGGGCTCAATAAAGACCACTTGCCTATGATCTGGAGGTGAATCTGCTGGGGTAAAGTGCTTCTTGCAGCAGGACCTTCTTGTTCCCCACAAACATACACATATATTTTCGGGGGGTGGAAAACACTGGTGCAGGGTGGAAGGAGGAGGGTAGGAAGGGAAATCAAACAACATGGCACAGGGACACTATAGGGGAAGGCTAAAGCTCACAACTTGTCCATTCTTTTCTTTCAGGTTTTTTTCTTTTCTTCCACAGTTGTTGGAACTATTTTTTGACAATAGGTCACCACCACTTTTACTTTGCAGAATACAATACTACCACCAGCCTCTGTATTTTCCCCCTTTTCTGTCCATGTTTTATTTTAATGGCTGGTGGGTTGCCTGTCCAGCACCAGTGGGTTTCCTTGATTCCTCAGCCACTGAGGAAGCTATGCCAATATGTGCACCTGGAGTCAGGAGGAAAATAATGGAACAGTCTCCAGAACAGCTGCACAAGATGGCCATAAACAGGAGGTGTTTTCCTTTCCTCTTGCCTGCTGATTGCAGCTCTGGGAGGGCCGTGCTCCTTGCTAGAGTATGGCCCTGCCTTGCCAGAACAGATACCCATTTGGCATTGCAAAGCCCAGAAGAGGTTACCCGGTCAAGGTGGCTGTCTGGAAGAGTCTAAACAAATCCAGTGTTTCTGGGAATTACCACTCTGTTGGTCAGAGCACTGGTCGTGTGGCTGCTGGCATACCAGCTCTACAAACAGAGAAAAAAAGTGTCAGGACTATTTTAATAAAGGATTCCAATGGGAGTCAAAAGCATGTTGATGATTTCTTTCATGTGTTAATGCCATTAGCTACCTCAGGCATTAAGCGTGGGGAGTACCAGTAACTGACAGTGCACTGAGTGGGGAATGAATCATTTTATTTTTATTTAAGTAACTTTGTTGTTCTCATGAAATTTGGCCTCAGCAACATTGTCAGGTTTCAATTAGTGTTGGTAAGTCTGGTTCAGAAAAAAAATTAAACTTGATCCATGATGTGTTACTAGAAATTTGACAAAGAATGCCTTCCAACCCTCTTTAAAGTGGTCTATGTCATGAAGGGCATTGAGAAAAAACAGGCCTATGACAGAGGGACTGCTCTTGTGTCCTGTTTTTTCATGGAGGATGTAAATAGAGAAAGTTCCCTTATGTTTCTCTATGGCCAGCCCATCCAACTTGCAGGCATCTCTGAGATCAAAATACATACGTGTTATATAAATTAAGCTTTTGTGCCACTTACTTAGCAAAGACTGCTGAGAATTGTTAGATTCATAGCAAAAAACACACCACAGCTGGAGATGGGAACTTCTGAAAGCAAGAGGAACAAATACATGAGCAGCTTTGCAACCAGAGAAGCAGTTCTTGTGCTGATCCTGATCAGCGGCATGCTACTTTTCTATTTGAAATGGAGAGCAGAAACAAGAGTGGGGCTCTGGAGAATGAAGGGCAGAACCTTCAAAACCCTTTGTAATGATGTTGTCCCCTTCCTGAACCTTCATGGGTCTGAAATCCCAGATCCAGAGGGGAGTTGGTCCTGATGAGGACCTACAAGTCTCCTACCCCAGGAGTGTGCTCCTACTCCGTCCCCCACCTCAAGCCTGGCTAGCAGGTGAAGCTGGCTGGCTGGAAATTCACTGTTTTTCTTTGCAGGGTTAGTCTTTACCTAGTTCAGCCCTGAGAGCTGGCTCCCTGCCCAGATGAGCTGGATGGAGGAGAGCAGAACGGCAGCACAGCTGACTAAGCTTGGCTTTGACTTACAGGGAACTGATCTTTCCCCTCCGCCAGAAACATCGTGGCAGCCGTTGTGGCCTTGAGCTTGGCATTGCCTGACTTTGCTAAGCAGACCTGGAAGTACCAAATCAGCTCCGTGGACAGTGAAAAGCATTTCAAGAGTAATTAATACGAAATCTCCTTGAATAAATTTTAATGGGCAGACGCCTGTCTCTTGATACAGATGTAATTACTGAGTCATTTAGTAAACAAAAGAGTAATGCTATTAGTTAAGCATGTAGAGTTGACCCTCTTTAATCTCACTGAAGAGTCTGGGGAGAGCTTTAGAGCCTGCAGGTCAGCATACACCTAAAAATGTGCGAAAACCAGAGCTTTTAAAGGCTAACTCCAAGTCTCTACACTATATACAAGACAGAGAAAAACAACAATACTACAGATGTGCTCAGGTAGACTAGTCCATGTACTCAAGTCAGCCAAGTCTGGAGGAACCATCCTGGGAAGTTAGAGTTATTATTGCTCCTGGACTTCTTTGCTGAGGTTGCCAGTGGGTGTGCCAATTAATTCCAATGCTGACTGAGGTTTAGTAAGTGGCCACCTAACAGTAAAACCATGATTACCAAATAACTGCATGTATTTCTTCCCCTGCAGACGTCAATGTATAAGATATCAATAAAATGAAACCTTTTTTTAACATGTGAAGACTGATGTGTATAAACATGTGTGTATACATATATATATATAAAAACATTACTTTTCTTTTTTGTTTGTTTGTTTTTGTTCTAAATTATAAAAGACAATAAAATCTCCTGAAAAGTTGCCTATGATGAAATTGTTATTACAGGTGGATATGAAACATTGAGGCCTGGGTGTACAAATACTACATATCTTCAAAGGAGATAAGAGCACTTTGTGTGACTGACAGCCACAAATTCACCTTTCCTGTGTACTAAGTCACCATTTCACCAGCCAGCTGACAGCTGATGGAGGAAGAAGAACAAGACAGCTGATCAGAAGTATTAAAAAGGTCTCAATATGCACAATGAGAAGAGCGAGATGGACTATCGAGCCTGTTTGACCTGGTATGACAGCACGTTGTGCCTTCAAATTGCTAAATCTAGTTCCCACTCCTCCTCATTTCTCACTCATGTCTAGACCAAACACTGAATTTAAGGTACTTTTACCACAGCGTCTGTTTGCTTGGGAACTTCACTGGCCATCTTGATCATTCTGACTTTTTATGTCTGAAATGTGGTCTCTGGGTCAGCTGCTGCAGCTCTCAGTTTGCCTGTCTGCATTGTGCTTTCTCTTGACTCATAAGTCCTGGCTCATTAAGAAAGCTTCTGATGGTTTTACAATAGTGTCTATCCATTGCATACATATGTTTAAATCCGTTTTCATCTGCATTCACATCCAACTAGTGCACAGCATTCTCTTTGTAGTTCTGGCATAATAGCCACAAACCTTTTGATGCATTATGAAATCATGTGTTTGTAGCCCTTTCTTTTCCTTAATGAATTACAGTGTAATCAGACCTCTCACCATCAAAAAAACCCACTCAAAAAGTGAAGATTAGAAATACTTAGAAGACAAGACACAAATAATCTGAAATAAATGCCATGCCATGAGTGGCAGTGTTGGCATCAGTGGTTTGTGATTATGTTTTACACACATTCACACAAATTTATATGATTCACTTTGAAGGCTTGACCTTTTTTTTTTCTTGCACAAAACAATTCAATTTGAATTCAGACTGATCAATGAAGGAACTTAGCTATTGAAAGGGGAAGGAATGAATTACTGTAATCCGATTGGAAACATCAGGACTTTAATATTATAATTTAACTAATGATCAGTAGATACTGGAGTAGAAAAAGATCAAAAAAACCTAGATCAGGTTATCCCTTCCCATTGTGTAATCAATATGTATCAGTTTTAAAAACTGATTAAATAAGGATACCTTTTGAATATTTGCACTTTTCCTTCTGTCTTTATTTGTAACCACGATGGT
Organism: Pycnonotus jocosus; assembly: GCA_013400435.1. Classification (NCBI taxonomy): domain Eukaryota; kingdom Metazoa; phylum Chordata; class Aves; order Passeriformes; family Pycnonotidae; genus Pycnonotus; species Pycnonotus jocosus. Next base: position 28,759 of record VWYP01024439.1, read on the forward strand.
ACAAAGAAGAGGTCGAGACTCTCAGTAGAAGAGGAACTTGTCTGCTTGCTGCCAGACCACTGAGGGTGTAAGGGGGAAGACCTGTCCCTCTGCCAGAAAGGTCTCTTCTCAAGAAAAATACCCAGACAGATTGAGCCATTGAAGTTTTCTTCTTATCTATAGAGGAGATCACTGGAAAACTCATGAGACCAAGTTGCCAGGGAGAGCCTTATAGCACATGTCCTTCAGAGGAATTCTTAGGGAGGAACTGAGTTTGAAATTTCAGGCTTCATTGTCTTCTACAAACTTCCACAAAATAAGAGGCTAACAGAATTTCATGTAAAGCCACGAGTCTGAGTAAAACATTTCACTTTTATTTAGGTGGGGTTTTTCTCCCCATTCTGGTAGATAAGAGAATGAATCACTGGAATTTTTGTACTCTCCATTTCTAACCAGGAGGAAGGGAGGGCTGGTTATTTCTGGTAGGATCAGTGTTTGTAGTGGTTTCACTCTGCATATTACCCTTCTACAAAATCAGCTGCTCTTTGCCAGAATTCAGAAAAGAAATCCATCTCATCTAAAGTAGGATAGACTTCTGAAAATTACTGGACCTTCTCTACAAGCCACAGTTTAGCCTGCTGGGGTCAAGGAGATAAAATGCAGCATACTTTCTATGCTACTTCCCAGCAAATAATAGAGTCTGTCACACAGATGCCATCTGCAGTGAGAAACAGGAGGTCCTTCCCCACACTTTTTTTTGAGTTCCCTGAAAAAATCACTCAGCTTGGGCTTGGATTTTACCACCAAGACCACTGACTTGAGCGAAAAGCCAACCTTTGGCATGTGAGCATGGTATAGCTTTTCCTAATAACATGTTCCAGTGCCGAAGCAGCATGAGTTGCCTGGGGTTTTCAACATTTTTGACAAGGTGTCAGAGGGATTTTTTTATGTCTGAGATTAAATGAAAACTTTTTGAAATACCAGTTACCAGCATGCAACCTTACTTGAAATATGATTCAAGACTGAAGCAAAGGAAAATTGGCTGCTGGGTTGCAATGGCTTCATATCAGACTCTTGCTCTTTCTTCCCTTTCAGTTCCCTGGTAACATGTAGAAAAAGAGTAAAATCTGAAGAAATGAAAGTAAAATAGAAATATAGATAAAAATAAATTAAACACAATACAATAAAATAAAGTTGAGAGTACTCCATTAATATTGAGCTGTTTTAACAAGGGCAAAATTATTAATTTCATTCTATGTTTGAATATGCCCTTCCTTGGCAAGCTACTCTGCCATATTAAGGACAACAAGAGTTTAGTCTATTCTTAAAATAATGGTGAAATTACATGCATGAGACTATTGACTACTTGCCAAGTCTAACCATTCATACTGCACCTAATTTCATTCTGCCCTGCTGAAAACGAATGCTTTTCCTACTGAAATCAAGATCTTGTAGCCATTAGCCTTAGGAAGTGTCATTCCAGACTGCTTTTCAAATGTTCAGGGCAAATGTTTCAGGGTTTTCCATTTATAAATTGACATGGCTCCCTGTGAATAGACAGGGTAAGATCTCAGTAGCATCTGAAATGGGACAGCAGAATCACACTCTCATTGCAAAGAGCATTGCTCTCAAGCGTGCAGCAAGCCTCTAAGCCAGAAATCATGGGGAAAATGTGCCTCCATCAGAAAGGTGGGATGGTGGTTTGCCCCTAGGGAGATACCTAAGTCTAAATAATTATGAAAAAACTAGTCCTTTTGGATGGAGCCATGTGTATCTACTGAAAGACCAACCATAAAAACCACAGTAAAAGCTTACTGTTAACATGGCTGTCCCACAGGGGCTGTATAAGGGCTTTTTCACGTAATCATCCTGTGACTGCTTAAGATTCTGCCATAATAGGGATTTTCCCCTCTTTCTTTGGACTACACATTTTGTCAAGTGCAGTAGGAATTTACCTGAAAAGGAAGAGGATGAAGTTCACTTACACAGAAGCTGACACATGAGCCCTGCAAAAACCACTTTACCACTCCCAGAGAAAGCATCAGTGTTATTTCCTTATTTTGAGCTATATGAGTTCACATCCTCATTTCTTCCGTAGACACTTTCACATCTCACACACATAGAGAACATTATCTCCCTCTCATTCTCCTTTTGAGTTTATATTCCACAGGTTCACTTCTTTTGCTGGGCCTCTGAGATCTTTGGGATCAGCACATTTATATTCAAAGCCGAGGGCACATATCCCAAGCAGAGGAAAAAGGCTCAAATCAGGTCTTGCCTCTTGCAAGCAGAACTTCTTGGATGACCTTCAGAAAGTTACTTATGAACTCTGGCTCTTTTACCTATAAAATAAAGAGAATGTTACCTCTTTTCTCTTACCTCATTAAAGTAAACTGAAAAAATTCTAGAAGTTTAGTCACTTTCTCATACATGTCTCAGTGCTATGAAGCTGTTAGCACTCTTTGGAGCCAAAGGTCTTCTACGACCTCCCTTGGCCACCCATGCCAAGATTACTCAGAGTTTTATTCACAGGGCAGTTGTTATAGTTTGTAGTTGCCCTGACTGTCCTCACTACTGCTTATAGGTAATTCTCTAACTTCATCTTCAAATTGAAAACAGAAGGCTTGGTTGAGCCAAGGAATGACTCAGGTCAGTCAGTTATGTCAGAACAGCACTTGCTTCAAAAGTTGTCTTGTTCTCTGGATGCAGCTGTGCTCAAGCCAGGCATGTGTTGCCTAAAAAAATCTCTTTCTCTTTATGACTCAGAGGTGAGGCTGGGCCATTTCTATGGATTTCACCCACAATTTCAGATTGCTTTCATCACCAGTGCTAAATCTCTTCTGTAAGGCTAGGGGAGCTTTCCACTGGTCAAATTAAAGATGTGCCACATTGCCAATAGAAGCTAACAAGACTAAAACAGGACAGAAGCAGAGCCTTTGCAGCCCAGTGGGTGTAGCAGTCAGATGGAATAAATCTGTCTTGGTTTCTGGTCCCTGCTTCCATGCTTTTGTAGATTACCCACTACCTATTATTCACACAGGTGATGTAGATTAAAAAAGGCACATCAGTTCCAAAGCCAGCTCTACGTGGAAGATGAACTGAGTCTTGCCTGGAGTTGTTGAGGAGTGGAAACCTCTTCTCCCATTTCTTCCTGCAAGTCTGGTGTTGTAGTATGCCCTTCCTGCCTTGTATGTATGAAGACAGAGCTCCTTCAATACCTGTAAGATTGTGTAAGATAAGGGCAATAATTACCCAATACACACTTGTAACTCTTTTCATGGACAGCTTACAAAGCTCCTCAAAAGCATCCATCCATTCTACAACATGCCTGAGGGGTAGATAAGGCTTGTTATGCATACAAGCCATCATTTATTGTGTACCAAGAGACACTACTCTATTGCTGGTACACCAAAGATAAACAGCTTGCCCGAGGAAAGCCTGGAAGGGAAGTTTGGGTTGCTCCAAATCATGTGCTTCAATCCTTAGGCCAAAGCAGTGTTTTCAAAGTTATTTAACCTGGCAAAAGTTAAGGCAGTGGGTTACACCACTGTGATAAATCCTGCACTTCTGGTTTACCACAGCAGGGATGAGCATGGCAAAGGAGACAGGAGAAGGGCTGATAAGGCTGGCAGTGCTCTCCCCACTGCTCTCCCGTGTGCGTGTGCGCCTCAGCTCTGCCCTCCTGGGGGTGTGCACTGCCTCTAGACTGTGTGATGAGTCAAGGTATTGTGGCTGTGTCTGCAAGCATTGGCTCTGTCACCAGGCAGACAGACAGACAGACATTCAAAGAAACCACAGCCCTCTGGTTTCTTTGCTCTTGTTTGCTTAATCAAGTTTGGGTTGTGTGTGCGTGTACATATTTTTTCACTCACAGCACAAACAAATACTGCTTAACACCTGAGGGTGGCTGGCTTTCAGAAGTGCCTCTGGAAAGATGACTCAGAGGAGGAGTAGTGGGAGGCTCCTATGGCATTCGTCCTAACGCGGGAAAGAGCATTCCCTCTTACTGTAAGTGATCTAATTATATTACTGTAAATCTCACTCTTACATTTTCGGCTACCTCCACATCAGCTCTGGGGCTGAACTTATGTAATTGTGGAAAACTCTCAGTCAAACAGAAGATTCCTGCTGCATGCCACATTGTTTGCAGAAGACTTGTATGTGAGAGTGAGCAGGGAAGGGAGACTTCAGTGCAGAAGACTGAAAGTGATACCTTCTCTAAAGGTCATGAATTTGTTCACTAAATTACACCATGAGCCTATAACAATTGCAAAGAAAATGAGCAGTCTAAGAAAGGTGTGTTGTTTTCTTCAGAAGGACAAAATCCATTTAGACAGGCCAATAGTTTACTCCTAAAGACAGTACTCCTTCTACTTCTTGTCCTCAGTTTCACCACTGATGCTATCATTAAGGCTGCTGATTGACTGTCTGGGTTGATAGTGCACACTGACAGGTCATGCCTCATCCACAAGAACATGCAAGTCCTTCTCCCCAGGGCTGCTCTCCATGAGTTCTTCTGCCAGTCTCTACTCACATCTGGGATTACCTCAACCCAGGTGCAGCACCTTGCATTAGGGACTTGTTCAACTTCACGAGGCTCTCGTGGGCCCAATTCTCAGAACTGTCCAAGTCTCCCTGGATGTCATCCCTTCCTTCTGTTGTATCTGCTGTATGCACAGCTCAGCTTTATGCCATCTGCTGAAGGTGCACTTGATCCCACTGTCTATGTCATTGATAAAGATATTAAAGAACACTGATCCCCAAACATAGACCCATGGGAGAGCACTCATCATCGGCCTCCACATAGACCTGGAGCTGTTGACCACAACTTTCTGTCTGCATTTGAAAAGAAAAGGAAGGGAAGAGCACTTCCTGCAAACCTGCTCTCACTGCAGTTCAGAGACATCACTAGGAAATGAAGCAGAAGCACGAATGGATGCAGCTGTGTGTGCCAGTGCTTGCCAGAGCAACTGAGCAGAGTTTCAGAGAGATGCAAGTACCAAGGACACAGTCAGAGCAGCACTCTGAGCATGTCCTGAGAAAATCTCTAAAAAGGTGCCTGGGGGAAAATGTATAGTGGGAAAGAAACCTGAGTGGCAGAAGATTCAGAGCATGTCTCTGCAGCCCGGTGCCCCTGGCTGGTGCCATTCCACATGTGTGCTGAGCCAGCCTGGGAGGAGAGCCTGAGCTTGTCTGTGCCACCCTTCAGGAGATGCTGCTGTGCTCAGCTGGCTGAGCTCCAGCCGCCTCCGAGCCCTGCAGAGCAGCCTGTCCACATCTGATCAACAGCACGTCTGCACAGCCTCTGAGATGATTCTGATTCCTTTCTAAAATTGGGTTTATTTCAATCCCTGCTCTGTTCAGAGAAGAAAAAACCCACAAAACAAAACATGCATATCTTGTAAATAAGTAAGAACATCTCAAGCAATTGACACCATCATCATCTCCATTTAACCCAGGCAGGCCACTTGGACTGTGCATTTGATAGTCATGCATTTGATGGTTGAGACAGAAGAGGCAATATTATTTTAAAGACAGTTTCTAAAAGAGCCCAAAATTTGCTCTATTTTCTAGGGAATCCAAGTGGCAATAGGCCATATAAAAAAGGGAGGGAAATGGTCCCTTTAGCCCATACTTTTAAATCAAAAACAAGCAAAGAAAGAAAAAAAAAATTGTGTGAGGTCAACCAAGGACTAACACCAGAGTTCAGGAAATTATCAGACAAAGCAACTGCAGTTCATATGAAGCCCTTTCTGTTTGCTAGGACTACACTTGCACCTCTGCACAATGTCCACATTCAAATTCTAGCTAAACTAAGGAGGAGTGAAGAAGTGATTTTTCTGAGGTAGGCACAAAATCAAAATATGAGTGGGGAATTTGTGTCAATGACCTGCCACAGAAAGATGGAATATAAGGGTGTATCAACAGCGTGAGCAAAAAGATGCTGAAAACAACCTGAAAGAGCCAGTATGTGTCTAAGCTCCAAGTAAAACTTTTTTTCTGTAGTTGCTATTGTCTCTATAAATGTGTGATGAAGACAAAACCTCACATTATGCCCTTTTAAAAACATAATTCAGCTCATTCTGTCAAGAAGTGAGTTTTCTGTAACTACAGTAGTTGATTGTTTATCCTGTGAATATTTTCAAAAAGCACACACATACACACATAAATTCTCTATAAATTGCACATGCACATTCCAGTTGACCAATCAATACACATATGTTTAATTTTATCTCTTTTCTTATTATTTATTGCACACACATGAAAATGACAGGCCAAATAATGTAGATGTATTTAAAAGCCTGTCCTGCTTCAGTTGAGTTGAAGTGGGTGTCTTGTTTTCCAGTGTTCTTTCCTCCCACATGGAAATCCCATCTTTTGGCATCAGATGAGTAACTGGAAATCTCAGCTTGTCTTCAAGAATCAGGATTCTGGCCTTTAAGGCTGCAAGCATGTCCTCAGGACATGAAACCAAAATGCTCAAAGATCCAAGGGCAATAAAAAAGGCCCTGAAAAAAAGGCCCTGAAAGTCATAATTGTTCAAGACCCTGAAGTTTTTAAGCCACTCCCATGTTTTTTGGGGACTAAATTGGCAGGCCTGGAATTTGTTGGCTTGCACTGGGCAAGCCATTGCCCATGATGCCAGCACCTCCTCTACTGGAGGGTTGGATGTGTCTCTTCTGCCCACAAGGTGCTCTACCAAGGACAGTTTTCTGGATTCCTCTGAGTCACCCCACCCTTAGTAAAGAGAAAAATATTTTTAGAAACGTAACAGGATCAAACAAATAGTGCCACTCTATTTCAGATCCTCAATATGCTCTAACATCTTTGATCCTTCAGTTTTACAACACCCTTTTATATATACAAATGGCGTGTAAGGTAGAACAGAATTCTGGATTATTCAATTTGCCAAGGTATGGAATATATCTAGAAAAGCATAAATGTAAGGAGATATCTGTAAGGTGTCATTTCAGAGCTAACATAGGTAACAAAATGAGTGCTTGATCCTTTTATTCAGTTGTGACAGATGTATGTGCTGTGTGTGTGATTTCCCAGAATTAGTACATTAAATAATTAAAACAAAATAAACACATTGCTTGTAAAGAAATACAAACAAGACAAAATATCTAATTATCACCTAAGAAAAATTACACCTGGTTTAATTAAGCACATTCTAATTGAACTGAGATGAACGTAAAGATAAGTTGAATTTTCTTGCTGAGGCAGGGCTGCATTTAAAAATAGTTCTCAAAACATTAAGATCTACTCCCTATCTTCATTTCAGAGTTAACAAGCATGAAATTTATCTAACTGGTTAAAATGTGTAATGGAATGCTATGACAAATCACAATCAGCTGTCACATTTGCCTGTTTTATGTCTTCATTGTTCACTATCTGTGAACATTTATTCAAGCCAAGTGTTGTTGGTATGAATGTTGGTTTTCATTTAACCGAGAAAATTGCTAGGATCCTATAACTATCTAAGCACTTGTTGCAAAGATTGGTAGATGAAATGGATCTCCAATATATTGGTGAATATAATGTAGCCCTAGCTAAGGCTGTAAGAGCACAAGAAATTTCCATTTCCAAAGGACTCCTAGGAAATTGACATTTGCTTTTCTCTGAATCAGAAGAAAAAAAAATTGCTATGACTGAAAAAAAAAATTATTGTATCATGATACTTTTATTTTTGTGATAGACAGCAAATTAGAGTTTGAAAATAAAAGTAGCTTGGAAAAAACACCTCCTCTCCCCTAGCTTCCCTTCCAAAGATGTTGAAATGGAATACTTTGACCTTCTCATAATACTTCTTCCCAATTTTTTTCCCCAAAACAAAAGGTTGTGAAAATCAACATGCCTCAGAGAGCAGTTTTGGTTAGACAAAATGGCATTTTCTAATGGAAAAAAAAAAAAAAGCATTCCATTGAAAAAAAAAATTAACCAACTCTAGCAATAACTCTGGATTTCACACTCTAGGCTAAACTTGCAACCCTTTGACCTCTGCAATGAACTGGAACATTTGAGAAGCAAGGAACTAATCAGGGGAAAGAAGCACCCTCCCAGTATAGTTTGGAGACTATGGGGGGGTCAGTCTGCTGGAGTGGATCTGCACAGGCATGTCACTCTATGGGTTCCCATGGTGTTTGCTCCCACTAGTCCAATTACAGCATCAGAGACAGATTTGTAAGAGTCTAATTTTTTTTTTCTTTTCTGAGGAAATAGCTTCATTTTGTTTTGTTTCTTGCTGTTCTTGGCATAAAATTCATGTTTTATTGGTATGAAATACAAGTCTGTTTTGACACTTGCAGAGACAACGCAGACAGAGTGAAACATCTTTCTAACTATAAACTGAAGTTTGTATGCCTTGTAAATAGTATTTTATTGCTCATATAGTATAAAAGAAAAAAAGAAAAATTGTTACAAACACAGATAAGTTATCTGTGTCTTGCTGTGTGCTTTCCTCTGTCTTTCAAAACAGGAACCTGGTTCACCAAGAGCATCTGATCCTTTCACGTACTTCAGCACATGAAGCAATAAGCAAATCCCTGAAATCTGAGTACAGCTTCACTGCATAGCTGTGAAACTTTGCCTTCCATTAGGCTTGGTAGAAAGTTGCTTCTCCACAAGCAAGCTGTAGTGACAAGATTGTCTTGGTGCCTCTTTGGTCGGCAGTGGCTGGACCAAATGCTGGACTAATAAGAAGAGTCTGGAGGTTTGGTCTGTGCAGCTGGAAAGCCATTGGCCCTAATTTAAGTTGCTTTTGATCCACCATAAGAGCTAAAGTCTACAGGACTGAAGCCAGCACATTTTTTTCTTGGAAGAGGCACAGATTTCTTATCTGTGTGTAGCTCCCATACCTAATACAGCATAAATGCAACTTTCATCCCATAAGGACTTGAGGCTAAAGCAGGCAGGAAACAATGTTTTCTCTCTCTCAAACTTTTAAAGACTTTTTTTTCCCAATAAGTCTGTACCTCATTAAGATGAATCAAAAGCCTTTAAGCCCTTTTCTGCTTCAAGAGGGAAGACTTTGCACCCAAGACACAGGAGATGTAGAGGCCTCAAGAAGGACCGAACTGCTTGGACCGAGAGTGAAGCAGTGCTGGGGCACTCTCAAGATCTGTGGCACCTTCTTGGCCAGGAACACTCTGCTGCCAGCTACCATCCTTTAGAGCAGGGTCTGAAGCACTTGGGCTGTGACCTGTGCTCACTCTTGAGCTATGCTAGCGAGTGAGGTTAAAATTGGGCCAGAAAACTTTGTAGCAGTTTAATGGCATGCCCATGTTCCAGCGTCTAAGTCCATGGCACTGACACTATGCTTTCATCAGTATCATCATACTGGATTGGACTAAGGAGTTGCTCTAAAATCTTTCACTTGAGTACTCAGACCCCTGACTGTTAGTGCTTTGTGCTCTAAGTCATATCTTGGGACTGTTGATAACATCATGTGTCCCAGAGTTATAACAGGATGACACTCTGTGCTGTGACATCCTGAGGGCTCCACATACAACCAGCTATCACTGTTTAGGATAACGGGAGGCAGAATTTTACCTATGCAATGGAAGATCTTGTATCAGTAACATGGGATGGAGTGGAAAACCACGTGGCTATGTGTAATCAGCTCAGGTTTGCTCCAGCCCTGCTGAACCCAGATAGCTAACTGCTATATAATTTAAATATTGTGGCAGTGCACTTGTCCTTTAGGATATGGGAGAGCTTTTGAACTTGATATATAGCTTCTCTATGCATTTGTAATGAGTAGTCATTAAAAACAAGCTTTGAATATATTTCTTCAACATTGGGATCCTGGAAATGCTGATTTTAATTGTGAAACTCAATCAGAAGGCTCCAGAAATTCATTCTTTACCTACCTATCATGAATTTACTTTCTTTCTCATCAAAAGGGTACGAGATAATTGTCTTCTCCTTCCAGAAGATTGTAGGATAGTTTTGTCTCCTTGCCCATGTGCAAAACAATGAATTTTATATTTGTCTGTGACAAGGAATACTTCTGGAAATGCCATCTGGTGCTCTTGGCCTTTTTAGTTCTTGTTCAAGTTTATCCTAATGAAATTTTCTGGCCTCTTCCTGAGGCTTTTCTTCTTCTCTGCCAAATGTTAATTGGTACCTGTTCCTGTACATTTCAATACTCTCTTCCACAGATGCAGTGATTAGCCTAAAGCATCTTTCTCTAAGACTTTAACATACCTTCAGAAACCTGGGTGGAACCTTTTTTCTGTGTGATCTGGTTGACTTCCTTACTGCTAAATGTTTAATTTATAGGGACATCTATTGTTCTATGGCCCTGCAGGTCTGCAAGTGAGCTCACTGAGAGCTCAGTGTTCACCTAACTTTATGTTTTTCATAAATGCTGTGCCTCTCTGGTCTATGGGTGATTTGGAAGAACCTGTCTCATGCAAAATGATCTGTGGCTGAATCTGGTTACATGCCCCTAGTCTTCAGGAGGCATATGTGGTTACATCATCAGTCATTTCTCCCTCTCCAAAGCGTGTAGAAAAGACCAGTAATTTGAAAGTTTATCAATCTGAAAGTTGATGTTGAGTGGATTGCCAAACTGTTTATTGCCCTTAAAGCACCGTTTCTCCCTGTACATTTCGGGTTGCAGCCTGAAACAAAAACAGCCAGTCGGCAATAATAAGAATGTGTATACTCATTATCTATCCATATGTTAGTATCTTTTATTTCCACAACTCATCAGATTATTGTCTGATGGGTTAAGAGTCTAAAATTATCTCTTAAAAGACTGTGCCTGCTCAAGCATGTGAACCTGAGACAACAATCTGAGGTGCAGGCAATGATAGTAAAAATTGTGCTTTGCTGGATGTCAGTGATTCACTCCCAAAACATGAAGCATGATGAACTGTGGAGAAAAATAAGTAAAATACCTCTCAAGGGGAAGCTGCATATAAGAAGAGACAGCTTGGCACCAACTCTAAATATCTGGTATACGGAAGTGAGGCAGACCTTTACCTCAGACACCCATGCTGGATTTAGCTCTTTCAGTGCCTTTATTGAATGGCCATTTCCCAGCATTTCAGTGGAATATCACATCACTCCTTTAGTGAAGAGCCTTTAGTGAAACCTCTTGGCCTTCAACTGCAACTTCAACTTCATGGATTATTCTTTCAGTAGCAAGGATTGACTCCATTGACTCAGGAGTGGGCAGCTCTTTATTGCAGTAGTGTTGTCCGTACCATAAGTGAGAAGAAGATTCGCTTCTGTCATCACCAAGGACAGGTTTATGCCTAAGAACTGGTAGAGGTGTAATTAGATTGACTTAAAGCCAGTCTGCTTAAATCACTGAAAAATTGTTTAAGCAGAACAGAATGGCTGAAACCTCAGTTACACCAATTTGTCCTAATTGTCACCACAATGTAAATGAAGTTGAAAACCTGTTTAACTGTTACTGGTATTTCTGTTTTGTAGTACACTAGGATAGAAGTACTCCAGTGTGACTGCTTCCTTCCTCAGAAAGTTTTTCTAACTTTTCTAGGAAAGGACATCTATGTAAAAACATGGCCCCAAGCCCTAACAACCTGGAATACAAAGCTTCTGATATAAAATAAGAGATGGGAACATGGGATCAGAGATTTCCTTAGCTATTCTTGATGCCTCCTTGATATTAAGCAGTCTTGGTCTTACTCCATCCCACTCACTTTTTCATACACACAGGGTATGAATATATGGTTTTGCTCCCCTTTACCAATCTTCAAGAGAGAAAGGCCTGGGCATCAAGATCAAAATCACAAGAGCAACATTATTTGAGTTTTAAAAATATCTGGCCTTTATATCTGGGTTGGATTTTGTTGCCAGAGGAATAGATCTAATTTGTTTGAAACCTCCTGGGAAAGGTCACATACAAGACTTTCTGTTATGTTGCAACAAAACCATTGTATTTTGAGTCACAGAGAAGACAGGATGAATGCACTCCTCCATGACCCAAGACTACATCTGAAAGTTAATTATATTTGCTTACTATTCATGCATGGTTATATTTCTTTTCAATGAGTTTTGCTTCCTTGAAAGCACTTTTGATTTCCAGGGATCTACAAGAAATTGTTCTTTACCCAGGCAATGCTGACATCCCAACATTCCTTCATCTGACTTCTCTGGGCATGATTTTGTGTATTTTTCCCAAGTGCACCAAAGGCTCAACCCTATATTCCCAGACACCTAAACTATTACTGAATTACTGATGTTCTAGATATTCAGAGTATGCAAGAGGGGCTCAAAGCAAAAGGTGAATCTCTACTGAAATTTCTCCCTCATTATTAGGATTTTAGCACAATCTAAGACCATACTAACAATATTTTAACACAGTATTTCTACCTTCCCTCCTTTTCTAGTTTCACTGCTGTGGGTCTTTGTCCTATTCACCTTGATGCTTCCTCTTCACTGTTTTTCTAATTTTGGATATTTACCCTGTTGATTTTTTTCTATTTCTGTCTGTTGTTTCTGTCTTTTGCTTCATCAATTTGCCTAAATCAACCTTCCCTTTTAGTTCCTTTACCTGTCTCTCTCTCTTTCTTTCTTTTTTTTTTTTTTTTTTTTTTTTTTTTTTT
>VWYP01024439.1:41371-98276 GCA_013400435.1 Pycnonotus jocosus
TTTTTTTTTTTTTTTTTTTTTTTAAGCCAGGACAGTTTTGTATTCTTCCTTGTTTACAGTCATCCTGTTTTATTTATCATCTTCTTACTAGTTTCTTCATTTTGCCGTGTCTCTTGTGGTTGCTAGAGCTTGTGATGAATATGCAGTAACAAATAGTCCCAGTTTAAAGAAATTTCCAATATAAATAGAAAAGAAAAACAACAACAACAACAACAAACAGTTGGAAAGAAAGGAAAATTTGTTATCTCCATTTTACTGAGGGAAAATTGTGGCAATAAAAAGATAATTAATATTTTTTAGGTCACACAGAAAGCCTGTGGCAGAATAGGGAGGAAATGCCAAGCCTCCCAGATTTCATTCAGTGTCTTACTCATAATTTCTTGCTGATTTTTGCAAGTGTCTGCAGTGTAATGATTTGCAGTGTGATAATAATGTTACTGTCCACAAAACAGCAGACTTCCTGCACTACTATGGGTTTTCAAGCTTACCATAAAACTTGCTGATTACTTGGCATACCCAGCATTACAGACTAAGAAATATTTTAAGAAAAACAGGATGTTTTCTTCCAGGACGAATTCACATCTTATTGCAAAAGTCCACCAGACAACCAACCCTATAAGTTCTGACATCTGTATTTAACCAGCAGTTTTCTTTGAGGAAATTTGGATTCATCCAGTTTTCCTAAGTCAGCTCCTCTAAGAGGAACATTGGTCCACATTCTAATATAAACACAGAATTCACCTCAGTCTGTGCTCAAAATCTTTACTTTATTTGAGGTAGGTGTCATTATTACCAACTCCTGATTGTTTTGTGATCAGTGCTTGAGACCAATTGCAGGATCAGCTGACACTTGCAGTATTGGATGTGGCTCACTTCAGCTGTGCTCAAGTTTTCCTCCTACCCCTAATGTGTCTATTGCTCCTGTGAGCAGACTGGGAGACTTAAACAGACTATATAAATGCAGCCACATAGCACAGCATAAATGTACTTTAAACATATTTATGTCTCTGAGGGGATTTTGGGATTAGTGTGACTGCTGTGCAGTTGCCTCAGTAAATGTGATGTGATAAATTGATGTAATTGTCTCCTTGGTGCTGCACTGAGGCACAGGGATGGGAAATGAAAGCAGTGCAGGCTGCAGAGGCTGCCCCCACTGATGGAGAAGCTTCTCAGGTATCTCAGAGGAGACAACGCTCACATCCATTCAAACCGAAAAGTAGCAAATGAGTGCACTGACAGTAAAACAAAACCCAAACCCACCAGCACCTCCTGATGAGGACAGAGAGGTGCCAGAGTGAAGGTGAAAACTATGTCAAATTCAGATCTCACAAACAGTAATGTAAATACAGAGTAACTCCAGTGAAATCTATGAAATGGGTTTGAAAAGGGCTAGAGGCACTTATTTACAGAATGCAAATTTAGACACTGACTCAAATCCCTAATTTATGAGGCAACAGGCTTCGTCTAGAGGTACCAGAGAGAGAACCAGATACATCCAAGGACAACTCATGCTATAAATTGTTCTAGAATCTCTCTGACTTTCTGTTAGTGGTAAATACAGTTTGGGGAAACAGAATTGTCATGTTGGTGTATAAATTAGATGTGCAAAATCTGGCAGAGAGAAAATGCCCTGGAGTATCCATATGTGCATACAAAATCCTTGGTGTCACTGTTACACACCAGAAACCCTCAAGGCTGTAATCTGCTCCTAGGCCTTTACTATCATTAGACAATCTTCTGTTTCAGTATAAAATTTCACCCCTTCCATGTTCTTGATATCCTCACTGAAACATTTCAGCACACTTGATTTTGAAAAATACTTGCTGTAGATCCCATATTAAAAGATTTGAGGCATCCTACATGGCTCCAGATGGATATCTGTGCTAAATGCTGTGCTGTTTGGCACTCTCTGGTTGTACAGAGATTACAGTGGTGCACCTGCAAGGGCGGACTTTTTAAATTCTCCAGCTCATATCAGCTTTCTGACTCATACTCTCGCATGCAAAGACAAAGCTGGGTGCCTCTGCTCCAGGAGGGTGGTCACTGGAGTGGAGCAGGACACTAGTCCTGTGACTGAGCACACTCCTCCCTGCCACACAGACAGGCCATCCATTCAGCTTCATGTACCAGCTAGAAGCCCCTCCTGCTTCTTAAGGCAAAGTTAAGAAGTAAAACTGTTGTATTTCTCTGGGGAATGGTTTTTGGCCCCTGGGGCCCCTGGAGACTGTGGCCATGTAGCACGACCCCTCCTTCCTTTCCTGGCCCTATTGGCTGGGTTCCAGCTATCTATTCCTGTGCAGAAGACTATATAATACCCCATTCTTCCGTGTTCTCTCTCTCTCTCCCTTGGAACCTTCAAGATAAAGACCTTGGAAACAATCCTAGAGAAAGAGCCTCCTTTGAGTCTTTTGTCCTGTTCCTTGATACATCACCCCAAAGTGTATCAAGGATCTGAGCTAGCCAAAGAGCCTCGGAGAGACAGGCAGTAGGTAAATGTATCATAAAACCATAGGGGCCTCACCCACAAACACCTGGCCTCTCCTGAAATGCCTCAGCTGAGTGATGGCAAACAGCACTGGAGCAATGGTGGCTTTTTCTATCAACTCCCAAGTTCAGCGATTGACTAGGAGAGGGCCATTTAGGAAAACTGCTTCATATGAACACCTAAAGGTTAGTCACCAGTCCCTCACTGAGAGAGAAACCTGACTGAAGCCATGTAGATGGGCTTAAGATGCACTCTCATGCTCAATTTGGCCTATTGGCAGATGTGCCAGTGTTCCTTAGGGACAGCGACACAGTCACTGCTTCACCTGGACACACAGCCAGGGTGCTGAGTTTGGGTCTGGGACAGGCTCACAGGCAGCACTGGGCTCCTAACAAGCACCTGCACCGTTCCATGTTCAAGACAGTGCCCTCACAGCTGCTGTTCCTGCAAGGGTTTCCACTGACAGGAGACCTGTCTTGGTATGCTTGGTATGGCTCCACAGGAAACCTACCCAACCCAACCTGGTTAGCAGGAGGTGGGATGGTGACAGATTCATGATTTTGAAGAGATAAGATAGTTTTTTGATTACTGTACTGCCCCTTCTGCTTTGCCTTTGCAGCATGGTTCTGTGCTTCCTGCACATTTCCTGGAAGGTGGCCTGTATCATCCTGACCTTCTACAGTGATGGTTCATCATCTTGCATCTGGAACTCAATGGTTTTGCCACTGACAGAAAGAGTTTGCCATTTTCTTTCTTCAACCCAGAGTGCACCCCTGTCAATCTCAGCAAGCTCTGTTTATGAAGCTCAGGAAAAGTCCCTATTTGAAGCAGCTTCTCAAACTAGTCTTCCTCAACCTTGTTTACTCCTCATTCTCTGCAGTTTCTGCGACTGTTCTCTGCAGCTGAGGGCAAAGCTGGGGTGACCAAGCAGCTGCTGGAAACCCACAGCCCCAGCTGCTTGGGTGATACTGGCACAAACCTTTAGTGTTTGAAGAGAATCCTTCCATCAGCTCGCCAGGACCTGCTCTGGAGCCCTGGGGATGAGACTCATGGTGCAGAAACCTGTCAGCCCACGACAGCCTCAGGTATTGGAGTCAGCTATTCCAAAGGAACTTGATCTTGGTACAGGAAAAGAAATATGTTGAGATTTTGTCCACAGCCTGTGAAAGGTAGTGGTTTAGAGCTAAATTCTTCTAACCATCCTCTTGTACAAAGTGGAAGGTGTCTCAGAGCTCTCTCATGAGCTCTCTCATGCACAGGGCCCAGCACAGGGTCATAGAGACCCCACAGCTATAAATACACAGTTTCAGGGAAAATTCTCCCATATGGAAATAAATATTAAAGTAGAAGTTGTCTTTCTGCTTAAACCAGGCTGGGACAGTGAGGCTGAACAATCTCTCAGCTCTTTCACACTCAGCCACCGACTCTTTGTATCTTTTTGGCCTGTGACTTTTGTAACTGAGACTTCCATCTATTGTCCCATCCAAGGACCAAGTTTTCTCTGATGAATCATTCATCTTCCTCAGGATGACACAGGTCTTCCCCAAGGCCTACTTCTCCTTAGGCTGAAGTCTCAATCACACCAATTTTGAAGAATGATGCTCCCTTTAGCTCTCCTTTGGGCCTGGCAGGGGTTGCTGAATCTTTTCATATTCTGCATGTTCTGTGCATCATGTCTATACCAGATGAAGTATGGGACAATATAAAGTCAAAAGCTGTTTTAATTCTCTCAGTTTAAAAGCCTCCAGCTTATACTCCTTAATGCTTGAGTGCATACAGCATGATGGTGTCATATTTCTCACCAGTGCAATGGCTACAAACATGGCAAAACAAACTCTGGTCTCAAGCAGAGACTCCTGATAGCTGATGGTAGACTTGCAGTGGCGTAATGAGGCATAGAATTTGCTCCAATGTGGTTTTAATACAACTAGAAAGACTCAGGCTATTTATTATGGGAATCATATAAACAAGTCATTCAAATAGAATCCTCCTGATTTTACAGCAGTCTAGACATGTAGTGTATTGCAAATCTGTGTCTAAAGGACAGTGTCATTGAAGTATTTATCCTTATTTTCAGTTCAGAGGAGAACTAAGGATAAATGTGGCTGTCTGGCACCTAACATATTATCCCACAGTACCTAAAAGGAGTGTCAGAGTCATCTGAAGAGCCCTTTGATTATTACATGATAAGAAACATTTGCTTTGTGCTTGCTGTGCTGGGATAACATTGGATCTACTGTGTTTTGCCAAGTTTGCACACTTTCTGTGGGAACCCTCCTCATTCCAATGAAATGGGATGATAGGAAGCATTTTATTAGAGCTTACTGGAAAAATGTGCCATAAGTGCCAAGGAGCCAGGACTGTTGTCCAGCTGGCTGGAGACAGAAAATGCGTAAGTTACAAAAAGTCACAAGATTGCAGGGCTGCGTGGAAATTCCTGTCTCAGCTGGTGCCTGCTCTCCCAAATTCATAAATACACCTTCCATGAGACACATGCAAACCTTCTGTGCCAATCCTAAAAAAAAAATGTTTAGGAAATATCCCATAAGTGTTGCCTCAAGGTCAGCAGGAATTGAAGAAATGCGTGTGTGTAGAGTTGATTGTGCTCCTGGAAGACCCTTATTCTCCCAGGAACATACTGGCAGCATGACACTCCTGCACACCTTCAGGGCACACAGCACACTCACTCCTGTGGGGCTCTGTGAGTTGGCATGGATGGGACAATTTGCCCTCTCTTCAGACTTTGCATGTGCCTCTCCCCCTTATTTTTTGTGTGACTGAGGCTCATCTTGAGACATAAAGCTTAGCCCAGAGCTCTCTCAGCACAGTCAATGACATCTGGAAGTAGAAAATGCCTCCCAAATATTTATGAGATATGTCAGCAATTTCCAGATTACTGTTTTTCCCTAGCGTCTAACCTGAAACTTCCTTACTGCATTTTTAACTAATTTTTTTGTTGTTTATTCATGGAGGCATTTCAGTAATTAAATTTTATGAGCAATATTCTAAATGGGAGCATAAAATTAATTTCAGGAGACAGCAGACCTAAGAAGAGGAGTCCTGTGGAGAGATTTGGAAGAGGAGACTGGGTCTAATGTGTCCATTTCTGGCACAGGAAATGCCATAGGGGAAAAGAAGGCAGGAATTGTTTATGGGACAAGGCAATGGAAACTGCAGTCACTAGTGGATGACTGACAGGAGTGAGAAACATTAACAGAAGTGGCACACTATGTCTGAGTGAGATGCTTTACTGGGAAAATATGGATGGAAAGACAAACTGAGATAGAGGGGGACATGGTTTCTCAAGCTTCTGGGAAGAGGGTTTTGGTTGATTGCAAGGACATAAATATTATAAATGACATTCAGGATCCACAAAAATCTGTGAGAACTTAAGCATCAACTTCAGCAGGGTTATAATTTCACTATTTGTGTTTTATTTATTTATTTTTAAGTGGGTGTGATAACTTCAGAAAATGTCAAAATACAGGTAGGCTGGTGTTAAATTTATGAATCTGGATTCAGAGCTACATTCCTGCTTCACCTGACTCAAAAAACTGAAGCAATGGATTGAAAACAGAGTAGCAATGGATTGAAAAAAGACACAGTCAGATCTAACACAAAAAGCCTTCAGTTAGAAGCAATCGAACTCCTTAGTTCTGGAGCTGTGGTCTTGCTTGAAACCGAAACAAGTGTGGATCCACTGAAAAGTGTGGATCAGGTTTTATTAAATAATAGAGGAGGTAAAAATAAACCCCTTTCTACCAAAGTAGCAAGGAAATTTAGCAGCTGTTTTTCCCTTGTGTTTCTTTTTGCATCTGGTCACTCTCAATTTCATATTGATACACTGTAATGATACAATATTGGCTATCACATGTATTTCAGTTTGAAGTTTCAGGTATTGCTTCTCTTCTGTATTGTCTGGAGATATATATATATATAAAATAACATTGACAAATTTAAGTCAAAATTTGGCAAAGTCCTCTCCTGTGAGTCTATAAAATACCATTGTGTAAATGATAAATGTTTCAAGCCATGACTGAGCTGGAGAAAATGAGTGATGAGATTTTTGGGAGAGGGGAAGAAAAACGGAAAATATAGAGTATTTTATTTGTCTTTGATCTGAAATGTCTTATTTGGAATAAATTATTTAGTGTTGGTCTTACCTAGTTCTTCCCAAAACAACATGAGGCTAATACTAAAACATAAGAACTCTTAAGGATGAAATGCTGACCTTTCTGTACCATTGTCCTCTCTATTTTGTTTCCGAACACAGATGCAGTTTTACAACAAACCATAAAGTAGCCTAGCTGTCATGTAAATGACCTTATGTTACTCATATGATGAAAAGTTAGGCAACACTGACATGTTTCGCAACATTAAGGTGAAAGAAAAGCAAGAGAAAGTCTGCACTGAGAGAGGAAGATACACATTGTGGACACAGATCAGCATGCACAAAGAATTCATTCTAGCATGTAAACTATCTGCAGAAGTTTAGCTGGTGTACAAACAGTCTTACAATGTGTTTGCGTTTCACAGGCCAACAAACACTCATCGTTAAATCAGTGAGGCCAGTCAAGATGTCTGTAACACAGCAAGAGGCACAGCAAAGGCAGCAGCAACAGCAGCAACTGCCTCCCCTCTCGCTGTCTGCAAACATCCCAAACTTTTACAGCGTTGGGAGGCGTGCTATCTTCTGGCCTTAATATCTTTAGCCTAGCAGAGAGAAATCATCTTCTCCAGAGCTGGTGCTTTGATCGTCCTCACAAGGAAAGATCAGAGGATGACTAAGGGTCTTAGGAATTAGGTTCTTGCTCTCTGTCTTGCTCATGCAGGCACCCAAAATGCTCACAAAGGCACATTTTCATATGTTGGTTATGGACGCAGACACACTTCAATGAGAGATCCTTACAACACACAAACTCAACTGACACGTTACAGAAATGTTTGCTGTGTACAGAACAATCAAGGAAACAGACTCATGTTTATTACTACTGAATCAGCAGCAGTCTAATGGATTAAAAACATCCTCTTTTTTTTTTTTTTTTTTCTCTCTCCTTTGTGAAAGTGCCAGTGTTGTAAAAGCTCCCTGCAAGAGAAGTGGGTGGACATGAAGCCATTCATGACCTCCATGGTTCGTGAGCTCCCAGTCTCTCAGGTTAGGTCTTCTGGCTGCAACCCAAAATCCCAGAACATCAGCTACAGATATTTGGAGCCAATTGGGTTGGGAAAGAAGACAGTAAATGTCTGTTTCCGGTTCACAGGCCCCAGAGCGTCACCACATATTTTGGAAGTCTGTCTGGCTTCCTGACTTTAAGAGTCTCTTGATTTAGAGTTCAGGGAGCAGCAGTGAAAGGGGGGGAAACAAAGGTTATCTAAAACCTCATGAATGGTTGGAACTTTTTTTTTCCCTCTGACTTCTAACACTTTTAAAGCCTTAATTTTTTTTTTTTTTAAGACGTATTTATAGTAATTCCTGTTACTGCAATGAATTGTGCTTCTTTACATGCATACTCTTCATACTGGAAGAGATGCACTAAAATGGGTCTGAACTCTTCTTTATCCATCCAATTTTTCACTGGTTCCACTGGTATCATCAGTGGACTGAACATGGAGGCCACTCTAAACCTAAAAAAGAAAGTTCAGTTTACACTGAAACAGAAGTTTCTCAAATCTGAAAATACTGCCTGTCTTACTTAAACTCAGACTTAAGTCAGAACTTGTGAAGCTTTTGTACATCTAAATTAATGAATTTGCTGAATCTGATTCAGTCTGTCTGGACATCTGCTTTTAATGCAGTGGGAAGAACAGGATTAAGCAACACTTTACATATTGTTATAAAACTATTTTTAATCTTGCTGTGATAAGGAGCAACACTGCACAGTGGTTTGGCTACCACTCAGAGTGGGGAAGCGATGTGCAATTATGAGAGACTGAACCTGTTCTTGTTGATTGAAATAGCTCAGTTTGGTGAGGAGCTCATAAAAGGAGCTCTAGAATGTGACAGCAAAAGCTGTGCTACTACAGTTGTCTTGAGAAGGAAAGAAATGTGGCGTATGCAGAGAACTGGAGTTACCCAACCTGGAAGGAGTAGTTAGAAAAGGAGAAAAAGATGAAAGCAAGGAAACAAGGCAAAAACACATATGGATCTTTTTTCCATTCTAACTGGCATGGGAATTTCTGTCACTCTATGCCAAGTTCTCTGTCGTGGGAGGGGCTGGATTTTGGGATATGGATCTGGTTGGGTGCATCTGATGGGGTTGCAACTTTTGAAACCTCAGCTACATGCTGAATGCCACTCTTTCTGTTATTGTTGTAATCAGAGTACAGACTGTTCCTTCCCGGGCAAGGACAGCATTCCTCATGGGCTCCTCATCAACCTGACACTATTACAACATCTCAGCAACTAATTCCTACCCACATTTCCATATGTTTTCTCACTCTTGCAAAAGCGGCCCTGGTAGGATCACATTTCCGGGACCAGGCCTACTGATCCATTTAACTTTCTCTTAATCAGAGCTGACCTGCATACCCTTGGCAGCGTGCCTGGGCAAGCACACAAAGCACAGCCTTCCCTTTTCTTCCTGGGCGTTTATCAGAGGACACAGATGTTGTTCTTGTCTCTCCTCAGGCCAGTGTTCCTCCCATGCTAACCACCCCTTCCAAGCCCAAGGTGACTCTGCCTGTTGGTGTGGCAGGCAGTGTTGGAAGGACACAAAAACCTGCCAATGGGAAAGTCAGTGAAACACAACCTAAACCAAAGAGGTTGCTGCCTGCATTGCTGAAGAGAAGGCCTTGTAATCTTTAACTGATGTTTTTTGATCATCTTGCAATGGTCTCTCAACGATGGCCTCTGACCAGATGCTGGGTCTTGCACTTCATCACTCCCTGAACAATGAGTGTTGTGTACATCGTAAAACTGACCATTGCAAACGAGATTTCCTCAGGGTGGAAATGCCTTGTCATAGTCTTTCCTGTGTAATTTTGGGTCTGCCTGCCACAGAGGTATGTCTGCTCTTTTTACATCAGAGAGTGATGCCGCCAGATAGAAAGGGCAGAGAGTGTTACATCCAGGGAGGTGTGGGACACCAGAACACTCCTCCAGATGAACCCTGTCACCACAGGTGTGCTCAGGCCAAGCCATCACTTGGCATTGGCCATTCCCCACAGGCAGAACCTGTTGGACATGTTTGTAGGGTTTAGCTTCACTCATTGCAGCGTACACCTGACAGTCATAGGAGAAGAGAAACACTTGGATGCATCACCTTCAGTACTTCCACTGAAAATCCTTAGAGAAAGGTAAGGCAAGTGATGGAAAATATTTCCACTGCCACAAGCAGTTCATGCCCCTAGGGTGCTTGTGAAAGGTTTTGCTACTCCAGAATCTAGGATGCTAATCTCAGAAAATAGAACTGTTGTAACTTTTGCAATTCCACATCAAAAAAGGTAAGTTCTGGCAAGTGAGAAATTTTCCATTAAAATGTTTTTGCCAACTGAAAGTTTCAAGCTCTTTTGTGTGAAGAATATTTGCTTGCCATAGAAAATCATTTCTTGTCCCTGAAAATCTAAATCCTTGACCCTGTGGCTACACATGCAGGTCATGCTCAGTCTTTCTGGTTGCTTGTCCCCTTTATTCTAGACTGAAAATACTGACAACAACTAAATATCTTGTAATTCACTTAATCAAGGTTTTGAATATTTTACTATTCCTATTTATTTTAGTGTGAGTCTGTATTTATTAGTGGAGAAAAGACCCAAGAGGTTTAGGGGACTCACTCCATTTCAGGTGCCTTGCTGTCCATTGAGGTCATCTAACGAGGAGCCCCGAGAAGAAACAACTTGTGGATCTGGGTCCCCTCTCCAGATTTACAGGGCAATAACAGAAATTGCCTTTTGTAGCTCTGTCATTTATTTTAGAGGCCTATGTTGCATGTTTGCTCCTTGGCAGGATGAGAGCTACGAAGTGAATAAATATACTTCAACCACACATGAGCAAGCAAATGGAAGGAAGTGCTGTTTAAAAAAATGCTTTCAGTGACTTATTCAAGTTACAAGAATGGCAAGAGGCATTTTCTAGGAAGGAAGAGAATTTCTAAATTGTTTTATGCAAGATGGTCTATTTTATGACTTCATTGTGAAAAAAAGTTAAGAGGTAACTACTGTGAGCAGAGTAGCTCTGGCATAACATGAGCACTCCAGGGCTTGCTTTCTTTCAGAAAGAACATGTCATATCACCATGATCATCCTCTGTTGCAACATCACAAAATTTAATACCGAGATTGTATTGCTGTTGTCTGTAATTCCACTTAGTCTCTTTTTTTTTTTTTTTTCTTCTCACTCTGACCTCATTCTACTGAGGGACAGCCAAATACTTCTCCCCACTTCTGTGGGCAACAACCATCTGCATATATGGCTTGTTTCCTCATTAGTCTGACATGTTGGACATTTCTCTGGTTGGTGAAATACTATGTCTGATGCCAGAAGAGGAGCTGAATAAAAACCTCTTACTGTGAGCTAGCAAGTCACTTATAGTCATTAGTCACTGAGCACCTTCTTGTGGATTAAATAACACAAAATATGACCTAATCAAATTCTCATTATTTTCTCTGTGTAACAGCAAGAATAGCCTGAATTTGAACTTGGGATTCCAACTCCAGTTTTGGATTTACATAATAATCAGGCTTCCTACTTGTCTCTCTTAATAAGCACAACTGAATGCACTCTGTATTTTGAAACTAACATTAAAAAATACTAAAAATCCAAAGCTTTGGTTCTTTCTATTTTATAATGACCATATTTGGATTCAGGTTCAGACTTTTGTCTCGCCTCTCTGAATCGTGTAAAGTACACATTTCCTTTATAAATATTAACTTTTACTGAATGAAAAACCACTACTAGAGAGCTGGATTTGACTATTATCACACATAATAATTAAACCTCTTTATTGTACTTACTGCTTTAGTTAGACCAACTAGGAAACTTCTCTTGCTTTAAAGTCTCATCTAGAGATGAACCAGCTTATTACCAGTAATAACTGTATATAAAGGAATGAGCCATGCCATGGGGGATAGTTCCTGGCAATTCAGGCCTCGGTGGTAAAGTAGGTAGGTAGGTAGATTTGACTAAGAGTGGATTTTCTATCAATTGCACAGTAGCACCAGTGGTGCTTTCTCCAGCAGCAATGAGAGGACCACTAGAATGAAATGCTGGTATTTGCTCTCTACAGGCTAAAAATCAGGTAAGTAATCTTTTTAATATATCTGACTGCTGACATCTTTGATTACATCCACAGGATGGGCTACATGCTAGTACTGAGCCATCGATAGGAATGCACCACTGTGCTCTGTGTCCCATTCTTGCAGGGAGTTTAGTAATGTTGCCTGGTCACTGTGTCCTTGTCTACAAAGCAAATATTCAGAGTGGAGAAGGGAAGAAGGGTTTTCATTTGTGAGTGCAAAAAGGTGAGGAAAAGAAACCAGCTTCCTGTGAAAGATAAAACATGCTCTGCAAATGTATAGCAAATATACTCATTACTTTTCCATGAACAATACAGTATGTGTTGCTTACAGAGAAGTTTATATTCTTCACTGCTGTGCTCCTCCTAAAAGCTGCATCTATGGGCCACAAAGTGTTTTCCTAAAAGTACTTACTCATTATCCTGGAGGTTCAACTCTCTGTGAGAAGGCAATTCATCCATCCACTCTTTGGATTAACAGAGGGAACAAAAGAAATGAAGACGGAAGCAAATTAGAAGTGAATTATTTAAAGATGAACAAATACATAAAGTTAATGTTAATATTAAGTTATATTAAGTTAATGTCGGAATGTTATTAAGGGAGCAGAGTGGAGAAACAAAGTGCCTTATGTCAGCAATGAGCTCCTGGAGGATAGATCCCTGCTCCCCCAAGGAACAATTAACTACTCTTGTAATTAAATACTCTTGGAGAGGAGTGCTGGAGCTTCTTCCCACTCCCTCACATGAACATGGCACTTTCTCTGTCTCTGCAAAATGTTTCAAATGCCTTTTTTTTTTTTTCCTTTCTGTTTCTAATCTTTTCCTGGATTACTGAATGTACAGTGAAACTTCTTATCTCATGCAGGAATTATGTTTATAGCAGAAAATGAACTTAGGGACTGAATGCCTTCAGGGACTTGTATGATGGGATGTAGAGACTTTTATCTGAGGTTGCTTTCTTGAATCAGGCCCAAGTTGGTAGTGACCTAAAATTGCCTCGGCCTGATGACTGTTTGGTCTCCACTGTGAAATGTGTTTGGTGGTCTCAGTTTAATTCCTGGTAAATACTTGTTTGTGCACTAAATTACTTCCATAACTGGTATCCATGTTGTCAGTCTCACAGAGAGGTCAAGGGTTTGATGGGAACTGGGACTGAGCTATTCTTTCATGCTGTGAGCTGGTCCCTTGCAGACATGTGAACTGAAGCAGCAGTGCAATTTGCACTGGGTCAAGGTCTGCTTGCTTGCTAATCTGCTTCCTTTTGAGACCATAAATTGCAAGATGCTAACTCTGAAAAATTACTTTGATTCAAAATAAAGTTTCATTCATCCAGGGTCCTTTTAGCATGCTGAAAGCCAAGGTATCTTCAGAAACTTTAGATAATAAGGGGTTAACTTCAGATAATAAGGGTCAGGACATAGTCTGACTAGCATAGTTGATGGTATATATCTGGGTGTAGATACAGTGCACAAACAGATTAATTCACATGAAATGTATCTGTCAGCCCTCCCCTCTTTCCCTTCACATTACTGCTCATTTCTGGTCTCTCAGTTTTACTGGCAATGATAGTCATGTGAATAGATGAGGTATCAGACCAGCAAGATCTATAGGTTACAGAAAGTGAACAACCAAAATAAGTACATATTAGGGTAAACTAAGATTGTTTGCTGTACTCAGCCAGTGGAAAGAAAAAGTTTTTCTTAATTTACAAGCCTTCTGTTTTTCCACACATTTACAAATTTAAGATCCTGCAGATTGCTGTGAATAGCAGCCAAAGTGAAAAGAAAGTCAGTATTTCATCAATTATTTTCACACATTTTCCAAAGTATGTTGAAGACATGTTTCTAAAAGTGTGCATTCAGAATTGATATGAGCCAGAGGTCAGTAAAAAATTCAGCTGTCAGATGGCAACTTTTCAGTCACAGATTCACAGAAAAATTCACTAGGACCCTCCTGCCAGATTGCACTGGCAGGAATTACAATAAACCTTATGTTGTCTGTCAAAATGGCACAACAAAATGCAACCATGGGCATTTTCAGTCTGCATGCCATGTAAGTCCAAAAATGTGTCCAAGCACTGGAAACAACATCTGCTACATGCATGCTCTTAGAGTGTGATAAGATGTAAAGTGCAGAAAGAAATACAGATTGTTTACTGTCACGCAGCAGATACAGATAGTTAAGCTCCAGACCTGAAAGTGAGGTTTGACCACAGCTCCAGCCTATGCATGCAAGCTCTTCAACAATTATTAGCGTAAATTGTATTAAATCCACTCCTGCCAGCTGTTTAGGATTTTCAAGACAAGTCTCTTACTGTGTAGTTATAGCATTTACCATTGTAATTTTTAATTACAGGCTCTCATATTAACTGGAGCCACATGATATTACCATGGTTGAAGTGAATAACAACAGTGCTGTTGGAAATCTGTAAGATTGTATGCCACCATCTGAAAATACTGAGCTGTAATTAATTTCACAGCAACATAGCTAAAATCAGTGTTTTCCTATACCATATACTTTCATATATTGTTTGTACTTATATTGTATCTAAATATTTTACAAAATACATGTAAGTTATCTGGAATTATTTTCTGAACTTTGTTTCTGAATTTTAAAGATGTTATTTGCAGCAGATTTTGCAATTAACTTAAAAGCCAGAGTGTGCATTGTAAGTATACATGTTCATGTGATAAAAGGAGAACATTTGCAATACCATGCCCTTTTTTTTCTTAATGGATGAACTAGAAATCAATAGCTGTTTTTCTGTCTTGAAATTTTATTTTTCTGAGGTGAGTTCTGAAGTAATTTCCTTTAAAATGCAGAATTGAGAATGGTGAAGAATGTGTTAGTTCCTGTGTGTAAAAAGATCATAAAATTGGCATCACTGCAGGCACTCAGATGCACAGAAAGTGCTAGTGGAAAAAATGAAACAAAGGAGACCTAAACGCAGCCCAGC
Source organism: Pycnonotus jocosus (assembly GCA_013400435.1). NCBI lineage: Eukaryota > Metazoa > Chordata > Aves > Passeriformes > Pycnonotidae > Pycnonotus > Pycnonotus jocosus. The sequence goes on from VWYP01024439.1 coordinate 56,045, forward strand.
CATATGATAAACCAGATTTTATGAATGTGCTTGTTTGTATCTAAGGAAGAACTGGTCTGCCTTGAAGTTTGTCTGGTTTTCCCCAGTTTGCGTCACAAAAGATATTACCCACTTTATTTCGAAAAGCAGATTCCATTGTTGAAATGGCCAGAATGGCCTAAAAAACCCCAAACTTTCTTTCAAGTCTATGTGATCTTGGTATATAATGTCTTCTGCACTGGACTTTTGCATAACCGATTCCTCACCAGTGCTCTGCTTTTCAGAAAAAGCCCACAGGTGTAAACACAAGCTTCTAACACAGCTGCACCTGGAAACACAGCACAGCTGTCAGCTGGAGAAGAACAGAGATTTTCAGTTTGCAAAGGTAAAGGCATGATTTCATCTCCCTTCTCTGCTTCTGAGAGAGTGTGAGGGTGATCCTGCACTGCCCTTGCTCCTTTCAGGCAGATCTTACATGCATTTGATGAGAGCTGTGCACAGGAGCTACAAGGAACTCATGGCCCAACACGGCAATTATCTTTTTAACTTACAAGAGTAACTGCCAAGAAACTGGTAGTGATTACACATTTCCCCACTCCTTGCATGCAGCTGCACTGGAAAGAAAGAGCATAACAACTCTGTCTTCAGTTTGCACGTGGGCAGTCTGTTCCTGAACCTTCCAAGCCCCAAAAGCTTTGTCGCACCAATTAACTGCACATGGACTTAAAAAACACTTGCAGTGGGAAAAGGAGTAGGTCCTAGGTCATCAGGATTTAAGGTGGCAATTTGCAAGCTGCTGCCAGAGCAGGACAACATGTCTTAATAGAAGTTTCATCTATGCAGAGTAGCTGAGAACAAAATCAATCTGTTTCCCAGCATTGTTTTGCTTTTCTTCAGTGCTCACACAATGCAAACCCGTCAGTACCGCCCTGGTGGCAGTTTCCATGAAGCTGATTTTCTATAAATCTGAGTATACACTATGCTAAATTGTTCCTTCTCCTGCATTGCCCTGCAGAGCAGTATTACTCAACACAGTATAAAATTCTTAGTCACTGCTATCACTGGACTTTCTGTGGCACAGACCCAGTTTTCTGTGCTGCATTCTTTATTTTATAGAACAAACCGGAGCTTGTTTTTGTTTGAAGGGCATTGACCAACATCCTGAACACTGCCCATTAGGGTCAAGCGTGGAGCATTTCACCACCTCTCATTTCTCTGGGCTGCACTGTGTACCATCATTAAGTTTGTCCTTGCAGGAAACTGAGTCATACACTCTTTTCTGCTTTGATACAACACAGTTGACAGTTGATGGACATTCAAAGACAGAAGCAGGGCTTTGCCTGTGATATGTTACCTCTCCAGAGGAAACAAGGTGATTTCCAAGGTCAGGTTTATCACAGTGTTGAATTTCTACCCTCTGCTTTAATGATGTATGGTTTTCCCATCTGATGTGACTGGTCCTCACTGCCCAATCATTAAAATGCATTCTATCACTATAAACTAAAGTAAGCACTGGAAATTAGGGGAAGAAGACAAGAGATTGGGAAAGCCAGCCAAGGTTTCAGTGATGTATGCAAAGCAAGACCATCTCAGCACTCTCCTCCAAATGCCCAAAGACCACCACAAGGAGCAGCCTGGACATCTTTGTAGAGGCAGAGTGATGACAGGAAGAGTAGGATGGAGAGGTGTGTTTTTTAAGTCTGCAGAGGACCTATGCCAGTCACTATTTAGGCCCATGGGTGATCATTTCCTGGAGATCAAGATTCAGGAGGGTTTTGAAATCCTGTCAACACATAAACAGAACAAGCAGGGTATTGTATGCGCTAACTTCTGAGGCTCTGAGAGGAGCATGCTCCTTGTGCCACAAGTGCCAGGGATAGCTCACCTCTACTCTTCCCCACAAGGTCAGGCTTCCATGTGGGGGACCTGATAACTTATCAATTTTGATGGACTTGAGACACTGCATTACAGATACACTCTAGATTACCCTTCCTACTGGATTAACCTGTGGCTTAATTAGGGATGACAAAGTTGCTATTGCAGAGTACCTGAAATAGTTCGCATTCTCATCATGATGTTCTGGGCTTGGCACATCTACACCACCCCCGCCAAAAACATGCTATTGATGACAAAACCTGAAAGTCACCACAAGCCTTTCATAATCTAAATTACAGAGACAGTGTCTGAGCAGCAATCACATGGCAAAGATTCTCTGTGCATGTTCAAAACCAGTTAGCCTGTGTAGTCAGGCAGAAAGGTCGGGAGATGGACAGGGTCATATCACCTGTAAATTCACTGGGTTTTAATCCTCTCATTAACATGGGCTGAGAAGGTGGTATCCCAAAAGGTGAAATGGTTGTAGTCATACAATCACAGGCACGTAAAGTTTTTCCCTCCAAACTACAAGCTCATCTTCCTTTGTATGGAATCATAGGCTGTGATTCGAGTTGTATTTATCACATCAATATCCACTAATAGTGGTAGGTGGTTGGGCTTGATCTTAAACTTCTAATCTCAAAGATTTCAGGATTCTATGGTAAACTCACTGATCATTCTGCACCAGATTTACCTATTAATGTCAAAGCAAGACTTCCGCATGACTCCCCTAACCTTTGGACTGTCTCGTGAGCCTGACTTCATCTTGCACCAAATTTCCTACCCCTCAAGCATTTTTCTCTTGTTTTTTGCCTGGTTGGTTGACAATTACAGGCTGTTTCTCCTCTTGATTTCCTGGCAATTTGTAAAAAAAAAAAAAAAAAAAAAAAAAAAAAGAAAGCTCCCAAGAAGCATACTCAGTGTGTTCTCTTATACATCTGTGTGTGAGTGCACAAGGGTGTGCATGTGTGCACAAGGTTCCTCTTGCTCTGTTCCCAGGGTGAAGTCTGTGTGCCTCTTGTGATCAACAGTGTGCTCATTCTACCTGACATCAGACCTGAGATGTGATTGCCCTGTGAAAGACCTAATTGAGAGCAATCTGAAAAGAACAAATACAGCAAGAGTTGCTTACAGGATGACAAAGTTATGTGATCAGCTAAAGGAGCAGAGGTGTTTGCTTAGTCACTAACAACTGAGTGAAATGCAAGCAGGTAATGTAATTTCTTTAGATAAGGTGCTGAGGATCAAAAGAATTTGGACTTGTTTCTATTGAGCACATAGCAGTAAATGGTAACTTGTGAAAAGTGTTTGAGAAGGTAGATTTTTGGGAAGGCAATATTTGTTGTATCTTGCAGGTGAGGTTTAATGGGTCAGGTTTCTTTAGCTGTTTAAATGATTCAGCAGGATGAATAGTTCTGTCTTGATTTGAAAGGCAAGTCCTAAATATTCACATCTGCAAAAATGGGGAATACTCAGTCAAAGAGCTAAACTCCACATCTTATCTCTACAGAACCAAAATTCAGAGTAACTGTGCACATCTATTTACTAGAAATTCAGTATCTGTTTCTTACAACCGTGGGTTGTGGTGCTCTCAAATAGAAATAGTTACTCTAACCATTTCATTATAAATTGACTTGCTTTGCAGTTATAGAATATCCTGATTTAACAGTAAGGCTAAAGTTGTTTTTCTTCTTTACTAGTGAATTTTTCTTTTCATTCTCTGCCCTTTTTTTAATAGGCAAGACAGAAAGAAAAGCAGTGATGACAATTGCTGAGGGACTTGAGTAAGGAAAATATGAAGCAGCAGTAGAGGCATTTTAATAATTATCTGTATCATCTGTAAGCTTGGAATCTCTGCTTAGAGTAATAAATTATTACTGTGTGAAAACATCAGAATTGTGTGGATTTATGTAACAAATATTTGATTTTTTAATTCATTTGCTTTCATTTGTTAGCAGTTCTCATTTATTTCTTACAAAACTGCAAAACAGAATAGTTGGTCTGTTGTTTTGCAAGAATATTTCAAACATTTTAAACTGAATGTAGTAAGTTTAATTTCATTTAAATGAGTTTTTCTCTCATTCACTTGATATCATTGAATTTTTATGAAGAGAGATGCCTTCCTCAATGCCTGTGTCTATCTTACACACATATTTATACCTCTAGTAAAAACTCCCAATTCAATACTAGCTTAAGTGTAAAGGCGTCTCATTGCTTTTTAAACTTGATAAAGTTGTAGATTAGCTTAAATTTAGTTTAAAGCATTCAGGCTATTTGATACGATCCCAAAGTGAGTCTTCCAAAAAATGAAAAGTGGCTGAATTTTATAACAAGTCAGGCACACAGAGGCAAGAATCCTACAAAACACACGGGCTGTGCGCAACTGCACGGTACTGTGGGACGCTGTGACTTAGAGCACTGCCCCTGGCCAAAGGCTCCTCTTGACAAAGAATAGGAATGGATCCTGCAGAAAGAACCATTCTGGGGATGGCTGGGCTTGGATATGCTTTGAGTTGTGCTGGCAGCAGCAGAGTCATTGCTCGCAACACGGCGATGACATGCGCTTGGCAATGGCCAGTTTCACTTTGAGTTTTCAGGTTCACACAATACTGAAACCCAAAGCACAAATAGTGGAGGGGATGTCCCAAAGCAAGCACACCAGGTCTGTTTTCCAAAGCCTATGCAAATTGCAGTTGGTGGGTTTTGCACAGCCTTACCTGGTAAATCATACTACAAAGCACATTTTACGCTTGTGAGCTCAGGCTTCCAATGGGGTTGCAGCAAGTGCCTCAAAAACACCACCTTGCACTCCTCTGACGCAGGAGGCAGCTCTAATAGTATCCACAATAAACACTTCAGAGAGCCCTCAGCAGAGGCTTAGGCTGCCTGTACGCCATGCATAACTCATTGAAAATGCAATGGGATTTAAGTGACGTGAAGTTTTTGTACTGGTTAAATTCATGGGATGAATTTCCCCACAGAGCAATATAAAATGACCACACAACTGGCTTCAGCTACAAATTGTGACCCTGCTACCAGCGTGGATTTAGACATCAGCATCTTCTGTGAGGTTGGTTTAACTGTGTCATGGCCACTATGTGCAAATGGAGAAATCAAAATATCCAAGAGAAAAGATTTCTTGAAAAAATCTGAAATTCTACAACATGCTGCCAAAATGTCACCTTTTTTTTTTCAGTGTTTTGAAAGGACAAATGTGAAAACTACATGCTAGAGCAGGTTGAGATTGAGAAATGCCCAACTCCTGATACTGCCACTTGAAAAATTGAACTCTGTTTCAACTGTCCATACTGTCATTTTTCACACTGGAAAGAGCTGTTCCTTGGAAATTTTGACAGAGGGGAACTTGTTTGGCTTAATATTGACTTGAATTATCACCTGAAAAGGAAACTTATGAAGATACCATTTCACAGAGAATCATTTCTCCATTTATAAGCATAAGATAGAACAGGATTTAATGAATCACTGACTTGTGATTCTATTCCACAAAAAAATTGTGTACGTTCTTTCCTCTTCTTCTCTTTTCAGGGAAGAGCAAGATATCATGTGAGGCTTTTCAACTGCATGGAGAATCTGGTTTTGACCACTGTAGGTTTTCAGGTCAATGGTATATTACTGGCTAGCATTTACTGCCAAGTTATATTACAGCAGCTACATTAAGTAGTGCCAAAGCACTAATCTGAAGTAAATTAACAATTGCTACTAAGGGATGTTTCATTTTAATCCTTAAATAATTCACCTGCCTTTGATGTAAATAAAGTGGCTTAGAGAAGTTGTATTTGATGGGGAAAAATCATCAGATGCCAGCAACAACATGAAAAGCTCCTGCTTAAAGCAGTTAACAGCTGCAAATCTAAGTGCAACAATAAAATGTATTAGTTAAAGAGATGTATGTATATTTAAGTGTACTTAGATTTTATTACTAAAATACTATAATGTGATACACTACAAAAGTTGGGATTTTAAGTGGTAGGGATTTTTATTACCTTCTCAAGTATTCAGAAAGAACACAGTGGAGAATGAGGGATAATACCCTGCATTCTTGTGGGCAGCACCCACATGTTCACATTTCCCAATGTTTTTTTCTTTATGGGGAAAAAAAGAATGCACTGGGCAACAACTTGGTTTTTTCCCATGTAGAAATCATGTGCCAGTGATTCACTAATTCCTATTTTTTCTTGTGCTCATAAATGGGCAGAGGAATGACTGTCAATGAAATTATTAAAGGACAGAGAATACCTCAGAGAGTCAACATTACATGATATATTTAAGATAAGACAGATTCAAACAGGTCACTGCTTTGCAGTTGCACAACTGTCTGGATTTTTTGGATGTAGTTCATTTCATTACAGTCTCCTGAAATTCTGACTTAGGTACTGTTAAGAGCAAAACAGTTTGATGAGCTGACATTACAGTCACTCCCAAATGTTGAAAAAGCATGAGTCAGGGAAATCTAGGGAATGGCTTCAAGAAAACCTTATACTCTTTTAATTGTTTTCTGAATCCTGAACCATTAGGGTGCACTCCCTCCACACTTTCTGGCTTTCCACTGCACTAATGAAAGATAGAAATGTCAATTGATTAAAATTTAAAAGTAAATTGATTAAAAAGAGCACCTTACCACAATACGGCTCCAGGATTTGGATTAACAGTAAAACTAGCAGTGTGTCCTGTATGACTGTATGGAAAAATCCAGTCCCTCCAACTGTATTTTCACACCTTGTATTCCCTTCAAACATTTGAGTGGTCAGATTTTATTTCTATGTGTCTTCACAGCAAGTCAGTGGTGAGTTTATACCCTGGCACATCAATCAGTAGAAACTACAGTGGAAATCAGTGGAAACTACAGATTCATCATCTCAGAGAGGAGTAAGGCTGCTAGGTATTTTAAGAGATAATCAAGGTCATTCCTTGCACTAAAGTAGCCACAAAATCAGAGCTATGAATTATGTATTTACTCTGTCAATATATTGTTCAAAACAATTTTTTTTCTAATTTCTAATCTGTGTGGTGAAAAAATGTCAAAATGAAAAAGAAGTGAAAAAGTTAAGTTAATTTTTTCCCTAAAAATAAAACCTTTTCTTTAAATAACAGAGATTTTCTTAGGCCTGATTATAAAGATTTTTGTTTTGATTTGTTTAGATTTGTTTTGTTTATAACAGAAATACTAAAACGGTGTGGGTACAGAAAGGAAACTGTGATTTATATAGCTAGTTCCAGTTAAGCCAGATAAAATTTCAAATGTCAATATTAAATAGTGCACTTTTATATCCACCCACCCAAGCAAATCTATTTGAAAAGCTTTAAGGAAGAAAAAAAAGAATAAAACAAAACCAACACAAGTTATGAATTTCACTAAATCATTACTTCTGCTCAAATTAGATGCAAAATCCTCAAACAAAAAGCAATCAAGATCATGCACTTTCTTAAGGCAGCTAACAGCTTGTTAGGTGTTTCCTATGGGTTATGCCCTGTATGGAAACAGCTCACATCAGAAAGAGCTGAACCTCATAGTTGGTCCTTCTGCATCAGCCTAGTTCTGCATCTGATTAAGATTTTCTCATGGAGGCTTGGAGCATCTTCCCCAGTACATACTGTTTAAGAATAATCATATTTACTGGGAATCTCCTTTCCCTTTAATATTTTTCTTGTGCAGCTTTTTAGGAAAACCGCTAATCAAAATTACACTAACTACTGACTTCTGTGTGATGCAGATCAAATCTGTATCATTTTTCAAACTTCTATTTGATTCAATAATCAATTCAAGGGAGTGCTGATATGAAGTGGCAGTGTTCTAGTAGTTTCTAGTAGTGATTTGCTGAGTGGCAACAGTAGAAAATGAGGGGGTAAAACATGATAAAGTGATCCACTAACAATAATTTAGACTTTTGGAAAATCTGAACCACGGGGATTTATTAGAACATAATCTTGCAGGGATTGTGATAGGTGTGAACACCCTTTGGTAACACCCTTTGGTGGTCTGCTCCTCCTTTCACATAAAGAACAGCTTAGTAAGGAAAAAAAACTTATGTGAAATGGGCTCTAGTGAAGAACAGCTGTTATGATATTTGGGAGGGTGCTTGAAAACAGAGAAAGAAATGGCACAATGAGTTAAATGAGAACATGTTGAGTGATGGAAAGAGGAATACAGAGATTTAACAGGAGAGCAGGAATGGATGTTGTGCAGGCTATGGTTAAGCTGTTATGTTTCCCACTAGGCAAGAAATCAAGCACTGAGCTTTCTCCCAAGTCTGTCGCAGATGTACTTTGTGAATTTGTGAGAGCCAGATAACCTCTCCATCTTTCTGATTCTCCATCTGTCAGTCAGGAATAAAGTAGTCCTGTTAACAGGTTGCTACAGGATTCTCCCCACTCTTCCATTCCTGGGGGGTGTCCAAATACCGTGGTGTTGATAATCCTGCCTCTATCAGTAGATCAAAAGTAATATGTAATGAAAAATGTAGGTCAAAAAAGTCTAAATATGTTTTGAAAGTTTTCAGACTTCATATTCTGTTTTTATGTGATATCCATCACTATGATATCAGACCACCTTCTAATACTTATGTAAGCAAGGTGACTGGTATCTGTCATTTTAAGTCATTTCTCCTCCCAGGGGAAAATTGTGGGGGTTTAAAATACATGTTTATATATATTTTAGTGTGATTTTAGTTTTAACAGCTGGGTCAAAGAAGATTGCTTGCCCTAACAGCAGAGGTACGAACACTTTGGGAGCCAAAATTCTGCAAGAGGCAATTCCACAGGCTTGTACTGAGGCACTGAGAAAGACCTGTCTCAGCACAGCTTATTGGCACAATCAGGATTTATCCTTGTTAAAGCAGCCAGCATTTCTTTTTCGGATCTCTGTAGGTCTCTACTCACAGCACTCTCTAGCAAGAATGAAGATCACACTTTCTGTGTTACACAATATATGCTGCTATGGAGAGGTATTTCCAGGCAGAATTACTGATCTTCATCCACAAAGACACTACCTTGTTTACCTAGGAGTTAGGAAAAACTGGTGGACACTGAATAAGCATTTAATAACCATCATTTCTGAGAGAGAAAAAAGGAAAATAGCAAGATCTGCAGAGGTTTGGGTTTGATGTTTTTTTTCATGTAATTGCTCAATTTTTATTTGGTTTGACTGAGTTGAGAGCTTTGTTATAAATCACTGTACACTTGTCGTTGGAAAAGCTTTGCCCAAAATGTGGCCCAAAGAGCATTCAAAAAGTTTAACAATTATCTCTGGGCATAAGGATGTTGCCTCCCACCAAGACACTACTAATAATGTATCATCTGAAAAGATAACATAATAGAGTGACTTTCAGGTTGTACTGTAATTTGTGGGTAGCTGAAGTATCCCAGGTGAAGGGAAGGCAGGCAGGCAGGCAAGGAGATGCTCAGAGGGCAAGGTTGACTGCTACCCTCCCATCTCTGCATTCTGTTTCTAATGTGATCCAGTCCCCAACTAAAATGTTGTGCTTGTTCCAAGTCAGTTTTTATTAAGAAAATAAAACCACCAAAGAGGAGGTTGTGCAAACTGTCTGGAGCTCCAGAAAGGCAATGACTTACACACATACGTAGTGGACAAGCGCAGAGGTTTTACTCACCCATCTTCTGGCACATCCCAGGGCACGCCAACTTTCCCTTGGGGAATTGTCATTTCCCATTGACAAAGCTGGGGCTGAGAAAACAAAACAGCATTTACAGAAACAGACATGCCAGCATGTCACGCAATTTTTGGGGGCTTTCTTGCAAGGTTTTTAAGAGAACAGAATATAGAGAATGTGTTTTAATAGGTAATTGTCATTGATTAGGGGGTTTTATTCTTTTTGTAGCCTGGGTTAGTGAATGTTCAAACTTATTTATTGTTCCCCTTTTTACTATTGTTTTTACTGAAGTTAATGTTCTGATACTAGGAAAAACACTGTATTACAAAATTCTAAGTCCCAAAATAAAAGACAGTAATAAAGCTCCTTATTTTTATGCACTATCCAGAGCAACTTTCTTTAACTGTGTATCATGCCTTTAACTGGCTGAGGTCCTGTCCTGACACAAAGGAGAGGGAGAAATGAGATTTCCTTCTGAATCCTCATTCATTGTACCACGTTTTTCAGAGGACAGTGCTGGCTTGCCTCTGAAGCACGTGAGCTGGGGCCATACTCTTGTCTGAAGTCGTCTCCATCCAGAACTTCTGCCAGCAAAGGAGTTTTTTTCTTTTTTACAAGGGCAGGTTTATCTCAGTTTAGATTTCTTTACCACAGGGAAAGAATACTGTAAGTCTCCTTTTCAGGATTTCGCTCCTGCATGCCTTTCTCTCAGGGCAACCTCACATCAGTATTTTAAGACTGATATGAACATAACCATCATATGCCTACTTTTTAAAATCAGTGGGTTCTTTGAAAAGGTAGGTATCCATTTCAACATCTGTAAAATAATGTTGGCATTGAATGAATACTAACAGCAAAATAGGAGTGAGATCTGCTAACATGCTTACTGGCTCTCTTACATGCTGGATTCAGACCTCACCTATACTCTGACGCTTCTAAATGAATAGCAATTCCCTGGCACAGGATGGCACATTTGGAAGTGAGGGTGAGTGTGCTAGTTGCAGGTAGCAAGACTTTTTGGTGTGTTATGGACTGTCAGTGATGCATGAATCTCAAAGTTCACCTGTAGGAACCTTCATTGGGAAAGATCATCCGACCTGGCCGCCTGTTCTTCAGACAGATTGTAACTCTGACTAATCTCTGCAGTTCACTGAGTCCAAGCGGAGTTGAATTCATACAGATTCTACTGACCCACTTGGAGTAAATCTTCAGGTAGTTCAGAGAGGGAATGAAGTCAGTATGGTATATGCAAGCTGCCTTGTGCAAACATTCCACTTACATTGGCAGTCAGTGCTTTTTTTTTTTTTTTTCTGAGAAGACATTATTTTGATCAGTCACGGATAGATATTCCTGCCTGATTTTATGAGACTCTATCACAGTTCAAGGAAAAAACAAGGAAATAAAAAGACCACCTTTTTTCCCCCAGAAGTTCAGAAAGCTTATTTGAAACTAATTTTCATGCCTTATAAATTTCCAAGGAACTAAAGTGTGTTAGAGGTGGAGATGACAAAATCGCTGCAAACACCACTTTTATTCTGCTTTTATTCTTTTATTCACCTAAATTGCTCCTCTAAAATATGATCCAAAATAAACCGGGCTAATAGCCACAAAATCTAAGGTAAGGCATCCATAACCTCTCCCCAAATCCATTATAGCTTTGCACAGGCACCCAGGTTTAACAAGCTCTAGTGCTTGCTGCAAAGTAAAAGCAGGAAAAGGTTTAAATATCCAGCAAATGTAGAAAGTTCAAGCAAGTTAGAAGAAATAGCAATAATTATGGTGGTCTGAATTGTCATACATCACTGACATACATCATTGTAAGTTCTCTGAAGACCAGAGAAGATCCAGACTTTAAAATACAGGATGGAATCCAGCTGCAAATTAAGCAAGATTAGGTTTTCCTCCTTTTCTTGCTTGCTTTCTTGCCTTGAGAAAAACACATGCTATTAATTTTGCCTTCCATCTGTACAAGAAGGTAGCAAGTATGCAAGCCATATCCCTGGACAGAAGTAAAAGAATATTGGGATCAGATGATTTCCAGTGGAAAAACATGGAGCAAGTGTCTGCTGTTTGTGAAATGGCCACCCAGGTGTGAAGTTTCTTGCCTGATTTAAAGGGTCAGCAACAAAAATACAGACAAGAAGTTATTAGAGGGGTTAGTCCTAATGGGAGCTAAGAGAAGGAAGGGCAATTTCTGTACTGTATTTCCTGCTGTTGTATCAAAGGGGAAGAGTCACTCTGTCAAATGGATTTATAGCCAAATTTGGAAAAGTACTGTGCTTGCCCGATGATGAGTGCCATCACTGGTAGCTAAAGGGCACTCAGCAGCATGCAAAATGCACTTAGTCATCTTTGCAGTTGTATACTACTTTGGAACGTCTTTTGAGAAGCTGATGCACCAAATATCAGAACCAAATAAATGTGTAGAGCTGTTTTCCCTTACGGCATGACTCATGCGGATCATCCTAATTTCCAGTTAACTTTCTAGCACTATAGTGTGATTGTCTCCTTCATCAGGTGTGGTTCAGTCTTACAGAAATTTCCAGACATCTGGGCACAGTCACAACCCATTTCAAACTACAATAACATAAAGGAAGTGCAATCTTGTGACTTTATTTCTCATTACATTTACCGTCAACATACAGAAACTCAGATAAAATCTTCAGATGTTAATTCTCACAAGCCCCTAGACACCACATTACAGCCATCTCAGTGATAGCAAATAAATGGCAAAGAAATAACCACCAGTGCTGATAAAATAAGTGTACTTCAGTGTAGGTGCAGTGTGTCCCGTGTCAACTGGACAATGGGTAGAAACAATGGGTATAAACAATGGGTATAAATGCACTCAAAGTTTCATGAGCGTGAGGAAATTCCATCCAAGTCAGAGAAGAGATGGCCAGAATAACCCATGCTGGATGCTCTGTGTTCTCCAGCTCTGCTGGAAAAATTCCATTTTTGGAGGATCTTGAATAGTTTGAAGTGATTGGAGTGATTTCATAGGCTATTGAAAATTCCCCCTATCATTTTGACACCTATCTGACATGGGGACTTACTTAGACACTTAGGCTTAAAGATGAAATAGAAAATCCCACCAAGGAGTTATGTGTTATCTGATGGGAGAAATGTCATTTTGTGAGATATCAGAGGATAGGGGGTTCCCTTATGAGCCTGTTCTTATGTGTTTGGTGGCATGGTGCTTTGTAGTTCTGCTTACATGGCTGTTCTGCTACTGGGATAAGATTCATCAGTACTCCTGGCCCCTACTGGCTTGCCCTATTACCTCCTCTTCCCCAGGGATGATAAGATGCCTTTTCCATCCTTAGCGTTTTCCTGAATTGCAATAATTGTGAGAACAGCATTTATGCTGTAGGCTGTAGAGGCACAAAATCTTATACGATAGTTCTCCAAATATTTGCACTGAGCTATCCAGTAGAGAAAATGCAAAGGAAATACTCCAGAGCTGGCTAACTCTCAGGCTGAGTGAGTATGTGGGAGAAGCATGTTCAAATCCCTGATGTGGAATGGAAAATCAGGGTAGAATCAGGTAGAGCAGGAAGCTGTGCCTGGGTCTGCCACATGCCTGTCCTGTCCTTGCACCACTCAGCTATTAAAGTGATGCATTCATCCCACCAGTACAAACAACTGATAGAACATTCCTGATTTAATTTCAACAAAGAACAAAAACAAATCCTTAAACCTCAAAGCAGTCATGTAGCAGAATTGCTGTCCCCTAAACAGCTAATGTTTGCTAGCCTTAGTTACTTTAGTTACTGCTTGCCATAACTGTCTTTGCCCCTTATGCATTAGAAAAAGGAAAAGTAAAAGGAAAAACTATTCTAAGGGTGCTCCCACTTCCAGCAGCAAGTGCATACTTGTAAGCAAGCACTTGGTCTCAGGTAGCATGAGTTAATTTTCTGGTAAGTTTCTAATGAGTTTCTGGCAAGCCAGTACTGAAGAAGGGTCTCCATCAAAACACCATTGGAATCTATTTAATGATGTTTCAAAGACACACTGCTGTGCCTTCATCACATCTTGCTAATATCCTCACATTTGATTTGCCCATACCCGTGTCTATCTGTTGTGATTGGACCCTGGGAGGCAGATAAACACTGCTCAGCTGCTTGTTCACCACCACCCCTCCACCTCCAGCAGGACAGGGCTGAGAATCAGAAAGGTAAAGGAGGAAACTCAGGGGTTGATATAATGCCTGCTAAACAGGCAAAGCAAAAGCCACATGTACAAGCAAAGCAAAATACAGAATCCAATCACTACTTCCCATGGGCAGACAGGTGTTTGCCCTGAAATGGGTTTCAATCATTACCCAGGAGTAAAGCACTCACACATATTATTTATACATTTCCCTCTCCTTAACAGCAGTCGTTTTCAAAATTATAAAATTGATGTGATGACTTAGAAGAAAAAAATCACCCTGTAAGAAGCAGGGTGAGGATATGAATGTAGGGTTTGCAAACTTTAATCAGTTTTAACTGAGGATCATAACCCTTGTTTCCAATTACATGTGACTCAGTTTGTTTATTTGTTCCTGTTTATCAAGGACATGTCTCTGATCCTCAGGAAAGAAATTCTGTGGATGCTTTAATGTGAACCATGAGTTTCAGAGAACCTCTGAAACTTTTCACTTGTCAACACACAGGAAAAGAACGATGTAACTTTTCTCTTGTTCTTTCTAACATGTGGTATGATAAATAATAGCCAAATAATAAGTAGGAAAAATTGTGATTTCTTGTAAACAAGAAGGAACTAATTCCCTCCACATCAGGAATTATTATGTCAAATTCTACAGTTTATTTGGGATTAAATGATATTTTGTGGTGTAACTCAATCTACCAGTAAATTTTATTGCAACATGGGTTTAGTCATAAATGCACTTATTAGAATGTGAAGAAGACAGGTATTGCATGTATAACTGTCTTCACAGTGACCAGTCAAATTAGTTTCACAGGTTTAGTATCAGAAATATAAACATTCCAATAATATTTGCAAGTTTCAAGTAATGATCAGTAAATAATGTTTGTCATGTAGTTGCCTCAGGAAGGAACTAAGCTGTACCATGATTGTCACAATAAGGCCAAAGAAACAGCATGAGAGTGATAAAACAGCAGAATGCCTTCAGTTTCTTTCCTTAATCCCTGGGTCACATAGCAGAGAACACAAAAGCCCAGCTATATCTTTTTTTTACTTCAGACAAGGTGATCCAACTGTGTGTGACTTCAGACTCAAAAATCTTACTGTAAAGCTTGTGAATCGTTAATTCAGAGGGAGCTTTGTCTGACCATCTGCAGATGTCTGCAGTATGGACTTCTGCATGTGAACTACTTATCCAGGAGTCCTTGCCACTCAGGGGACAGGCAGGCTTATGGTGCAGCTCCTCTCATCCTGTAGTAAGTAGCTAAAATAGATTAGATGAAGAGTGCTCATCTGAGAGTGAAGATACTTTTGGGGGGTTCCTGTATCTGCCCTTTGTAGGCAAATCTTTATCTCAGAATAATCCAGCTAAAGCATGTGTGTAATCAGCCAAGGATCACAGGCTGTGGTAGAAGTAGTAAGTCATCTGCCTGTTCCCTAACAGACAAATTTTAAGGTGTGTTTTTCAGATCTGGGCTCTAGTGAAGACGTACTGCAGTCCTTTGAGAAAAAATTGTAATGAACTGCAGAATTATGAAAGTAAAAGAAAATTACTTCTTATTATTTTGGAAAATAACCCTTCCTCTGGCCTAACTGTTTCAATAGGTTGGGGTTTTTTTACATTGGTAGTATGCTGTGAGTCTTAATGAATAATGGCTAAAACCAACCAAAGATGATAAAAGATTTAAGTTATCACTTAGCCATCTAATGAGTGATTATGCAGAATAACATAATATTGTGAAAGGCAGTGTCATAAAATATATTTTCTTTTGTATTTCTCTTTACAGAAAAAACATATGTAGTGGCTTGAACAACTGTGTAGGGTTTGCCACAGTGATTGTCATATAATTAGATAAGTGGTTTGGTTACTTGCAGAGTACATCTTCATATGCATTCACACATGGCTTTGTAACCTGGCTAAATGACTAATTATTAAGATGTGAATCTCTATATATACCTGAATTGAATATTCACTTAGAATGGAATCAAAACCCTATCTAGGTAAAACCCCCATGATTATTAATAAAAAGGTGGGCTCAGGGAACTGGCGCCCTTTGTAAAATGACATGGAATCTAGCTGATTCGTGACTATGGGCAATCCATGTTTTAAGACAAAAATCTTCCTATCATGCAAATCTCACATAATGGATGGTGGGTCACTTTCTCCTGAACACACTTCACTGCTTTGTTTTTATCTCAAATCAATACTGCCACAACTGTGTCAAATTTCTGGGGGAAAAAAAAAAAAAAAAGAGTAAAACGCAAGACATTCTCTGTAAAAACAATAGATGCAAAGAGAGCAAACACACAGTTCTTAAAATATGCAAGAAAGCAAATGAAGCCTACATGACAAAATGGTTCTAAAGCACATATCACTTCTATTAAAGTTGAACTACCAGAAGTGTTTAGCATGGCACAGCAAAGAGGAGAAAAAGTGTACATCAACCCATCTATAATTCATATAACCCTTAGCTACTGCCATCAAAAGGCAGCTTTCTGTGACAGCACAGCAGGCAGATTGTCACTTTCTTACCCTTCTGCCAGGCAGATTTTGCTTAGCTCTGTAATTTTGCATATGTGTAGGTTTCTGCTCAATGCACTACAATACAAACTCAGCTACTATGTCTACTCTGCATCTCTACCTTTTTGAGTGAGGTCTTGTTGCTAACCTTAAAGAGTCTGAGTATACTGCTGGAAATATGCACTAACAGAACAGATATTGAAATACATCTGCTTGAAAGCAAACATATCTGCATGAGCAAGCCCAAGGGAGATCATTTCTAGACATTCTCACCTCCACAACTGCTGCTGTAATGGAAAGTCCAAACTGCAGTTTTTTGGTTAAGTCACTGCTGCTCTTTCTGTTATGGTCTTCCCACAGATAAAAATTGATTTGGAGGTACAGGAGTTGTTGTTGAACTCATTTGCTTTTTAGTATTTTTTTATTCCATTTGGATATCAGTAAGGCAGTTGTAGAAGCTGAAAATGTCCTTGAAACTATGGAGTAAAAGGTGAAATTGCTTGCAGAAATATTTTGAGGGCTTAATTTATATGTGATTATTTTACGTTAAAGCAGAAGTTGCTTATAGAATATTTGTCTTCTTTCTTGGGAGTTGTGGGCGGTGCTCTGGAAGATGATGTTGACAAAGAAAATAATGGTAATTGAATTTTTTCAAAAGAGGGGTTGGATTGAGTTTTGGCTTGAGGTTAGGATATGTTCTTAGTTTAGCAGAGCTACTTCAAACATTGCTAATTAGAGAAGCATTAGCATAAGAACAACATTTCAAATTCATTGATGTCATCTTGCTAACAGATTTGGATACACAGGCCATAATCCCACTGAAAATCAAGAGCTGTTTTTTTCCAGAATGAGGAAAACCCACATGTCCAGACCTGTTTTCATGGTTGGAGAAAATGGGGGAGATGGGAGGGGTGGGATCAAATTTTAATGATCATTTTTGTTCCCAGGAGTCATCAGCAATAATGAACTACACAGAGCATGTTTGGATCAAGCATCAGACTAGTTTTGGTTTGTGAGTCATTCATTGGTCAGAAGTAGAGCTTAATATAAAATCTCAGCAGTTTTCATGTGCCACATGACACTGTTATCACTGATAGGTATTGTCCCAGAATGAGTGGCTACAGTGACCCAGAGGAAAAACAAGCCCCTCCTCTTGCATTTAGAAGGTTTTAGGCATACCTCTACACTTTTTGACCAGGAGTCAATTTTACCACGTGCTACATTTTTGTCATATGAATACACATCAAAATGCTTTTTTTCTTCTTAAGTCAGTGCCCTCAATATTAATTTGCTCAGGCTTGTAAGAGTGTTTCAGGATCGATAAGGTATTTTCACTTGCTTTACTTCAGATGCATAACATTCTTAGTGCCTGCACAGCAAATGTCACATTGGCAAGACTGAAAGAACATGATGTATCAAGATGGTTTATTACCAACTCATATGATCCCAGCCCTCCAGCAATCCAGTACCTAGTAAAATTATTAATACCTAATAAAAATACTTATTGCAGCTCTGAAGCTAGTGATTGTTTTTTAATTACATATTTCTTTTGATTTAATAATGTAGTAAATATTTTCTTCATCTCTCCTTAAAGAGAAATATGCATTTTATGTACTTGTACCCTTTACATAGGTTATTTATATTCCATGCATAATCATCACCATATTTACCCTGGGTCACATCAACCTTTTAGCCACCTTTTTGCATTATTTTTGCTATCTTTACAGAACATCAGTTAGTTTGCAGATTGTAAAAAGAATTCCTCAACGGATAAAAGATACATAAGTTCCTTCTTGGTGTGAATACACTGCAGAATAAGGAGAACCCTTACACAAGTCATGGCACATTTGTGTTTGCTCCAGCTCACCCCCGTGGAAAGGAGGTGATAGGCTCTGAGGCTGCCCGTGCACTCCAATTTAAGATAGTGCTGTAGTTTGCAGAGCTTGATGGCATGCCTGAAGAGGAACAGCACTGAAATTCTCATAGCCTGGGACTGAGCACAAACCTGCCTCTCCCTCCAGCAGCTGAACCACTCAGCTTCTCTCTTCTCACCGTCACACAAGCCCACTGCAGCTCCTTGCCTTTAGCTGAGCCACTCCTTAACCAGGCATACACAAGAGGTAGCCTCACACTCTCAGCCCAGTCACAGCCATACATGAAGAAGGTGTCCATGCCCATCCTGGTTCAGGATATTGCTTTATCCTTTTCTTTTATCCAGGACCAGGTTTTCTTCTGCCTTCTATGTTCTCTGCCTATCAAGTGTTACATCCACACAGCAAAATTAACATTCTTCTGAAATGTACAATTGAAAGAGTGACTGTCTTAGAAACTCATATACTTCCCAGTCACATTAACTGGCTGAATGCCAGAATGAGGTCAAATGAAAAGTGTTAATTTTGTGGTTATGTAGAAACAAATTCAGCATCCCAAAATGTGCCATTGGTCATGCTTCTCTCTCATCCATCTTGATGCTATCAGTAAGAACATGGACCTCCGCTGGAATTTTGGCTTGTTCAGGCTCTTTATATCTAGAGGTATTTCCAGTATGGACTGCACAAACTCATGAGAACGCATTGCTAGGATTCCCTCTACAGCATCAGCACCCAGTAAATTGCATCAGCGCTTTCATTGCCAGATGGCAACAGGAAGACAGCCAAGAGCATCATGGGGACAGGGACAAACAGGTAAGGTAGGAGAAAAGTGTGGAAAATTCCTTTTCTGAACAGAATGCTAAAGAAATTATTCACACAAGTGCACCCTGAAAATAGTCAAGAATGCTTGGTAGTTTGGTGACTTGACACCAGTTAGTATTTGTTTTTTGCTCACATTACCTGAGAATCTACTATAAGCCATTCTGTTCCATTAAACTGCAGTTTGAATTCAACCTTCCCAGTTACAAACCTTCTTAAAAGAACAAAACCTGTTAAACAACAAAATCTGTAGTGTGTTACTGCAAAGAAATTGCTGTAATTGCAGCCTGTCCCTAGGGATTATTTTAAAAACCTAGCATGCACTATATAGACATTCTGCTGTGCTATAGACTGTAAACATAGCCCTTGTGTTATCCTCTTCATGTTTTCTTAGGAGAGCAAAAGCTGCATGGCAAAATTGCTTGTTTAACTGTGGCACACACAAGACATGGTGTGGTGGGCTGGCCATGGCTGGACACCAGGTGCCCACCCAGCCTCTCTGTCACTCCCCTCCTCAGCTGCACAGGGGACACAGAATGGAACTAAGAGCTCCTGAGGAGAGATAAGGGCAGGCAGGCAAAGATCAGTCACCAGCAACTGTTGTGGTCAAAACAGGCTTAGCTTGAGGAAAATGAATTTAATTGAATCAAATCAGAGTTGGGTGATGAGAAATAAAACCAAAATGGGGTCACATGTCCTGCTGACAGATTTGCTCCTCTCTCCATGTGTTCATGGGTCCTGCCTGGACCCTCCTCCAGCACAGGCTTCCCTGTGGGGTGGCAGTGTCCCTCAGGCATGGGGTCCTCCAGCGACTGCGGGTGGATCTCTGCTCCAGAGTAGCCTCCCTGGAGGGGAGGCATCCTGCCTTACCACGGTCTGCACCAGAGGCTACAGGGGAAACTCTGCTCTGGCACCTGGAGCACCTCCTCCCCTTCCTTCTTCATGGACCTTCCTATCTACAGGACTGTTTCTCTCACTTATTCTCACTCCTCTCTCTAGCTGCAGTTGTGCAGGCATTTTTGCCCTTTCCTAAACCTGTTATCCCAGCGTTGCTGATGGGATCTGCCTTGGCCAGCTGTGGGTCCATTTTTGGAAACAGTTGGTGTTGGATTTATCAGACAACAGGGGAAGCTTCCAGCAGGTTCCACAGAGGCCAGCCCTGTAGTGCCTCCACTACCTAAACCTTGCCACACAAACCCAGCAAGCATGAATAAGTACCAGGGCATAAAATACATTAACAACATCCCAAAATACGTGATTGGAACATGTAACTTAGTTTCTACTAGTATATAATCTCTTCTACTAGTATATAATCTCTCATTTGTTACTCAATGGTCACATGAGTGGCTGTACATGCTGAGATGTAATCACTTTAGATAGGATTAATTTTGTGTGTCTAAGGCCACCTTGAAACAGAGGGCTGCAAACTCAAAAGCACATCCTGTCTGTAAATATCATTCCCAGCCCAAAGCTCTAAGTCTCTGCTGCTGCCTTCCCTTTACTCCATGAGACAGCTTCACACATATCTTATTTTTCCTCTAGGTCCACACAATTGAAATGTTTACTATGGCAGAAAGTAAAGTCTCTTTCTCCCCACTTTTCCTGTACCAAGCTGTGTGGCTGGAGAGTAATGGGTCTTGGCGAAGTGATGAGGTGCAGTGCCCAGCTGCTGCTTGCTGCAGAAGCCAAAATAACAGCCCCCAGTTTTAATTGGAAAGAAACACAAGGAAGAAACCCCTTTCTGTTGAAGCTAGTGGGGTGTTGCCTCAGTAAACTTAGAGAGTTTAATCCTAAGTTAATAGTGGAAAAAAGAATATAGATACAGTGGTAGAAAATCAGTAATGAAGCCAAATACCATATTTTTCTCGATTCTTTATTTAAATGCAAAACTATTCTCAGGTGACCTGTGTCCAAAGAAAGAACCTCTCACTGGTCTAAAGGGCAGCCCTTGGATGGCTCACAGAGCAGTGCAATTCTCTAAGCTACAATGGCATAAGTCACAGGCTTTGCTCCATCCCTTAGGAAGACTGGCTTCCCTCAGCTCTCTGATACAGACATGGCACATGAAGAAAGAACAGCCTCGCGGTTCAGGCACAGCTGTGGCCATCAGCAGCTCTGGGTGTCCATGGTCAGCTGCAGATCTGCTGCCTAGAGTTGAGTTGTACAGCTGCAACCTCTGCCTTTTGCTGCTAACTACCTGAATGGTGCAAACCCCTTTCAGTACCAGTTTTGAAGCTATGTTACTAGGGGGATGCAAAGAATTTTAAAAATCCCTCTTGAAATTCCAAAACTAGTGCCAATGCATTATAAGAGGCTTTCTTCAGGCCACTCTTTTACTGTTGTTTGGTCAATTAGGGTAAATGAAAAGACAATGCCTGTGATTTCCCGCTCCATCCTTTTAGTTTCACATTAACATAATAGAGCAATTAACACTTGAGGCTTCAGCCCCTGCACCTGCTAAGCTGGAGTGAGCAGTTGTGGCTGGGCCACTGGGAAGGCAGAGCTGAGCAGCCTCCTGAGCAGAGGAGGCAGAGCTGTGAGCCAAGCTCCAGAACACACAGCCTGGGCAGGCAAGCTCTTTGATGTGCACCGAGATGCAAACAAGAGGTTGAACCTCAGTAATAAATAGCAACACTACATAGTAATAGCTGGGGATTGCTAAGTGCTTCACTCTTATATAATGCCAGTCATTTTGCAAATGCTAACCTCTGCTATTAAGTGTGCATACTGTGAGCTTATTAATTAGTTTATTTTTTTCTGTTTTTCTTTTTTTAACCTGGAGCTGCTCCTGTCTAGCTCACAACGTAGCCCCACACCTAGTTACATGAACATTAGAGCCTAGGTTTTGATGGTGTTGATAATGGAGGTAGGAAAAGGGAGCTCTTTGCACCAGCACAGTCCTTGAAGCTTTCATTTTGTTAAACCACAAGTTTAGGCAAAATTATATTTAATTCCTCGTTCCTATATTTAATTCCTAACTTGAGCAATGAGTTGTGATTAAGATTTTACTGCCTTTCATTACAGTCTCGCTCCCCAGAGCTGTAAGAACAATTAAAAGGCCTTTTTCCATGCCCTTGATATGACCCTCTCAAAAGTAGGTTAAGGCTCACCTTTCGCCTTCTCCTGCCTCACTGCTATTAAAGACAGGATTGAATTTTACAGCCACTAGATCTACTTAGAGTTACATTATGATTCATAAACTCCCCGAGGCAGAGACTGGAGCAGATTTGTTGCTGGTATAAACTGGCACAGCTCCACTGATTTTGACAGTAATTTGCACCACCTCACCTGCACATGTTTTCCAAGGCACCATGTTACCATCCGAGCAGTAATAAAATGAATGGGTTGCTATCACGAGCTCTGTACTTGTGTTGGCTGCAGCAAAGATACATAAAGCATGGATTTGGCTCACTATTTCTTTGGCTAATGGGGAAATCATGGCCCTACAGATAAACAGTATGTTTTCTGTTTGTTCTTTTATCAATATCTGGATAGAACATATGGAGGAGGTTTTGAAAGCTTTCTTCCAAGCAAGGTTGTTTTCCACTTCTGAGCTGCCAATTAACCATGAGAAATCCGTTCACTGGAATGACAGAACGAGCAAGATGTACAGCAGGAGTAGTGTGGTCTGTTGCAATAAATTACAGGTTTCTTTTTCATGTACGGCAGTAGAGGCGGCACTGATGCAATTAGCTACAGCTGGTTATAGAAAGAAAACATGCATCTGTAGATGGCTCAGGCTGGAGGGAACTGAGATGTGTTCTCTGGAATTTATCACTGGAGAGAGAGCAGCAGAGGGAAAAACAGCAATTTTCATTCCTGGCTACAACAAACTTTAATAACCTTTATTTCCCCCCTGTTAAACGAACTTAACCTAATAAACACATTTAGTCCATTACATAGCAATTAGCAAATGCATCTAGGTCATCACAGATGCTCCAAAGGAAGGATATGAAGGGTCCATCTTCTGGAATAAAGGATTTGAAATAATTATTTTCTGAAGTAAAGAGCTGAAGTGTGCCATATGTTGTATGCCCTTTTACCTCTAGCCTTCAAATATCCCATTTAATTTTGTTGTGAGAAAGGCTTGGGACTAATTTGCCAGCAAAGCTCTTGCTGAAGGCTGTTCAGAGTTTGCATGTTCCCAGGTATCACAGTTTCCAGAAACATAGGTACAGACGATGTGGCATACATGCATGATTTTCAGCACCAGATTCATGGCATAGCAGAACTTCTCTTCACAAATATCCTGGTTACAGATTTGTTTTGTCTCTCTCTCTTTTACCTGCCCCTTTTAAATAAATCTCTGTTCATTCACTGTTTTCTACCACATTCCTCCAACAAAACTTGTATTTTATCTTTTTTTATTTGAGAAACATGGGGGGTTTTTTACTTCTAGAGGCAGCACATTTTCTCAAATAAAGCTGCACCTGAATGTTTTCCTTTGCCCAGCAAATTTGATCTAAAAAAAAAAAAAATTAAAAATAATGTGTTTTTCTGTGTCTGAGGGCTTGCTTTCCCTTTCCAGTTTTCCTTTCCCCCATTTTCTTTTTTTTTCATACTTCTGTAAAAAATAAAATGAAACAAATTTTTCCTCTGAAGCTGTCTGTGGCAAGGTTTCTCCTAAGTCTCCTGCTTTGTTTGCCTCTCTCATTGCTCTGGCCCTCATCCTTTATGTAATATTATCTGCCAAGGTCAAGTCTGACAGAAAGGAGTGAGAAATCTGCCAGACCAATTCTTTCTGATGTTGCTTGCTAGTGACTTTGAGCAAGACTTGCTTGCAAACAGCATATTTTCTCAAAATTTGAGTACTTCTGCCACTACACCCCAATTTCTCATTATCTGGCAGTCCTACAGTTCATCTTCTCCTGTGGAAACATCTTCAATAGGTGCTGTGCTTATTTTCATCGTCTGTGCTTTGCAACATACTTAAATTAGTGGGTTGGATCTTTTCCATTTCTGTTACACATGAAACATTAAAATCTGGAGAGTATGATAGCCATGAACATTAATATTTCCCAACAGGGCATAATGTTTTCATCCTTCAGTTCTACAAGAATCCTTCCATGTGTTTGAGTGGTAGAATGTGTTTCATGGCTTCAGCATCATAAAAGTAGTTTACTCAGTTATTTTTGCTATTGCTCTGGGTCAAATAGCAAAGTAGCATTAGCAATGGCTAATTTGTCCTTTCTTAGAGTAAATTCAGAACCTGAGTTGAAAACATCACAGAGTGGGAAAGGAGAGGTGACCTTGAACATTGGTATTTAAGCCCAAAATTCAAAAGGGACTTCTGGACTTTTATCCCATGCTTAATCTCTGTCTAAGCTGACAGTCTAAAAAAAAAAAAAAAAAAAACCAACCAAACAAAAACCCACAAAGGAGATTACACCAATGCAGCATGATCACTGATTTGTCACTTATTTTCAAAGCTATGTTTAAAAGTAAAATGCCACTTCTTAGACTTCCTCCCTTGTTACATAGCCTGCTTTAATGTTCCATCAAAACAACAAAAAAACCCTGTTCCCACATTAGGCATACAGTAGCTATGGAAGAAAAAAGGAAAAACATTTTATTATTACATGCTTTGGAAAAGGAAAGGAGCCAGGGTGTGTGCCTAGACAACAAATTTCTATTATCTCCACACCTATAATTTACTTCAGAAATGTGTGGTTACCTTGAAGAAAAGAGGGATCTTCCCAGCTTGCCAGTATAATGAATGATTCAGGTGTGAATGGAAACACATGAAGGGAAAAATAAAGATCTAAGGAAGACTGAGTTTAAAAACTGTAAGGCTAAACAATGTCTCCTCAGACCTCACCCACTCAAATTCCTGCCCCACAACTCAGCAAAAGGAGACATGCTGTCTTGATACTGGCACCCTACTGCATTCAAACAATTTTTAAAAAAGCAAATATTGAAGCCCACAGGATAGATGGCAAAGGAGGCATTTGAAGCTCTCAGATCATCCTGTAAGTTGAAAACAGATTTTGACAAGCTTCAAGCTATTGAAAATGGATCCAAGGAAGACTTGAGGCTCCTGCCAATTACTCTCTCCTTAATTACAATCAATTTCTGTTGTGTGCTCACCAGAAGGAAAAAAAAAAAAAACACCCCAGCTTTTGTATTGGAGATGGGAAGTACAACCTGTACTCATACATTTCATTTGTGATGCTGAATGCAGAAGATGTTCAGAACACAGGGAACTATGGCTACATAATTTGCTCACGAACAGAATACATTATACCAACTGCTCCCAAAAAGGATAATGAGAAAGTCTGCTTTCCTCATTACTCACTTTAGAAACAATCTTTACAAATCCCACCAGTAATGGAAGACTAAAGTGAGTCCAAATAGATCACTTAAAGTGAAAGAAACCCCCAACATTTTCCAGATCAGAAATTAGCAGTGCATGCTGATGTACTCTGTTTGGATATTGTCATCAGTGCTTGTCTGAGAAAATCTGGTAACAAGGAAGAATAAATCCATCAAGTCAGGTATAAAGAACCCCAGCAGTGTGACATGTTTGTTCAGCATTCCAGGGACCCTTCTTCACCTGTCTGCGAGCTGGTTGTCTCAGGCTGAGCTCATCACCTGAGGCTCCTGCATCAACAGCAGCACTTCTAGGAGTTGCTTTGGGACACCATTCTCAGATATCCTTCAGCATGAAAACAGCTCTCCAGGACTGCATGTGTCTCTCTGCTGAATATGGAGGCAGTTTGGGCTGACAAGGTCAGGCTGAGGCTGCAGTTCAGCTGTACAGCAAATGCTGCCTTAGGGCTGCAGCCTGACTGTGGTCACATGTTTTGATGGCTCAATTTTTTTATCAGTGGGTCTTGCACCAGACCTGGCATTATCCACCCTCTTGCAAATGGAGAAAGCCAACATAAAACCCATAAATGTAGGGCAGGGGCTCTGGCTAACTTGATAGAAAAGAAGAGGTGCACCTGTATGGGATGAGACTCAGGTTTGGGCACTCCTTAAAGAATAGGGATGATGAAACACATCCTGGGGCACTGACATTTCAGCTGTCAGAGAGCCAAAGGCCCTTTAGAGAACAACATAGCTCTCTATAGCTCTCTATTCCCCTTGGGGGAAATGGGTCTGTGGCATTCCTGTCCCTCTGGGCACAGAGCCTCCCTGTGCATCTTTTGGGAGAGGGAGTGAAGTACTCAGGCTGGACTGTCACCAATGGGAGATGGCTGCTCTCCCACCAGGCAGTAACACCAGACCTCCTCTTCCTGCCTCCTGCAGCTGGGTTCATGTCTGAGTTTCTGCCTTCTCCACGTGAGAGAAGGGTGGGGGGAAAGGAGCAATCAGCTCTGCAAGATTTTGGGCCCACGAGCAATTGACTCAAGTCATCCATTCCTTTGATGTAGCAGGGCTGTTTGTGGAGGCAGAGGATCACAGCTCAGCCCTGGACAAGCTGATTGTTTCAATCAAAGATTTAAATGAGTGCCACATGCAAATACAAGGAAATAAAGCTGAGCTCCAGAGCAGGCTCCACCCTCCTGGGACCCCTTGAGCACCAGGTGGCATGAAGGTGCTGCAAGGCTCTCCAGCCATTGGGGATAATTCCTTGTTCAGCCCATCCATCCACCCTGAAGGCAGTCCACACTTTAAGGAAACTCAGGAGCCCAGGGCTTATGTTTTAAAGAAAAGTTTACAAGTTACTTTGTCAGCTTGGGGCCTCTCTTCTGCAGGATGTCAGGACACAGTTACAGACCCATCCTGTGCCCAGGTGTTTCCTAAGGGGCAGCTCTCAGGTGCTCCCTGGTTGGTGTGCAGGTGGGTTTCAAACTCACTGTAAGGCATCCCTGCCCTTGTGTTGGGTGCCTGAGGGTCTGGATCACACCTCAAGCAGCATCTAAACTCCAATCTTGTGGGTCTCAGCTCCTCATGGGTGGGTTCCTCAGAGTCTACAGCAGTGGGAGTAATGAAAACAAAGGACAGTAACACAGTCCTTAGGGTAAGACATCAGTGGAAGAGCCATGAGATAGCTTGGTAGTGAGGAGAGGAAATGCCACTTGTACAGCCAAAACTCTTGTTAACTTACTAACAACAGTGTAACAATGTGTTCACTCATTTTGTGATTGCACAGCCCAGAACTGCAGATTTTGTTCCATATCTCTGTTCAATTCTAAGAGAAGCTTGATGGTACTTGCATGTAATTTCTTTTTGTGTTCTTCCTATTGAACCCAAGTATTTGATATCTATGTAAATGTCATGACAGAGTCCAAGCAGTGAATACAAGGAGAATTGAAAACAGGTTGCTTCTTCGTCCAAAAGTCGGCAGCTCTGCCTGGTGAGAGTTTGTCTTTTGTGCTTCCAGTAAATTAAATGGGCTTGAGAGCTATCTGTGCTGCTACCAAGTTGCTACTCCTCACCTGAGCTGTCCAGAGATGATTCATCTTTTAAAACTTGTTTCTGTGTTTGTGATATCCTAAGAAGAGTTGCCAGCTAATTTGGGTGGAAAGTTTTGCACTGCTTTTAGGAATGTGAAGCTGAGTCTTTTAATCCTGGTCTGGCCTTTGTAAACTCAGAGAAAGAAAAAACACACATGGCAAGAATAGCATCATACAAATCCCATTTTAATTTATTCCTGTATTTTTCAAACATCAGGCATTTATTCTGTAATAAATATCAAGGACTAGAGGCATAAGAATAGGTGGAGATAGGAGAAAAGATGCAGGAGGCGTCAGATATAAATGAAAACGTAAATTTTAATGTAATCATGTAATATAAAGGACATGATTCATTTTATGTGAAGAGGAATCTGGTTCTGTATTTAGGCAAGCTGCTCTTGTTCAGGTCTCAAGCTTTGGAACCATCCAATTACATCAGGCTCATGCTTGTGTTTGAGTGCTTTTCCACCTTTTACTGCTCAATAAAACACTTTGGAGATGTGAACAGGGTACAGTGTAAATGTAGATATGCCTTTCTGAGTCAGCAGATAGCCTAAACCAATCATTCCAGACCTGCAGCTCTTTCCCTCCATCTCTAGGAGCTATTTACTAGAAGTTTTACTGTCTTGAGAGGCTGCTGACACAATCTACCCTGGGAACACTGTGCAGGACAGAGGAAGAAAGTACAGTGTCTGTCCTTCCTAAGCAAGTAGATCCTCATCAGCTGCTGGCAAGGCAAGGGCTGCTGCCAGACTAGCATTTTTAAGAGGAAAGAAAAATATGCTGAAGCTTCTGGCAAAAGAGTATCCTACACCACAGCTTCTCTTTCTCAAAAAAAAAAAAAAAAAAACCAAAAAACCAACCCAAAAACAAAAACAAAAACCCCAGCCACTATCATATCGTCCAGTTGAAGTCCTGGTGTGCTTGTTCCATGGATTGCCAAACACAGCTCTCTGGGACAGAGAACAACAAACAAACATTTGTGAAATCACAGTCAGAACTGTAAGTTCATCCTTGCTGTGGCACTTGTGTTAGACTTACAGCTGGCATCGTATCTTGCCCCACTACAGTGGTCTGCCCATCTCAAGCCCACAGAGTTGGGACCTACTTATGACAATAACATTTGGCAAAATGATGTTCTACAGTTTGTCCAGCACCTCTGCTCATAGTGTAACTATTTCACAACAGTGTGCATGTAAACAAACATCAGAGCTGATCTGAGCTGTCTGAGCAAATCTCCAGCCAGAAACATCACATTTTATTGTAGAGAGCCACTTAGGCTGTCATGTTAATGATATGAAAACAAACATAGTATAGTGAGGCCTAATATTGGCAAATACTTGCTTTTACTCTGCCGAGCATGTGTGCATCTCATATGAAAAAATAACAACTAGTGCATTATTTTTAATCATATTTCCTTCTTATGTTTTCCTCTCACTCTCCAATTTTACCATCCTCACACTTGAAAGGTACTATTGAAGCATTGGCATGTTTTCATTTCCTTTACTCCACCTTCTCTGACTTCTCAGCACATAAACCATCTCATGCAGGGACTGTGTGTGTACAAACTTCATACTCTTCAGAAATATCTCATGACAGTATCTGCTCTGGTCCCTGTGAAGTAAGGCAAGTGATACAAAATCCAAGTACTCTGCATAGAAGGGTGGCATAAGCAGTCTGCAATGCTAAGGTGACATGAAGGTGTGAATTTCAGTGAGAGACAACCTCATGAGTATGGCCTCATGGCCTGTGGAGGGGTAACACATAGATCCTAATGTTGTACACATACACAAGACAGAGCTTTAAAGCTATGCCAGCAGCAGAGGAGCTGGTCCATCTTCCTGCTTTGCTAAAGGTCTCTCACATGCAGAGCCATATCCACAGCTCAAGTCTTCAGGAAAGATGAGTGCCAGGCCTCATGAAAAAATAGAAAATCAGGATGTTAATGTACAGCTTTTGAGATTCACAGTGGCTATAAGCTTGCAGTGTTGGTTGGAAGCAAAGGCAGAGAGTAGCATGGAATTTCTCAGGATAATTGGTCTTTGCATGAGGAGGAGGATTCACTGCATTCAACTTCAGACACTTGCAGTGTGGCAAGTTCTCCACAGACAATGAAGAGTAAATAGACACTTCTAGGGCAAGGTTAATCTCGTCCTCACGTAGATATCTAAAATAGGTCAGATGAATCATCTCCTGTGAGTGTTTCTTTCCACTGACTATAAAGAGAGCCTGGCCTCAGATGTAGACTTCTGTCTTACAAATGTCTAGAGTGAGGTATACAGAGTTCATCAGAAAAATATTCACTCCGGATGAACGTGCAGAAGGAGACTCTAAATTTAAACGTCAATACTTAATGCATAGCAAAGAAATGTAAATATATCTTCACTACTGAACAACGGATATTAATAAATTTTGATTACAATCTCTAAGAGAACAAACACCTAGAAAATCAGCAGTGTGTTTCCTCATCCTTAGGTCAATGTCCTTCCAGAAAGTTGCTGCACTTTCCAGCTGAGCAGCAAAGGAAGCAGTGGGAAGGGTTATAGTCATGTGCCTCTCCAGGACTGTGGGTGTCAGTGGGAGCACACCCCTCTCTTGTCAAGTGACAAGCTCTGCTTCCCTGCGCAGGGCTCCCCCAGCTCACACCAAGGGCTGGATGTATCACCAGTCACCACCTTCCACCTGCTGTGAGATGGCCACAGCATCCCCAGAGCTAATGCCATGGGTAGGTGGCTGCTGTTGTGACATGACCATGACATCGACAGGACCAGCTCATCCCTGCAACATGGCAATTCCACCTTCCCAGCAAGGAGAAACAAAGCAAGCAAAACCCTAACAGCTCATAATGCTGAAGAGGGAAATTAATGCAAATGCTGCAGCAATTCAAGATTTTAAAAGGATCAAAGCAGTGGGTCCTACCTGCTGCCCAATTTTTAAGATTTGTGTGGTACTTGCTTCCTGTATTTGTATGTTTGAAGGCTGAATTCTAGAAAAAGTGCTTGTCATACTGACTGGTAATATTTCACACCATTGTAATTAAAGGCACGTCCAGTACTAAAACCTGCTCCCAGGGGTGGCTGACAGTGATGAGGAGTAGCAGCAAACAACAAGACTGGTGTCTTCCTTTACTTGAAAGAGTCCAAATTCCAAAGTGGATCTTACTTGCATGTTTTGAAAGTCGTCTGAAGGCCGTCCTGCCTGAGGAAAGACAACCAGAATTCCCTTCATTTTATCAAATGAAAGGAACTCAAAACTGTAAATCTCCAGGAGAGGTAGAGTGTTAATCCTCCTAACTTTATCAGGTTCTCCACTAGCTCCTCCTTGTTTGGACTTGTGTCTACCACCTCCTAGTCCCTTCCAGACACTGCCGATGCCTCTGAGTGGTATGACCACATTTTTCTGCTATGAAAATCCCAGAGCCTGGCTCCCAAGGGATCTTGCTATTGAAAATGCAGTGTTGGTCTTCTTGGGTTTGGGTTTCTTGTTTGCCTCTGTGAGCTGTTTATTTAGTAATCAAATAACAGCATAGTAAATAAATAATGTCTTGCCTCATAAGGGCTAAAATATGCAAATAGTAAGTAAGCCTTCTTAAATTTTACAAATATTTAATAAGTCAAAAGTAATACAAAATGTGTGGTGACTAACCTTTAGTTGAAAATACTTTGGGATAAAGCACACTGGAAATTGGAATAGTTTGCTTCCTGTTATGTACAAAATGGCTGCAAAGGAGCTATTAAAGTCTCTCAAATAAATAGAGTTCTTTGTGTGTTTGTTTGTTTCCAGTTAGAGGTATCCAGTCACTCAAAAGACCATGTGCTGTATAGCCTCTGCAGGCTTTGCTTTGTAGTACAGATAGTGCCTAACCACTACTTTCCTCTCTCTTGATCACTAACGAAAACAGACCATATAGAGATGAAAGTGTTCTAAATCAGTGTTCTGTGTCATTTCCCACTTACTTTGCACTTTTCTGACAGCTGAAGGGCTGCAATAAATTGAGTGCATGCACACCCACAGAGAATGACAGTACAACCATAACCTAACATCTCAGGACATGTATTTTCTTCCCCAACGAACTATATTGAAAAATTATCAAAGCAAGGGGTTTTTTGGTGTTTTCTACTGTGATTTTAACATTTTTGATCAATATCATTTCTTTGAGAATTGAATTTTCCTGCTACTTTTAAAAAACCCCAGAACATTTTTAACTAAAGTAATTGAAAACAAATTGGATACTATAACTAAATAAGTTTTATACTAGCGCACATAAAAATAAAAATCAGCCGTATAATATGACTAGATTTTTTTCCTCTTCTCTCTTTTCCTTCCTTTTGCTTTTTTCTTGTTTCCTTCCTTCCTTCCTTCCTTCCTTCCTTCCTTCCTTCCTTCCTTCCTTCCTTCCCATCTTTCTCCTTCTCCTTCCTTCTACCCTCCTGCCCTCCCTCCTTCCCTTCCTGCTCCTCTTTCATTCTTCTGTTCTTTCTGCCTTTTTTTTCCCTTCTCCCCTTCTAATTTTGTTTTGTAGGTAGTTGGAGATCTGTTTTATTTTAAAACAATGAAGAAGGCAGAATCCCCTGAGGTAAATTCATTGAGTACTGGGAGGTCTTGGTAACACAATTGAACTGGCACCAAATCAATAAAAACAGAACAGAAGAAAAAACAATAATTAAAACATTCTGTCAAAAAAATGGAGCAGTAATTAAAAGATGCAAACTATTGTTTTGCTACACTAATTACATTTTAATTTTCAATAGCTTGCTGAATAGTATAAAAGCCCATGCCTATAAAATGTCCCAGTGACAGTGCTCTTTCTGCAACTAGCGTGATAACAGTGTTTATGTGCTGTAACAGAGTGGTATGTGCTTTCAACTCCGTGTGGGTGAAGCTAGAGCTTCCTTGTAAGATAGCATGACAACAAAGTTTCAATTTTTATGGGTTTTTTTCTGCTGTGGAAAATTATTACTCAACGCACACACACACTCACACACACACACAGAGACATGCGCGCACATCTACACGCACACGAAACCAGGCTCAGCCCAAGGGAACCGCGGCTCAGGGCACTTCCATTGACCTCAGTGGGAATTCTGTGTGTGTGGTGCAATAGAGGGCTGCTGGCCTGCCTGAATACTGCACTTAGGTTCAGACCATGTTGTTTCCTTCACATGTTGTTGAAGGATGAAGAGGAAAGCAAATTTAATTTTCTTATTAATATACGCCATTTGCAAACCTAACACATGCAACGTTTTAGGCAGGGTCCTGAGGACTTTTCTCACAGAACAGCCCTTATAGATTCCACTGGTAGATACCCATACATAAAAGAAACATAATAAAGCCCATATTCTGTACAGTTATGAATCATAGCGGTCCTGACAAAAATTACGTAATTCATTCAGCTGCTTTTGAGAAGAGTTTGCTTTTGAGAAATTTCCATAGGCAGATTTACAAAACACTCCATATCAAGCATACCCAAGTAAAGGCGTTTGTTGTTATTGTTGTTTGCAGCAGCTCAACACAAAGTCAAGTTATCCACATGACTCCTGGCAAAATCTGGATCCATTAGCTACAATCTGTTTCTCCACAGCTGGAGTTTACACACTCTGCCTTTCATATCATCTCATTTGAATGATAGACTTCTTCCAGAAACAACATCCCATGTGTTTAGGCATGTCCCAAAAACAATAGATCCCTTCCATCAAAGTGGGAGCGGTGGGGAAATAATTTCTCGGTAACTAATCCCTGGATTTCAGATGTATGAAATCAATAAAATTCCTCAGTCTATGAAAATGGCCAGCACTGCCAAACAACATTTCACAGCTGCATAACTTTTCTACATTACCAATTTAATTTAAAATTATTTCAAAATAATGTAAGTATATTATTTTATAATATGAAAAATAAAGAAAAGACTGCATCAACGGATGAAATAAAAACAAAATCCTTCATACCACTGCAGCCAGAAGGCAATGCAAATACAGAGTACAATGTATTTTAAAGAGAAAACACCAAGCAAACATTATCTAGTTTACAGTTTCTTCCACATCCTCCTAAATTAACCTCTCAGTTATATGTATTCATTTCCATTCAGCTGATAAGGTTTAAAAAGTACAAAGCATCAGCCTACTGTCTGGAAATATGTAAAAATTAAATTCAAACAGGAAGCAAGAGTAACAACATTACCAAAGCCAGAGTCACTTACAGCGCACACAAAATCTGTGTGTTTTTCTAGGGAGTGGTAAGGTGATCCTGATCACAGCAAAAGCATTGGTACCTATAAGATGGAAGCTAACCAGGAGATTGGGACATGTAACTACTCTCAATAGTACTATTTATGTTGAGTGGAAAACTGCAATTACATATTTTCACACACCATAGTTGCAAAACCAAAACAGATACAAAGCCCATGGAAAAGTAAAAAAAAAAAAAAAAATTAAAAATTAAAATTACAGTCATCTACTCTGAAAACACTAGTCCCTTATCTTCTGGGAACTGCTCAAATTAAAGGGGTTTTTATGATTATGCAAGAATAAATTGCTTCAATAATTATTTCATGGACACAGAGTATTCCCCAAATCCCTATTATTATAATGCTAGTGAAATGTCCCGATTTACTGAAATTAAACAAAGACAGATATTTATTTCGAAGTCCTGTAACTGCTACAACCAGTAAATGTATTTCATCACTGTGATTGCAAAAACAAATACCTACCAGAGAAATGCAGTTCACAACAACACAGAACTGAATGAAAATGGAAATGTCGTTAATGTTACACTGATGCTCATGGCAGAAGTATTTGACTGAAGGAAAAAATAAACCAAAATAACTGGCTGAGGCTGAGCCATGGATGGTTGTCAGTGACTAGTGAGCTGGGCAGACCCCGTGCAGTAGCGTTATCACCAGAACAGCTGCCAGGGCACAAGGAGGTGCTGACCAGGTCAGGAGGGGAAGATGGGATTGGTGTGGGACACTAACAGTGGCACTGTGGGCCTGTGGTCACAGCAAGGGAGAAGACAAGGATGTCCTTACGGCCCTTGGAAGGAAACAAAAGACTCAGGATGCCAGAGTCATGCCACCTCCTCTGCACCGTCTGGATGGGGCCACCACCATATCCTGCAAGTATTTTGCCTCTCTCACTCTACCACTACTATTGGAAACATCTGACTGTTGTAGATATAGCCTTTTTTCTTCGTGTGCCATATACACCTGTTCTAGGGGAGAATGTTGCAGCAGCTCCAAAGTTGTAAATTTCTTTACTACTCCTGTGTGCTGGGGTTGCTGCAGGACAGAAAAGAAAACAAGGTATTTCCTCACAGCAAATGGAGTATATGTGGCCAACTTCATATGGACAAGAGTGGAAATCATGCAATGATTGGTACTTGTGGTAAAATGCTCACACTCTCAAGTCCCACTGTCTGTTCTGGATAGGTCACTGGATCTACCCTTTCATGAATCCTTGGATACTCATTTCACTTCCTGAGAAGACAGAATCAAAAGCAACATCAAGGCACAAATCTGTATTTACATATTGCTCCTGCACCTGATTTTTTTGAGTGTACAAAGGCTATGGTTTCACAACTTGGCAGAATAGGGATATGACCACTATAACTTGGCAGACACCCTGGAGGTAGAGACAGGCTGCTCTGTAGCTGAAATCAGGCCCCAACCAGATTAACTTCTCTATATCACCACGTGTCAGGTGTTGTCCTCTCAGCTGGGATGGGAATGTCACAGGCAGCAGGAGAGCACAGATATGCTGATGAGCCAATGTAGGGCTGTTCTCATGTTATGTGCGAGTGAGCTGCTAGTTGTGTGGCCAATGATCCATGTGTTTTAAAATTAGGTTTCTTTCAGATCCTTTGAGTGACTTTTTGAGTTGGAGATGATGATGTGACATAACCACAAACAGCTACTCACAGTGTGTTTTGGATTGTATTTCCTCCTGCTGCAGATCTTTCTGTTAAAGGAGATGATCAAAGCACTTGAAAATACATTAGTAAACTCAGACATTTTTACACCTTGGAAGCACAGTAATGATAGTCCCCTGCCCTCATTTGGGCAGTTGTCTAATGCTAAAGCCATGAGTTGGGTTTTATACAGTAAGTACACAAATCTGTCAATTCTGTCCTAATTGTAACAAATTGGCTAATGGAATCACCCTCTCCCTATTGGAAATCCAACATTTTGAATGGACGGCACAAGACTAATAAAGCCAGGTGCAAAGACTAAAAAGTACAGCTCTTTTTCTCTGTGAAAAGACGCTCAAGAAAGGACTAGAATTCCCACACATTTTTAGTACCTTCCCTAAACCTACTCACCTTTTAATAATTTCTCACTTTTACCACACAGTCCTGTGGCAACTCAGGAGGCCTTCTTTAAAGAAAAAGGCGGTGTAGCATGTGTAAGGTTACACTGCATTAGACATTTATTTTCCCATAGACCTCAGAGGACTAATGAAATCCTCTCTTCAGACTCTCTAGTAGAATTATCATATATCTCTATAACAGATGTAAGTCTGTACTCAGCAAAATTATTTCTTGAAACACTTTCTGAAATGCTGCATGCCTCAGGCAAAGGCCTGCAGAGAAAGAGCTATCTCCCAAGACCCTTGTGGTCCTAGCAAACAGCTTATTCCTAGGAAAATTAAAAACCTCGCACACCTTGCCCCTCTGATAAGGAAGAAATCCCTCTGTACCTCCAAACAGTGAGAAACATCAACCAACCTGTTCTCCTAGTTACTACCAGCAGCAACTCATTGATGTTACAGTAAAGAACAGGCTTCTCTTTCCTCATCTCTAAGCTCTAAAATATATCCAATCTTTACACTGAGAAAAGAGTTTTTATCCCCAACTTGTTTCCTGTAAACTCTTGAAGTCTGTGATTTGAGCTTCATTATCAAGGCAGAATCAGATGTTGAGACTATCCCAGATAATTTTTATCCCTCTCTGGCTCATGATGGCAGAGTGGTGAACTCAGGGACTGATCAATCTAGGGATTAATGGACTCTGTGTAGGACAGCAATAGTAATGGCCTT
Source organism: Pycnonotus jocosus (assembly GCA_013400435.1). Lineage (NCBI taxonomy): Eukaryota > Metazoa > Chordata > Aves > Passeriformes > Pycnonotidae > Pycnonotus > Pycnonotus jocosus. The sequence continues at coordinate 92,318 of VWYP01024439.1, forward strand.
GACTTGGCATGGAAATTAAATTAAAATGAGACTTCTGGATTTTTCTTGCTTAGACAATTACAAAGCAAGTGAGAAGTGGAGAGTGCTCTAATTCTACCCTTTTTTTATCTTACCACATTTTTTGAGTCTGTCATGTAATTTATTGCAAGAGCAAAACTAACCATGAAGTCCAACATTTAACTGTATCTAGATCATACACTGGGCAGCTCCATAGGAAGTAAGTGCAGGCTGACTGGACAGGATTGAGAGAAGTGTAGCAAACAGTAGCAAAAATTAACCTCCAGTACAAGGTCTATGTTCAGGACAGGAAAAAAAAAAAGAGGCAGAAGATCTGCCTGCTGACACATGAAAAAATGTTCAAGTGTTGAGCTCAAATAACAGGTTTCGGTATTTGTAATGAAACTACTAGCTTGAATAAATATTAGGACCATTACAGAGGATAAATTCCACAATACAGTGGATAAATTCCTGTTTAGTCAATACTTAGTTTCTTTCAAAATGAGCATTTCAGACCCTGTTGTACACCCCCCCTTCCTCTGAATGCACTGACAGTGGAAGTGTCTAGTAAATATAGACACTTATGAAGAGGAATTGCAGTTTTGCTGAAGAGTATCTCTTTTCTCCACAGTATAGTCAAGGACATTAGAAGATACCCCTTGAAATGACGGGTCTTTTGGCTTCATGAAGTGAACACAGTTCACTGTTGAAGAATTTCTGGCCTGACCAGGAATAATAGAAATACTTAGAAAAGATGATGTTTTCTCTGAAAGAGTAGGGCACATTTCTTCTGAAGAAGAATTAAAATTTTAATTTAGACTGTGGTTAACATTTATCACCTCTGTGACAACAATAGCAACATCCTCATTTTCACTTCTACAGCCTTACAATTAAATGCTCATTAATAGTGAACTAACATCTTTTGAGGCTTTCAAATGGCAGAACACAGCAAAAATAGGTGAGGTCATAGGCTTATAAAAAAGAGCAACTCTGCCATGCAGAAAGTGCAGGCTGGCTGTTTTGCCAGCGGCCCGTGTCAATTCCCACAGTTTAACAATAACTAGCAGTGAGACTTGTTTAACAACAAAAGAAAATGAACTCTGCACGGGGGATCCTCCTGTGGCATTCACTGCAGCTAATGACATTAGAGAGACTCGATTATTTTATCTTCATCCTTTGTGAAGTTGTAGCTGTTACTTTCTCAGAGGCACCACTCTGCACCCACTGCCAAGGCATAACTACCCCTGGACTCCACCATAGGACATGTAAGAATAACAAGATAAAGCAATGAATATCTCTATTCCATGTTGTCTGCAATGCTAGACTAGAAACATACATGGCAGGTCACATTTAAATATATTTAGATGTCATTCCTGATACACTTATGTGTTCAAAGGTGCTGACTCCTGCTTTACGTACCAAGAAGGCACAGTAAAGGGAAAGCATCCTTTTCCCTGTCTGGGATGTTTTATATCCACCTAAAAGAAAAAATCTTACCTTTTTTCAGCCCATTTTTTAGCCTTTCTCTAGACAAAAATATTATTAAGATTTCATTTAATATTGACTTTTACAATAATTTTTGCCCATTAGAAAGTGGAATGAAAACAGCAGGCAGTCTATAGGTAGCAATGACCTTTAGTAACTACAAACTAAATCATACACAAAGAGTAAATAATGTGCTTTGTTTTTTGGTTTCTATTACAAGTCCTGTCTTGCCTTCTTTTTTTTTCTTTCCTTTTTTTTTTGGATTACAATCCTGCTTTTCTTATCTAGCATCACTGATTGACACTGACACAAATCTGGAAAACATATATTAGGTTTTGTAGATTGTAATGTAACACAAAGTAAGATAACATTCAATTATTATGAATTTATTGTTATAATCCAAAGGGAGAGGTGCCAACTTTATTTTTTTTTATTCTCATTTAAAAAACCTCACAACAATCCTGCTTTAGGATTAAGATTCTGAGATATGCCTTTTAAATTATATAAATATATATAAAATATATAAGTATGTGAGTAGTGCTGAATAAAAACCTTTATAAGAGTGGATCAGAAACAAAAACAGGTATTATTTTTCTCAGTGCAAACATGACTTATTCAAACATGTACCCTGTTGAAGCAGAATAAATAAAACAGAAGACCTATGCACCAGTTATCAGATCTAATAGTCTATGGTATTTCTTACTCTATCTTTAAAAGGTTATGTTTTTTCCACTATCATTAAAAGTTTATCTTGATCCCACCCAAATTTGATTTTGATGTTCATTTGGTATAAAAAGTGTCTCTCTCAGTTATGTGTCTCTTTTCCTCTAAGAAAACATATTTCCTCCTGAAATATGTGTATGTGCTTTCTAACTTCATGTAATCTACATGATTACATAAGCAGCCTGCCTGTACCTTCACTCTTGAACATTTCAGCACATTCTTTGCATTAAGGAAGCCAAAGGAAGTGATTTATTTGACCTGTTCCCTCCCCAAATGTTTTAATTCAGGAGTAAATGCTGTCACTACACTTTACTCTCTTGAAGTTTATTGCATTTAGCTTGTTCAGAGAGTTCTTGAATTTTACAGTATTTTGTGGACTGTCTTGTTCTTCTGGCTTCCATTTCCTAGAACCTGATTAACACAGCAGCTCAGAGGTGAGGGCACCAAGCCCTTTTCTGCCTTTCCAGGGCAACTGCAGCGGTAAGAGGTAATTGGAGCCAGCCTAGCCCTGGCTGCTGGCCACCATCCTCCCTCCATCACCCCTTTTCCTGTCAATCTCTTCAAAAGCTCTCACATGCACTCCTTTAAATGTTTCAACAAAAATTGTCTGGATCAACAAAAAATTGCTATTCAAGATAATGCAGCTCAGTATTGTTGAAATTCATAGGGAGGTCTTTCCATGCCTTTGGAAAGGCAGCAATTGGCTGGCAGGGGGAAAGGTGCTGCAGAGCTTCTAGGTATGAATTCACAGAAACAGAGAGTAACAGCATGGCTGAGGTTGGAAGACACACCCTGGGTTAATTTGGTCCATCCCCTTGATCAATCAGGGTCACTTGGTCATAAGGTTGCCCAGCAGAAAACGCACAAATGGTTTTTGAATATTGCCAAAGAGGGATACTCCACAGACCCTCCATGCCACTTGGGCCAGTACTCAGGTACCCTAACAATAAAAAGGTGTTTCCTCATGTTCAGACAGAACCTTCTGTATTTCAGTTTGTGCCTGTTGGGGGTGTCCTGTCAGTGGAGTGAGCCTGGCTCTGTCCCCTTTACACACTTGCTTCAGGTGTTCATACACAATGATAAGATCCAGCTGAGTCTCCTTTTCTACAGCCTGAAGTCATAACTTTCTTAGCCTTTTCTTACAGGAGTGCTGCTCTAGTCCCCATTTTTGCTTAGAGAAGGTTTTAGCAGCAGCAAAATTGTGCTGTTTGTGCCTCTGCCACTTCTTGCTCCCCTAATCATCATAGTGGCTCTATGCTGGCCTCTCTTTCTCTAGTGCCTGCATTTCTCTCTTGTGTTGAGGATACCAGAACTGGAGAGAGTTCTCTGGCTACAGCCTCAGCAGTGCTGAAGAGAGGGGAAGGATCGCCTCCCTTGATCTGTTAGAAACACTAATGCAGCCCAAGACAGAGTTTACTGTCTTTTCTGTGATATGAGATTGCTGGCTCACATCAACTTGGTGTCCATCAGGACTTCCAGGTCCTGCTCTGCCAAGCTGTTTTCCAGCCGGTCAGCTCCCATTACATAGTGGGCCATTAGAATAATGTGAATTATTCTTTCCCAGGTGTAGGAGTCACACTTCCTCTTGCTGAACTTCACAAGATTCCTGTCAGCCCATTTCTGCAGCCTATTGGGGTCCCTCTGGATGGTAGCATGGTTCACTGGCACATCAGATGTTCGGGGCAGTCATTTCTTTAGCTGGCACTGCTATAGCCAGATGACATGCATCTGCAATGAATGTGCAATCTGCAATCTCTGTGCCATTCCTAGTGCTTTCATTTATTCTGGATCAGTTAATTCTGCAGCCTTTGCCTGGTCTGTCTTTGAACTGCACACTCTGTAATAGTATCTAACTGGTATTTAAATGTATGGTGATTTGTATGAGACATTCTGGCAGTTAGGGTATTCTTATATTGAATAATATATACCTGGGCCATTATTAAAGCAGAGGTGAAAATAGAAGATTTTTATCCTCATTAATTCATTTTTTGCTGGTTGGAGTTGATGAGGTGAGCTGGGAGAAAGACTTAGGGGGCTAAAAGGCAACAAAGAAGTGTTGAATCTGGTGACCTGGACCAGGCCTGCCACGCTACAGTCTCACCAAATATCATAGGTGGCACAAACCACAGCTTCTCCTGCACAAGTTTAATAGGCAGCAGGACGTGGCACTTGCAGTCAGAGAGGTGCAGCAAGTTTCACTAATCTCTGTGCCCACTCCTTTGAGCAGAACTGGGGCAGAACAGAGAGCTGTACTCCTAGGATATAAAACAAAGCCATGTCACTTCTTGTGGCACTGCCCTGAACCAATCCTTCATGCAGTGACTTTTACATTTTCCTTCCAGGCCACCAGCTGTCAGATGGTAACAATTTCCATCCACTTGCTGACGTGAGCTGGTTTTGAACTTTAATCCAGTCCATGTCTTAACTGTGGTGGCAAACACTTTTTAACTAAAAAGAGCCTTCAAAACAATTAAAAAAAAAAAATAAAACCAACAGTCCTTGCTAGCAGCGCAGCTTTTATAAAAGGCTTGACAGATGTAAACAGGCTGAGCAATCACATGAAGGAAGCCATTGCGTGACTGCAGGAGCTCGTGGTTGCTGTGATTGGGGCACCTGGATGTTGCTCCACACAACCACCACTCCAAAGGCCACTGCTTGCCCCAGAGAGCTTCCAGTCTGCACTCACCATGGGGCCCAAGAGAGATGCCCACTGATGGGGGAGCACGAGGAAACAATGAAACAGTGATGGTCAGCATGAGAAGCAGTAGTCTCATTATTAAATCATCTCCATTTACTTTCCTAATATGCTAACATTTTCTGCCACACACAGATCTCTTCCTCCCAGGCAGTATTGAGTGCCTTCAACTCCCAGGGAAGTCTATAAGTATGGAGAGATGTCAGCATCATGCATGAGGTGCTTAGCATTGTGCATGGCAAAGCCTGGAGAATCAAATCTTGGCTAATTTACATACTCTGGCTTGGAGCAACAGTCACCTCTGCAATGGAAAATTATTATAATACAATAATACAGCTGGGAAGAATTGGCCATGTTTCTTGGACAAAAACAATAGTAGTTTCTTAGTCAAATATATATGGGTAATAGTTAAAACATTGCTCTTGCTACAATTCTGAAGATAATTTCTTTCTTAAAAGTTAGACCTTCACAGTAGAAAGAATAATACTGCCATTTTCTATATGAATCTTTCTGTTTGGGAGGTGGACAAGTCACTGCAATCTCTGGGTATTTGGGTTTGCTCTTTGCATGTTTTCCAAGCAACTGGTTCCTTAAATTTTCTTTTCCTGAGTGGTGCTCATTGTGGGAGCTCAACTGGTCAGTCACTTTTCTGTGTTCTCCCTGCTGCCTGGTGACATCCTCACATTGCAGATAAGCTGTCTTCACCTTCTACTCACGATCTGGATAGTCTCATTTCCTTGCTGGATAAATTTGTAGTGTTGAACTGCCTGACAAGTCTCAGAATTTGTAATAAATTTATTTTATTTAATACTAATCTTTTTCTATAGTTGTTGCCAATGCCTGTGCCTTTGGTGGATTTATTAATAATGGGGCTTAATCAAGCATATTAACTCTACATTCAAAACTAAATGGTTGCAAATTAATTGGAATTACAAAGATTAGCCTTAGGAAGGAAAAATGTGGCAAACACCAGAGTCTTCTGAGCTAACCGCACCTTTTGGAAATTCCCAGAGGAGCTGATTCACTGGAATGACAACTACCCCCCTGCTTCCCCCCCCT
>VWYP01024439.1:98384-212967 GCA_013400435.1 Pycnonotus jocosus
ATAAAACCCAGTTTGTTAACAACAGTCATTAGAACTTTACTGACATTGCTCATGCTGATGATAATCTTTGAACAGTAATTTTTTTTTTTCATTCCAACAGGATTTCTCTGCTTATTCACACCTCCCAATTGGTACAGGAATCTACCCTGAGGAAGGGCTGTGAACCCATTTGTACATCAGTGATGTCACTGGGAATTTTCCCGTCGGGTTCAGTAGAAGCAAAGTTTATAATATCCTGAAAAGTAATCGTAACAGATTAGACACTCATTCTCTTGTTCCTTGTGCATTCAGTTTCTAGCAACAATAGTTTTAATTTCAACGTGCTGGATTTTTTTTTTTTTTTTAATTACGTATTATGAGTCAAAGGATGTTGAATCCAACACTCTGAGGAAACAATGGAGACAGATCCTTCGCCCTGGCTAAGTGCCTTTTTGTCCTTCTGTGTGGCTACTTTAATTTGTACCAGAGGCCAGCCATACACACATGCATACACATGTATACACATGAGACCAAACAAGCCTGAAAATCAAAGGGAAAAAAGAAAAATATTTTACTTACTCTTTTAGCTTCCACTACCTAGCCTGAGTTTTAACATACTCACAGAATGAAAAGAGGGAAAATTTCGATAGCAAACAGAAAAGGAAAATAATTACCATTAAATTATTAGAGTGGTAGTTAGCTTGGGGATACTACAAAGAAAGTAGAAGGAAAGAAAGTGTTTACAATGGCAGTGGAGAGTGATCAACACTGTAGTGCTTTGCCTGGCCGACTTAGTCAATCACAATTAATGCACAGAGATTTTTGGCTGCAATGGCCCTCTCCTTTTCATTATTTTCCACTCTTGAGCTACTTTCTTTCCTGTGTTTACATTCTGGCTCTGCTAAACTGATTAGTTTTCCTGGCTGTGAAGCTACAATACAATACCTTGTAACCTAGTACTGTACCCTACATATTTGCCACAAGTATGTAAAATGTGGTAGGAAAGCAATATTTTCTACGGGGAATGAAAGTAGCAGTGTTAGCTCTCCGATAAAATCATATTTACAAACAGTCACTAATGTCATTCGTATTAGTCAAATGTCCTTCCTATCTTTCAATTAGGACAGCAAAGACATTTGCCCATTTTAGGGAGAAGGACGATTTTAAAGCTGGAAAAGGCTGGCAAAAACCATAGCTCTGTTCAAACCACTTTTGGGAAATTCCCAGAATGCTGAATCACTGGAGTGGGCAATTACCACCCTCTTCAGCTGAACAATCAGAGATTCTAAAGAGAAGAAACGTATGCATGTTTTAAGAAAGGAAATGCAGCTTTACTGTGACTGTTTATTTTGAGAGTAATTCCTGAGAAATCATTTTCGGTTCATAATGGGTTTCTTTTCCTCTTAACTTCAAGCTCACCAGGAACAGAACTAACCACAGAGATTTCTAAAAGTTTATCAGTGACCCCATATTTTCTCCCATGAAAACTCTTTCTGCAAGGCTTTTCAGAGACCCTAGCTGCTGGGCAATGTTTTTTTTTATGTCATCTAACTCCCATATCATGTAATCTCTTAAGTATTTGCATTATTGCATTACCTGAGGATGCCTAATAAATCCAGACATCCCAATGAAGCCAACTACTTGAAAGCCAGCAATTTTGGGGCCTCATCTTCAGGAATTATTTAAATTTATATCATGCTGAAAATCTAATGTATTTTTCATGTGCATCTACCACACTCCTTAAAACAAACAAAAATGGCAGTGGTTTCTTTGATAGGATACTTCTCCATCACAGTGTTTCTCTAGTGATGTCCTCAACACTGGGACCAACTTGCACCTTTAGTTTGAGTTAACAGCCCTGTCCCATGAGACAGCAAGGGCACTTTGCTAATACAGTAGAAAAGGGCTGGATTTTGACATTTTTCTCAGGCTTCAAAAGTCCTAAGAATACTTCTCTTTCATCAGTCTGTCAGATGGTACAATATTTAATTTTCCTGTGGTCCTCCAAACTCAAGTGATAAGGCCTTTTTGTGGAGATAGTGCTTTAACAAGCAATGTTTTGCTGTTTCTAAATACACAGCCATTGCTTTGATGGAGGGGTAATAAATCCCTCCAGTCTCCAACCTTACACACATTTGGAGCCTTATTAAAATGGAGAGGAGCAAAATGCAAGGTATAACACAGGACAAAATAAAAATACAAATTTGGGAAATTTTCACCTCTACACTTTCCAGACCAACAAAATCCAAGCATGGAAGATCAATAAATTTAAGCAATATTATTTGGCCATTAATTCTTGCTTGTGTCTTACTTGGCCAGTTTCTTTCATAGTCCTCATTGTAAATTCCTTACCCAACTCCCCTGTAATCTCCATGCCTCCTGGATTAGAGACTGTGCACTCAGCACTCCTCCAAAGCCCTTCCCACATGCCACTTGCTGGGCGTTGGGACAGTGTCAGCAGCAAGGTGTTCACCTCTGGGTGAGCTGTGCTCCCCGGAGCGTGTCTGCACGGCCTGTTGGACCAGGGCTTGCTTTCCTGCTGACCACACAGGGAAAAGCAAAGTCACTTCCCAGAGTGCCCAAGTTACTCATTGCTGCTCAAGAGCTGACAAGAGGAGCATCTCGCAGATGTGCTCACTGTCCTGAGGGCTTGGGAGTGTTGCGTGACTGGCACAAGAGCTGTGACCCACAGTCCCTGCCTGTGACCAAGCCACCAGTCAGAATGCAAACCAGGCTCAGGCTCTGACAGTAAGCATGAGATACAGCTCCACAAACTTCAGCTGACTGAGCCTCTTGCCCTTCAGCTGAGGGAGAGATTCCAGTACCTGCAGAATGCGGGTCCAACCCACCCTGCCTCAGAGAGGTGTCTCATGCAGGAAGGAACAATCTTTCTTCAGAGCTACTCATTTCCCCAAGTTTATTGGAGAGCCAGCCTGGCTGGCTTAGAAGGGTCCCACCTTTTTGGACTCATACTGCAGCTATATTAGCATCCATGTGTGTGCAGCTTAGAACAAAAACAAAGGGGATGGTTAAAGTGTTTTTTTCTAGGCAGTCTGGCTTTCTTTTGCTTTGAAAGAACTGGTATTGCAGTGAGACACTTGAGTGTGTGGAAATGCAGTGAGATAGCCCCACGCCCAGTCGACTGAAAGTAGCTGGCATTCGGCCCAGTGACTGGCAACATCCCTTAGGTGTGGTGATATCTCTCAGTATCACCCCACCCTGACATGTCCAGCATTTCATCGGCACAGGCATTAAGGTCCAGTTCTACTGCCCTTACAGTGAGTAAGCGTGATGGGATCTAAGTCTGAGTGAATGAATATTGCCATAATTACAGTAGCATTTGTAACCTTATTATGCCAGTGAAAACTCCAAATCAGAGCTTTGAGAATAAGGAACTAATTGGCTTGAAACAGTTTCAGTCTAATGACCTCTTACCAGAAGCTCAACAGTGCATTAAGGTTTATACCCAGGGTTGGTTAGATTAGTTTCAATTTCAGGTAGTGGGTATCTATCCAATTACTGTCCTCCTCCTCGCTCGCTCGGGGTAGAGCACATGGCATTCCTTCTGCTACTTGATATGCTAAGCAGCATATGAGTTGGCAACTTGGGCTGAAAAGCAAATTAGCATTATGCAAACTGCAGGATTCTGGCACTCACATTAGGATCACTGATCTGGCAAGAAATCCTGCCAAGCTACCAAGCTTTCCTGAGCCCAGAGAGAGCTGCAGACCCTAATCCAAGAGACCAGCTGACAATAACAAAACAAAAAGAGATTGTGGGGGAGGGGGAACAAATTCTTAATTGTCTGGGAGGGTACTGGTAGGAGCTTGGAGGTGGATTTCCTATAGAGACCTAACTTGTATTGCAGTGAAGAAATAGAGACAGAAATGTGAGAGACAGGAATGTAAGAGAGAAAGGGAGTGAAAGATAATGAAGGTAAGGAAGAAAGAGAAAAGGGAAGGAAAGGAGGGAGGGAAGGAGGGAAGGAGGGAAGGAGGGAAGGAAGGAGGGAAGGAGGGAAGGAAGGAGGGAAGGAGGGAAGGAAGAAAGGAAGGAAGGAAAGAAAGAAAAGAAGGAGAAGAAAGGACGGACAATTATGACATAGCCCACAACAGGCTATGCTGGCACCCCAGCTGTTTGTGGCTGCCTGTCTGCTGGCATTGCTGTTTGGCCATGGGCCAGCAGAGCAAAAAGAGATAAACCCATTTTGCCACGAAAGTATCCCCAGTTAATGGGCTCATCTGTGTGATGGACCAGCCAGGACCTTGGTTTTCATCCCCTTTTGCTGATTCTCTGAACACATGGGCAGCTGTTGCAGGAGTGGCAGACGACAGCAGGGCAGTAATACCTTAAAGCACTTCAGCCGGATTCATCAGAATTCATCTGTCTTCAGGGTTTTTTTAAGGCATTCACTGATAAAGATTTTTTTTTCAGGTGTTGAAGTAAGCTATCCCTGTTGGTTTTGTCTGGTCTATGAAAGCAGGACAAGGTCAATAATCTTTACATCTTAGTTTGGATGGAAGGGAGAGGGAAACTAGAAGAAAGTGTAGAGCAGTACCTAAGCCTGAGTGAAAACTAAAGGGAGTTGTACATCTGTCTGTGACTGTGTGCCTTAGAAATTATTTCTGTATTTAATAGGTATGCTTCTTTACAGCCTTAACCACAGCCAACACCCACCTCTGTCTGTACTAATGATGTACACATATAGCAAAAAGACAGTGTGTGGACCGTCAAAGCCTTTTGCAGGTGGCAAATTATACCTAACCACATGAGGGTCAGATACCATTTAGTTATAGTTTTATGCCATCAGTTGCATCAGATTGTTCTCTAATTACACAAACACCTGTTGCATTATGAAAGAAATTCTATATTTTTTTAACAAAGATTTTTTTACGGCAAGATCTAGCAGTATAAGCAGTTCTAAGACACTTGGAAATGACTCTTCACATTAATGGGGGAAAGTAAATTTGTAGCTTTGTTGAGAGTAAAACAGGCTGAGAAAGATGTACCTAAGTCACAGGGTGATCAGATACAGCAGAGGAACAGAAATAGGAGCCTCTTTAACTGAGATTTTTAATAAAACTAGTGCACTATGGGATTGTATACACTTAAGATTTAAAAATTATTGGTTTTCACCTTGGTCATGGTTTTATCCATGTAAAGGCTGTAGAGGGAATGCAATGGGTTGAATCCTCTGATCCCCTACCTCTCAATGGCAATCAAAGTTCAGTGTAGTTATCTCTACACTAAGCTCTACAAGCTATGCTTTTACCTCTTGACCAGTCCAAAGTCCCTTATTTTCAGTATTTATTTTGCAACTGTTTCAGTTCAGTGCATTAACATCAGAACACGAGACACCGCTTTCCAGCCTGTTGTTATTATTTCGAGGACCTGGCCCAGTGCTGTGAACTCAGTAGGCAGAATGTACCAACCCTTTGAGGGTTTTGTGTGGAAGTCATTAAACCAAGGCAGTGGAATTGTTTCATTTACTTCATTAAGTTTGTAATAGGTTTCATTAATTTCCTCTGGACTTTCATTACAATAGGAAGAAACTGAGTCAAGTTCTGGATTTCCGTTTCTTATGAAACAACTGTGCTTACTTTTATTTCAGCTGGGTACACAGTTCTTCGTCTGCTACACCAGACTCTTTCAAGTAAACTGACAAAGAAGGTCTACTTTTAGACAGAATTTTCTGCTCTGCTTCCTTTTCTTCTGCTCCCAAAACAGCATCCAGAAAACAGGAACTAGCCTTTGATTTTTGTGACTTCAGTTTTCTAATCAGAACCCTAAATTAGGATGACAGGAAATAAGGTGCCTTATTCCATAGCTACATGGCTGCAGCAGTACTGCTGCAAGAAAGCTGAATATTTTATTACCCATATCTAGGTCACAAGGTCAAAACTAACATGCTTATGCTGAGAGGGGAGGTAACCCAAGTGCCTCTGGATAACATGATTTCATGATGGCAGGCAATCTTCCAGATTTCATCGAGTTTCTTGAGAAATCTTGGTTGGCAATCATGTGTGTTTCCACACTCTTCCTTACAGCAGAGCAAGTTGTATTTTAGGATTTTGAAAAAATCGAATCCTTCTCATCCAGGTAAAGTGATGTAGCATATTTGACTTCCTCTTTTACTACAATGGAGCTACAAGCCAGGCAATACAAAGCAGGGTTTTGACCGCCTCTGTCTCTGACCTTTCAGGAGAGTACAGGCAAGCTGATCCTCTACTGTGTTTCCTCTACCACACACTGGTTTCTCTATTTACATCACAACCTCTTTGTGCAGTGTAATTGTCTAGCACAATGGGGCCCTCAGTGGGAACCTCAAGGTATTTCCATCATAAGAATAACAAACAACAGCGAGGAAGAAGAACAAAAGGAGAAACACTATGATTACAAGAATAGGTCCAAACTTCATCAGACTGAAGAATTTCAGAACTTGGGACTTTTCAAAACTGGAAATAGAAGCAAATGAGAGGGTCCAACACTGGCTTTTATCTTGAGCTGTGATGTGAATCTCCAGAGAATCATGGCATGCTCTGTATGCATTGCTTCTGTTGTTAGAACACATCAAGTGAGAGTACAGTGAAGTTCGAGAAATTGTAGCGTGTCTAGCATCATCACAACCACACATTAGAATTGGCCTTGCACAGCCTTCTTCTCAATATTTATGTTTTAAAAATCCAGTTAGGAGTTTTTACTCCTTTCTTACAAATGATTTATTTTGTTTTCTTGGAACAATAGTTCACATTGTTTTTCTCCTTCGGAGCTTTCACTTTGATGTGTTGGCTTTGACTGCTAGAGGAAATGTTGTGGACCAGAAAAGAAGCATTGCTGTGGTCCAACTTCACTGTAAACAGCAGGTGCAACAGCTGCTGCAGGAAAGCCACTCGTTTTCCTGCTCTTTTTCAGGGATGAAAGAGGGGGATGTAGCAACTTATTTTTCTGGAAAATCTGAGACATAGGAAACAAAAATAAAGACACAGTTTGAAGTGTTTCCTTTATTTGTCAAAAAGTCTCGACATGCAAAATAAGGAACATGTAAATATGGTACTTTAATATGTAAATACTGCATGCAAGTATGCAAATACTTCACTTGGCTATGATAGGCTTGGTGGTATCTATAAATCTGAGTACACCAGGCCAAACACTCAGCTGAGATGTAATTTGAACTGCCTCCTCAGCAGAGCCAAACTAATTTTCACCAGCAGACTCTTACAGCGAGGTGCAGAAATATAGCAGTAATTTGTCTTCTATACAGTCTTAAAGAGAAGGGTGTAGAAGACACTGCTTACACACATCAGTGCTTCCCATGTTCAGAACATACAGTTAATTAATAAGCCCTTAATTGTATGTGTTTTTCACAAAGAAGTCTGGGGCAAGTCGTAAAACGTTTGTGCAACTCTGGGTGAGTTCATACTGACCCTTGCTCTGGAGCTACAGGGAACAATTCTCCTAGTCCTCTGGACAACATGGCTTATGGCCTGCTGTGCTTCTCACAAGTCCACAGCAGTCCAGTTTCAAAGAGAACCTACTTAAAACGTAAGGTTTTCTAGAACCTGTAAGGCAGCACCAAATTTCAGTGTTGTATCATAATTTCCAACAGTTGGGTTTATCAGTAGAGATGGTCTTTAAGAAATCAGTCAGTCACTGTCAGCAGAGATACTTGGAGTCAAGGAAATTCAACTTCTTTACCCCCTATGGAAAACAGGATAAAATGTTGTATAGGAGCTCATCTATGGGTTCTGCTGCAATTCTGGTCCTAATAAATCTTGTTATTTCCTTCATGTAAATGGTTTCACAAGCAACATAACTGAGATTTACATGCATCTGTGCTGAATATAAGCTTTCTTACCTATTCTACCGAAAGCAGAGCAGTATTTCTGTAAATAACTGCACGCCTTGCTGATAAGTGCTCTCACTTGTAGAATATGTAGTAAAGAGGAGACGGGCAGTCACATATACAGTATCTAATGAGCATTTGGCAGGGCTGCTAAAGCTAAAGCTTTGGTGCTTTGTTTAATCAGGTGAAGCACTGAAGCCACAGAGAACAAAGTGGGGATGGAAACATTTTGTGACAGTCACACAGGCCCTCCTTCTTGCACTCTTTCCCTCTGCTCTGGACTGCCAAAATCCTGGCTGCACCAGGCATACCAAGAGTACATTTTAAACAGGGATGTTAATCCTACTCAGAGGAGGATTAGCTGCCCCTGAAGCCTCTGAATGCCAACCAGATGTTGCTGTGCAGCTGGCAAAATGCCCAAAGCAGCTTTTAAATTCCTTTTTCTCTTTTAAGATGGAGGTCTCTTACCCGAAAGCAATATGCTCTGGGAATCTCAAAGGATTATAGATCCATCACAGGAGATGGCTCATTTTCACCTACTTGTAGTCTACTGATGCCAATCAAAAGACTCTCAGACTATATCTGTATCAGTAAACCAGGGAAGTTTACTGGCACAAGACTATCTCACATATTTTTAGCATGCTTCAAAGTCTGGTCCCAGCTCTCCCTGACACTGTCCAGGCAGCATGCAGGCATCTGACCCATGGGTTGTCATTCCCAATGACAATTTGGTTCTGGTCATTCTGCTCTTCTGGAAGAAGAGGAGAGCTGAGAAATATGGACATGCACTGTATTATCAGAAGTTGACATCGGAGCCAAGGAGTAGTCCTTGGTTTATCTTATTTACTGCAGTAGACATGGCCCTATTGCCTCCAGTGATCATTGGATTGTACTCAGAAAAAGATGTACAATAGATTTTAAATGTTGAAGACACCCAGCCCAGAAACTTGGTTAAACTGGAGCGAATTAGATACCAACAAGAGCATGCTGTGCTCTATGCCCATACCAATTCATACATCATCTCTTGAAACCTTGTATCTCCAAAGGGATGCCAGCAGCATAACTAAATGAAGGTTCGTAAGTTGCAGATTGATTTTCCCTGTCTTACAGGCCTCTTCTTGTGGTAAAGGAATTGCATCTCAAAAACAGATTTTGAAATAGGTCTTGGTGGCAGGCAATTTCTTACCAGGTAGCTTTCCTTTTCAAATGATTTAGACAGGACCTTGTAGTCATCTCAGCACTCCAGCTTCTTCTGTACAAACTGTTGTACAGCACACTTCTGGCTGAACCTGTGCCATCTAAGCACAGGTCACTTGTGCAGGCTTCCCCTACTTAATCACATAAACAAAGAGCCATATTTCTGAACTGATTACCACAGACCTCACCTTATTTTCCCAAGCTCACTCAATCACTCAACATACCCTCTTCTATCTTCTCTTTTCTCCACCAATCACTCATTCATCCATGTCTCACAGTCTTTTCCATCCTTTCCAAATTGCTGCTTTTTGCTGACACAGCAGCCTACTTAGATAATGAAAATCAAATTGCTGTAATAAGATAATGCCATGCTTTTCACTAAGAACAAATAGAAGCAGAACTTAGAAGAAATTTGGAGGATTAGGAGCAGGGATGTTATTATTGGTTAACTCCAAATGCCTGAGACAATCTGCCAAATCTTCTGAGTGTGCCTCACGTGGTTAAATTATCCTGAGATACTTTATGCTCCAAGAAGTTAGCAGAGTAGCCTCAGGTAAAGAAGTGTCTTTCAGCACATATACAAAAAGCCCTGAAGAGCCTTAGATGTAAAGAGAGTGTGTTGAAACACATGGTTGGAGCCAAAGAATGTATCTGTAAAACAGAAACAAATCTAATAATAATTCTATTACTAAGGTACTTGGAGTTTTTACAGCAGTATTTTTAGGTGTATTTAAACACTGATTTGTAATGAAAGATCATAAATATTTGGAGGGGGTATCTGAAGTCCTGCAGTAATCAAGTGCAGACTTTAGAAATCATTAGCAGTTGTTCAAATTCCTTTGTAGGGCTGGATAGCAGCTCTTGATATGAAGTGGTGTTATCTTTGACTGCTTACGTACCTCTTGTCTATACTTAGTGTCTTCAAGGCTGAAGGTGATCCTCCCTCTCAGACATGGTGTTTGGACTCTTGCAGAACTTTCAAAGCTTTCAATTCTCCTACCATTTCATTTGCAAAAGTAAATCTATGCTGCTGAGTTACAGAGGTGATTTCCCATTCTGACTGGTCACAAGCAAGACTGACGAGAAATGTCTGTCACACTTCAGTGCTCTCACTGATTTTGG
The DNA here is from genome assembly GCA_013400435.1 of Pycnonotus jocosus. NCBI lineage: Eukaryota > Metazoa > Chordata > Aves > Passeriformes > Pycnonotidae > Pycnonotus > Pycnonotus jocosus. Next base: position 108,526 of record VWYP01024439.1, read on the forward strand.
ACATATTATTCAAACTTGCACTGTTCTCTGCATTGCTGATGCTTTTGTGTCAGGGAATGAAGATATGGGTGCTGACTAAAGTGCAGTACTGTACCTACTATTCCATTACACAGAGGATTTTTTCTTTTCTAGATACGCAGTCTTGTTCTCAGACCACTTACTTTTTTCATGTTGAGTAAAATTGAGCAATTCAGCACTTAAATGCAAGAAACTAATGAGCCATTCCTAAAGTAAAATCTACTTAATTCTAGAGGTGAATAACACAGTTCACAGAAATAATATGGCTGTACTCAGATAGTTTACTGATGGGGTGTTTTTTATCTTAACTCCGTTTAAATATCTCAAAGTGAGTTTCTTACTTAACACTAGTCATGTAATAGTCAATGGAAAAAGAGAGGAGACTCCAGAGGGCCAAATACACCCCGGTTATTTTAGATATTGATCTTAGGCTGGGATTATAAAGTCAGTCTGGATAATCACCTCTGATTTAGATAGAGAGATGTCTGAAATTGGACAGGTGATTCCCAAGAAGAAGCAGATATCTGAGACAGAGTACTTAAGCAGATATCTAGGAGATAGGTGGAATTATTCATCCTCCGGTTGGAAGAATTGACTCTGTGAAGACTTTCCTCTGTTGATTGGACTGAAGAAGCATGCATAGTACTTGTCATTTAATCTTAGACTGCATGGAGGCATGGCTGATGCAAGGATTTTAGGGTAAATCATATTCTCACTTTCAGCCATGGAGGGCTCCATCAACAGTAAGGAAATGTAACCTGGAAAGGTAGCATGAGGAACCCTGTCCAAGCCTCCCTCAACAGCCCAGCAAGCAGATGGGCTCTCAAGGCTGTTCACACAAAGAGTTTGCATGGGTCAGAGTTGGAGCAAGGGCATTTTGTGAGTAAAGAAATGTAAAACCTATTGTCCCAGAAAATAGGCAAAGGAGTTTAATAAGAAATTATTATCTTTCAGGTTTCATTCATGGATCTGGGGAAACCCTTCTCCAAAAATTTCAGTAGGAAGCTCTGCCCAGCTACTCTGAAATGCCCATTATTCCTAGAATATTTTCCTTGCCGTAAAGGGAATCCCAACAAGTCCTAAAGCAAAATTTTCTATCTGCTCCAAATGTGAGTGTAAATGTGAATAGGAGGCAGACAGGGTGAATTTTGTACTGCATACTTTTTTTTTATTTTAAATAGTTTCATCAACATGGGGTCTGGCTTTCACTTTCTAATACAAACTTCTAGTAAGGTACAAATCTCGCTGAAGTCTCTTCCTTTCCTCTACAAGCTGAAAGGGTTGACTTCTTTACATCAAATACACCTAATACAGCTAACTCTGGTAACTCATGATTATGGGATGAAAACCAAACTGAAATCACAGAGAAACATATCTGGGGACTCCACAATATCTGATTCCCTTTAAGAACAGGAGAGTTTTGTAGCTTTGTCACAGGACTTCCCAGGTGCTGGGAATGGAATACAGGCCATGGGACTAGCGAGGTTTGCAGGGGAGCAATGTAAAGCTGGTAAAAGTACAACTGAATGAGGGAAAATGCTCACAGAATCATGAAGGAACTGCTGGAACAAAGCAAGACCTCTCCTGTGACTCTGAGGTTGGCTCTCTTGGGTCTCCTTCCTCTGGTTGACTCTGTTTCTTTTCACCAACAGAAAATTCTCACTATTCACTTTCCATGTGCTGCTCTAAGTGCGTTACAATTCCAGAGAAATCAGAACAGGTCCCCATGGTACATTGTGGATTTCAGAATTCTCACAGCTGTCACCAGCCAAAGACTGCTTTACAGATTAAGAAAGAAAACTAAGCTGTTTAAAAAAAGGAATGTTTTGGTTAGGGTCAAAAGCATGAAATCAGTATCACTCACCCCTGTGGCCCTGACCCTGTGCAGAGGTGCACACATGCTTCATTTCTCATACTGTGGGTGCCCTCGATCACTGCCATGCACATGAATCGGTGTTTGCAGGGTCACAGTCAATTGAAAGTTGCCAAATGAAAGTTCCAGGGAAGTCTAGCTAAAAAAATCTATGACTTAATTAACATATTAACTAAATAAATATTATATTGAACATCGCAGTATCAGAATTATCATGAACTCTTATACAGATCCAAGCCCTTGCATACATTTTATTGTGTACACCCAGATTTTAATTACATTTTTTTATTTTGCCAGTAAGCAAAGACATAGAGGTTTTGTATTACATGGCTGGTCCACCATGCTAAGATGGTACCAAGCCATCAGAGCTGAAGAGCAGCCAAGAAGCTTTCACACTACAGTGTCTGCTGCAAAGTTCTTGTAATTGTTTGATGGCTTCACCTATCTGTATCCTGGCAAAGTTTGGTGTGATGTAGCACTGTGAGCTCTGCTTCTCATCATCAGCTGGTATTTCTCTTCACAATAAGTTTAGAACAGTGTGTGGCATTAAAATTTGAACAAATACCCCACAGTAAGTACTGAAGTTACGAAACCATATGTCTTATTGTAATGAAGTCAACTGTCCACATAATGAAACCATTACCTGTCCTTGAAAAAGAGATTGGCTTCATGCACACATATATGTATATATATTCATCATAAATACATAGTGACTTATTTCTTAGCCATACTTACTTTTTGCCCATCCAGGCTTCTCTCGTGGCTTTTTGCACTTACAAAGCATATTTCTTTTCATCGTGCTTCTTTTACAATAAGAGTTCGGTCTCTGCCCAGATTTTTTTGCTGGTGAGAATGCCAGTTGTCTAAGAAAAAGCCTTCAAACACAAAGAATGAGAGTTTTGCTGCTCTCAGTCCAAGAAAGCCCACACTAAGATTTGCCTAAGATTAAAAGTACAAGTTATGGCACTATAATGGCATTAATGACAAGGGATAGACTTTTTCTAAATGAGCCAAACATTATCAAATCATTTGTGATTTTGTAATTTAGTGACGGAAAATACACAATAATTTCACAGAGGAAAATCATGCAAATATTAGCCATTAAGTAGATAATAAAATTACCAATGTAAATAAAGAACAATTGGAGACTGTAATTGATATCGAAAGTTATGTTTGCACTGAAGGTGCAGTTACAGTGCCCGTTAGACAGCAGAGTGGGGAAATGGAGAAGGGAAGGAGGCAAATACATTATAGCCATTTCATACATGAGGAACATACAGAGCAATCAGCTCACAGCCAGGGACATGGGCAGAAACTGAGACTTCTGGATTCTCTCACCTGTAATCACACAGCTATTCCTCTCCAGACCTCCTCTCTAACACTTTCCCAAGAAAGCAGCTTACCAGCATGAAGGACAGCTGCAAGGATGCAGGGAGGAGAGGCAGCTTGGGCTTCCCAATCTGCACCAGTGCATTTCCCAGCCCATTCACTGGAGCTGAGAGCTGCAGCTCGCTCTGTGGAATGCAGCCAGGGGGGGACTGGCTTGATGTCCTGTCTGCAGTTGCTTCAGAACAACTAATTTAATAGTAATGATGATAACAGTATATCTGAATAGGACAGAGGTTAATTTAATTCTGTGAGGAGGTGCATACCTTAGCATAATGAAACCATTATGAGAAGAATTTTTTGCCCAAATCAAGATAAGGGTAGATTGGAATGAGAATCTTGCAGCCACATGGGTAGGGAGAACAATCCACTAAAAATGTGGGATCGGAAGGTAACAGGGTCCTTTCATCTCCCACTCATAATTATGCATGAATATAGACCCAGGATAGTTTTCACTGCAGGTAGTGAAAAGTATCCTATTAATTTCCGTGGCCTTGAAGTAGAACTCCCAGAACAAAGTATTCCATGTGACAGCTTGAATCTATAGATGACTCTACAATTTACTAGGCTGAGTTTTAATGTTTTGAACCCAAATTTCAGACAAAGATTTCCAGGCATAGAGAGGAAAGAAGGTAGACTGAATTTTTTGCAGTTGGAAGTTATTTCTCACATACAGAAGCAGTAAAAAGTGAAATAAAGGGCCACAAAGAAAGAAGACAAAAGTTTCAGATATTATATACCTGAGTTGTGATTGCTTTGTGCTTGAACTCTTTTTAATATGTTGCACAATACTTTAAGAAGGATGCAAAGATGTGATAAAACAGATGCAGCAGAAGCAGGAAATATAGCACTTCTCACAGGACAGACTTTTGGGGGTAATTCAGTTTATTAATGGCACATATTATGGAATAATAAGTTGCAGATGATCATTAAAACTTATCCTTAACAGACATTCCTTGTGTATCCCTCTCTTGTTGTTTCCATAGAAGGGATGAGAGAAATTTATGTAGCCTGAGACTTTTGAGTTCCCAGGGCTCACATTTGCATGTTTGACTTGTGATTTAAAAGTAAAGATTACTTTTAAGAATGGTTTAATTTAAAAATAATAATGAAATAATTCTGTCTGGGAAGAGCTTGTGATGTGATATATTCCAAGAACAGATTTCGCTCCAGGAATCTCATCTTCTTGTTCCTCTCATTTTCCTAACAACTCCAGCAAAAAGGCAAATGTCCACTCCCATTAGAGATTCATTTCTTTCCTTAGGGGAAACACTGCATCTTTCAATCTTTGCCTTCAAGTCCATCCAGCCTCAGCACTGGCAGTTTAAGAGGTGATCCAATGGCTCTCCTGGTGATTCCATCAGGAAGCTCCATACCACTTGCAATCAAAGATAGCCAAAGTGGATAAAAGCCTATCAGGAGAGCAGCAGCAGCTGCAATGTGGTATAAAGATGCAGTACTTTATTCCCAATTTGTATGCAAAGCAGTAAGAATCATGAACCTGCCATGACCAACAAAAGGACAAACAGGAAGGCATGAGATGTACAAAGGGAGGCATAAAGGCTGTGTATTTGCAAGCAGAAGAACAATCCTGGCCATGTCCTGAAGCAAAGACCTAACCACAAGGTGATTGTGTCTGTATCAGTTAAACGTTGTGACTCCAAACTCCAGACTGGAGCCGAAATGACAGGCATGTTAGCAAATAAGGGAGGAATCATTTGGGGAAAGAGAGAGAGAGAGGTGGATCATTATATTTCTGTTAGACTTAGCAGCAGCAGAATCTGAAATTGTATGCTATGTGTCAAAGAACAAGTTTCATTTCCAACCAAAGTTTACACAAAACATTAACATGGGCAGAATGAAAATTATTGCTGAGGGGGATTTTGGATTTGCTACAACTGAGAGCTTTTAAGAGTAGCTTAGACTTTTTAAAGACTAGATTAGACTAATGTCTGTCCAGACTAGCTTATGTTGTGGGTGTGCTTTGAGCAGGGGGCAAATTAAGGCACTAAGGTGGTCTTTAGACCACTTGGGGTCTCTTGCAGGCCTGTCTTTCAATTATCCTGTGCCGTGCAAGTGCTGTGCAGGACAAGATGGGGTAGGTCCAGGAAGAACAGGGGAGGTGGCATTTGTGAGGAGAATACAAATGATGTGGGGTTGATACACAAGCTGAATGCCATGTTGTTAATGCCATGTGTGTGTCACCAAGCACGCTGCTGGTAACATTCAGTGCCAGGCACCCCTGATGCTAACTAATGAAATGTGTGCGGCCAAGGAGGTGGCTTTGCAGACAGGGTAAACAACAACAACAAATGTGATCAAGGGAAAATGTAAATATAAGGGTAACCACTGTCAGTGCCATATTGCATATGTGACAGATGTGAAACACTATAAGTGCTAAATGTACCCAAAATAAAAAGACACAGATGTCCTGACAGCAGGCAATCTGTGTGTTTCTTCTCTGTGCCAATTCCATATAGCACTTTGTAGTCCCCAGCTGTGAGCCCACACATATAGCTCCAGACTCAAAAGTTAAAACTTAACCAGTCCCAAGCTTCTGTGCCCCAACAGGCAGCAGTGACGTCACTCCAAATGCCAGTGCCCACTGGCATGCCATTCATGGGCTGCTGTGACTCGGGGCTGCTCAGGCCCAAGGAGAGGAAAGGACAAACGTGTGGAGCAATCTCAGTCAGCAATAAAAGGACATGTTGCTGGTCATGCTTCAACGTGTGAAGTTCAACTCATCTATCAGGCGGGATGAGAGGAGGCCAGGCACTGCAACAATGTGCAGAATTCCTTATCAGCTCAGTCATCACCTGGAAAAACACCAGAGTAGAGATAGAGCACTATCTATCTTTCTTTAGTTCTGTCAGGACGCTTCTCACTGTGTTGGGTACCTTTGCCAAAGAGATTCTTACCAATAGGACCATGCACTACATTGTCTGGCCTGGTTAAGTGGAAGCAGGATTCAAAACCTCATTTTTAATACCCACTAGAGGTAAATATTTGCCTTTCCAGATGAGAAGAAATAAAGCAGACTATACAGCATAAACAGTTCATGCCATGACAAACAGTTATCTGCTTGCAAAGTAACAATCCTGGACATCAGAGCAGTCAATGCTTCTGCATAACCAGGAGGGAAGGAAATCAAATCAAATTTGTGGTGACTACAGGCTGCCTCAGGTTTAACTGTTGGCATCTTTGTGCAAAAGTGCAGCAAACAGGTTTCTGAGCTAAAGGAGGTCATTAACTGCAGGCAGCTCCTCAGCAACCATGAGACCATTTGATCTCCAAGGATGCAGTGGCGTGCTGCATATCCCATATTTACAACATGGTGTTTCCAAATGTAGTTGATTAGTATTACAGGCCGCAGCACCATGTGTAATAAAAAAGGAGTTTGAAGCCTTCTGTGCCTTCAAAGGCAGAGAGGGCACAATCCAATTAATACCAGGTGACAAAGGCCTACACATAAACAGCATAAACATCCTGACAGACATTGGAAATGAACCATTGTCCCACAGAGCCTGAACTGTTGGCACTCAGAGCCAGAAAAGTACTGGCAAGGAAAAGTTGGTTTCCAAGTGTGAGAGTGCTCTCAGTGAAGTCCACTGCCCAGCACACACATGGAAACAACCAGGGCCCCAAGGAATACTCAAAAATGGGCCTCTGATAAAGAGATATGTGAAAAAGCTGTGTGAATATGGTGTTACTGTCACCCAATACAGCATGTAACCACTCTGGTATGTGGTTTATATAGCACTCACGCATAGTACTCATGTAATATTCCAAGTCCTATGCGTGCTGCTCCAGCAGTACCACACATGCACACAATACCACAATCAAAAACACATCTTCCTGGCAAATTTTGACAACCTATATACCATGTATTGCAACCACCCGCACACATATGACGTGATGATAACAGCTGCCATTGCATCACTACCAAATACTTCAATGGACCAGCACACATTTTCTCAGAGAGAGAGAATCTTCACAGAGTCTCTGAACAACCTACAAGCAGATGGCAAACTGCGCACACGAGGAAAAGCTTGATGAAACACCCAACACAAAGGCAGGACCAGCAAGTATGCTGCTGCTGAATTTGGCTAATTGAATGTTTCATGGAGTAAACACATCGGTAAAACCTATTAAAAACAGGCTTCATGTCAAAGAGGTTCAGAGACCTTGATAGCTGGTGGGCCACCAGTTGTGAACATCGCTGGTGGGCAGTCCAGTCCAGGACATGATGTGAATATTGCTGCTAGGAGAAAACCATGGCCCAGCACAACACATAACATATAGTGTTCTTCCTTTCTTCCTTGCAGGCTTCTTCGATGTGACAGGGACAAGAAAAACTCACTGTATCACTAACAGATGTAGCTCAGAGGAAATCTTGATATTCTGAAAATGGATGCCATTATTGTGGCAAATATACTAATCCTAGATGTGATAATTTTGATCATAAGCTGCATAGTATACAGCCTTATAAAGTTTCAGGTTTGTTGGGATTTTTTACCCATAAATCAATCAAGTGACTGAAATAAACCTAGACCATTTAATAAGATATTTAAGAGAGTTAAAATAATTGCCTTATGATGGAAGGGCTGAGCTAGAAGCCAGAGGTAACTGCAAGGCAACTGGTGCAGATACATGAATTTCCAGCTAGTTCCATAACTACCCTTGATGTTTGTGCTGGGGATGTTTGGTCTATGTTTTGCTGCATGGCACTTGGTATGTGCAGTCACAGCCATGCCTCCACAGACCAACCTGTGCTCACAGCAAGGCTTTCATCTCATCCCTCAGTCATTTCAGTTCTTACACGCCAGGCAGCAGAGCCACACACCTGTCTTTACTTAGCTGGCTGCATTCTTTCTCATTTCTCCAGAACTCGTCCTAATCTACAGAAGATTTAGCTTGTGAGTGCTGCCTGGACAGCAATGCTCTGAGCATTTTCATGTTGTGCTTAGCACAGTAATTCCAGGAATCTGGCATTTCTGTGCCAGGTTATGCTATGTTGCATGCTGCTAACAGGAGTTGCTCGCAGGGCCCATATCCCACCGGTGGGACACCAGGAGCCAGAAAGCTCCATGAGCACCCTTCCATCTCTAGTGGAATGGTCTTTCTCAAAAGCCTGAGTGAGCCTGGCCACTGGCACACCATGGCCCTGCAGCAGTGAGGGGCAGGGCAGCAGTGAGTGAGCTGAAGTGGGGTTCAAAGCTGTGCCCACCAGCTCTGCCCTGCATGGTTGGGCAGGGCTGGGTTCCCATTGGCACAGTGTGCAGATGGCCATGGTGTTAATGAGCCTGGCTGTGCCATGTGTGCAGCTCTTCTAGAATTCTGTTCAGAAACACCATGAGAAACTCAGAGCATATACTATTTACGCTGGTTATTAGAAGCAGATGCTAATGTTTCTCTGCTGCGATCCCCCAAGTATCCTGTCCTTTTATGATGTGTGGCATGTGTTTGCAGTATGTATGTCTCTATATCACATGCAAATAAAAGGTTACTTTCACCATTTGTGTTGTGTTCATTGATAATGAGGACCTTACACCCTCTTTCTGTGGGCTTGCCCCTGCAGATGTTGACTGTGGAGCTGAGGTAAGCATCTGTAGTAGTGTGCAGGGCTGCTGTATGGTGCACATGTGTGCATGTCTGGCATGAGCAATGGGTGAAGTATAAGCCAGGGCAACAACAGTGCTCTGAGCTGCCTGCTGGCCCTGGGTAGCACAAGGGCAACCAGGATGTCTTACCGTTGAGTTCCGACCCAAAACTGTGCAAAATTCATATTTTCTGTCTCTTTCTCTTATGTATTTCTGTATATATGTACATATATATACATATGTGTTGAGTTCTTTCCCATCAAACACCTCCTACAAATAAGAGTGAGTCTACAAATAGTACTCTACACAAGAAAGTTTATCTGGAAAATTGTATATATATGTATATCTCTATAAAGAAAATATTATTTACCTGAGTAATTCTCAGTATGATTTAAGTAGCAGCATAGCTGTATTCACTCAGCTAATTATTCAATAACTAGAAGATTCGTTCACATAACTCAAGTGTCCTTTAGTAGCAGAATAGCAATAATTCAATGTCTGTATCAGACAGAAGGGGCCAAAAGTGATCCTGCCATAAATTCAAGTCTTATCAAGATTTCTTAATCCTGTTTTCCGGAAGTGACTAGACCCCGTTGTAATGGAGCCACGTGCTTGAAGTTGCTACTTTTAATTTCATGTTTTCAAGCCTTACTTTTTACATGAAGAAATAGGGCATGTGCAGAAGACTTTTCAGGCTTCTTAGACAGAACAATCATTGCCATCTCTTGCTATTGTAGTCTGTGTTCATTTTCTGCTTTCTCCTTCTTCTCCATTCAGGAGCCACTGCTTCCTTCAATTCTCAAGTCCTTGTCATGGCAAGATCTTATCACTGAGCTTTCATCTGGCAGCCTGTGTACCAGCATTTGGAGGTCCTCCTACCACAATTACAGTCCCAGCCAAGGTAGACAAGTTGGACCCATGATAGCTCCTGAAAAGTGACACAGAGTGAAACAAAAAGATATCCAAAGTAGTCCCATATGCATCCTATTACCACCTCCAGAAGTGCAAGTGGTTTCTGTCACTGCATACTTTGATACATACTAAATTGAGAACTCCTAATCTAGATGGATTTCCCCTTCTTTTCACATGTGACCAGCTATCTCCCAATAGCTTGGTGTTGGTACAGATGTAGCATTATTGCACTTGCAGTCACTTCAAAGATATCTGATTATTTGTTTGAAGAGAGCCAGACTGACCTTGTTCCTGATCATATCTTCACTTCTTCCTATTTCAAACTCTTGACTCAGCAACACTTTCAATGGGAAAATCTCCTTTAAGATGCAAGAGTTCCATAGAAGATTTGAAAGTATTTAGACCACAAGTGTGCAATGGTGCAATTTTTAAATGTTGAACTGGAAATGTCTCAAAGTTCAGCTCTGTAAAACATTCAGTATAGCAAACGAGCGCCTCCATGAACTTCTTGAACTTAAAGCACTATACATAAATGATTATTCAATGTCTTCATAATTATTCTTAATAGATGCAAATAACAAGAGCTAAAGCTATATTTTCAATCACTGGACATGTTGGTTTATGTAAAATCATACAAAATTATTAATGAATCCTCAAATTTTAAAATGCCAAAGCTATAAAAAACAATTTTAACTAAGTCCTGAGAGCATTAAAATATTCACCTGATATGCCTAAATCTTTTTAAAGGATGACATAAAGGCTGCCTTTATATTGCATATACTAACTTATTTGGTATTGATTATAGCTTGAAAATTAAATATTTATGTAGCTTTTTCCCCCCTTTGTACAGTAGAGGGTCAGATATTCTATTTGTAGGACAGGACTTGTCTCCTGACATGCCTGCTGGAAATGACTGAAGCCTTGGCTTTTACAGAAACTAGAAGAGCCAACCACATAATTTTGAGTGAATCTCCATAGCAACAATGTGTTCCTTTAAAGCTCTGCCTACCCTTTATTTGCCAAACAAAGGCCATTCATTGCACCTTAAGCCAGGGTGGAGTAATTAGGGGGAAGGAATGGCAATTATGGTCTAAGCTGATAGGGAAAAGTAAAGAGGACGAGCAAGGTGCAACTTGTAATGATCATTGTTTATAGTATGAGGGAGGACACGAAATGAGGAATGGGGCAGGTACTCTCCTGTGATTTGACTACTAGGGCTGAGAGGCATTTCTCTTACTTTTTAACACTTAGAGTGCTGAGATAAAAACCAAAAAAAAAAAAATCTTCTTTAACACCCCTTAACACCAGTTCCACAAGGAAAACCATGGGACTTTGGATCCAGTGAAGCCTGCCTTGCACAACCTCACTGAGCTCTGACAACAAAATGAAAAATCAAACACATTCTTTCCATTCACGACTAAGTCCTGCCCCATTTTGGAGGCTGAGAGAGTCTGTCGGTGTGCATACAGCCTGCTCTGTGCCAGCTTGCCACCATGCCTGGGAACATGCTTCTGCAGATATGGCATCTGTGCTGTTATTGCAGCCTCTGGCAGTATGACTCTAATGCTTGACTTTCTGAATCTGCTGGAAAAGCCACCCAAGGACTCACGGTGAAGCCAAAGGGAGTCACACTGGGAGGAAGGCAAAAGGGCTTCTGAGTGCCATTGTCCAGTGGCTCACAGCACAGTGCACATGAGGTGCCTTGGTTACCTGAGTCGATAGTGAGGTCCTGGCCTGAAGGAAAGCTCCTGCTCCTGGGGCAGGTTCCAGCGCAGGAGACAGCCTAGCCTGACACAGTCACCTGCCTTCCTGACGAGGCGCACTCTTCAGAGGCTGGAGCGGACAAAACAACAACAAAACTACTTTCATTCAGTGACTCAGGCTGTGTTCAGCGGCCAGGGGCTGTTGACAGGCGGGCTGGGCACTCCTAATGACACCCTGCTCCTGCGCCGGGTGGAGCTGCCCTGCCCCAGCTCACGCCGCACCTTCGGCATCTCCCGCCAAGGCCACAGTGCCACGAGAGTCCTGACCACAGGCAGGCTGCTGGGAAGGGGCTGGGTTTGTCCACTGACAAACCACCTCCTTGTGGTGGGAGGCACCCCAACATCCTCAGTCCATTTGTGCAGAGCTGGGGAGGAGAGATCATGACAGAACTCGGGAAGAAACAGGTTGGGTGTCATCCAACAGCACACTCACTCTGTTCCTGGGTTGTGTAATGGTCCTTTTAATCACCAGACGAGGATCTGGATGCAAATGTGACCCTTGTGCAATGCATGAGTAAGATTCTGTGCTGCCTGCAGCCTCTTTTCCAGGCGGTGTGGTTGGCTTTGCTGCATAATGAACCTGAATGTCAAATATTAATAACAAAACAAATTATCTCCACCCTATCATCAAGGTGTGTCGCAGCTGATTCCTGTTTAACATCAAGGTTTCTACTGCTCAAGAATCCTTCTGCAATCCTGGGCTCTATCAGTTCTGTGAGTGATTCAGGAATGACAAAAATCCTGAAAAACTTCTTGGTGTCTGAGTTGATCTTGATCCTCTTTCATGGTTTGTTGGGATGGGAGGAAAAGAAATGGAGCTCCAAAGATAGAATGGTGGGAGTAATTCTTGCAAAACTAGCCTAACTCAACCATCAAAGCACTTCCTTTAGGTAAGAATTCAACACCACCAAGCTCACAGTGCATAAATGAAACTGTTTCTCTGTCTCATACAATAGGATTTGGTATACATCATAAATGACACTCCCATTGTTCTAGCCACAAGCTTTTTAGTGCATTCAAGTGCATTTTTAGATCAAAAACCTTTTTGCTATGCAGGATTCAAAGACTGGAACAGACTATCTGGAGTGGTTGTACCTCCTTTGACATACTCAGGAGAACAGGACCTTCAATAACCTGACCTAATGTCAAAGTTGGTGCTCTTCCAAATGGGGGAGGAACAGATGAGGTGTCCTCCAGAGATGCCTTCCATACTGCATTATTCAATTAATCTGTGATTCTGTGGGAAGGGCTGGTAGTTATGGATGGTGGCAGTCTGTTATTTCATTGCTTTCTATTCAAATGCTCAATAAAAAGGAGAAATGTACTGACAGTGAGAAAATGGGAATTCTGTGAAAGACAGAAAATGTGTGCAAGAGAAAGGAGAAGGAAATAAATGAGACCAAAAAATCAACATGAAGGCACACAGAAACAACAAAATAAATCGGAGCAGATTCCCATTCCTACTAGAATACTTTGAAAGCACTGGCTGTGCAAAGGAGAGGCAGATAGGTACATCCACTTCAAAGCACATTACTTCATATTAGTCTGGAAAAAGGGGAAATCTCTCTCACTGTAAGTGCAAATTCAGTCTACTTTTTCTAAGGATTGAAGTTCCTCTCAAAAAAGTATCCTCACTTTCATTTGACTAATAGATTTACATGTAAAAAGTAGACTTTTAAAAATATTCAATGGAAATAGTAATTACCAATATAATTCCTGAACACTTCAGAAATTTAATCATAGGTTGTGTAGCGGTTCATCTTACCACCAGTTCACAATTCCACCTCAAGAGTTAATTTAAAAACACATTAAGTGGTCATTCTTTTTCTGCAAATTATCCACACACAAAACATATTTTCTTTCCAACATCTGAATGTTCCTGAGCTCTTTCTGAACTGCCTACAGGCAAATGCTTCTCTGAGCAAGCAGGTTTGAGGACTTCCATGTCAGATTTCTGTTCTTGGTTACCTGGCCACTCTGTGTCAATTTTCCTTTCTGACGGTGAGGTGAACAAGATAGCTGTGGGAAATGTCACACAGAAATGCCAAAAGCCAAATGAAAAACAACCATCTGGAAAGGTAAATCAATGAAACTGAATGAATTGGGAAGCCACTAATCATTTTCCCTCCCTTCTTCTATCCTTAATGATAAGTATGAATAGAAGCTTCGTCATCCAATGCTCGCATGATGCCCTCTTTGAATTGGGTTGGACGGTATCCATATTACAAAAAATACCACAAGAACTGGAAATAATTGGTACTTCTTACAACATATGCAGATCCTGTGTGGAACACAATGTCTCAGAGCGGTCTTTGAAGTTTTTCAGTTATATAACCCCCAGGGAAGGAGGATGTTATTGTTTGCAGAGCACGTTGTCTCTATTTTCTATATTTAAATTAATTTTTTTAAAATAAAATAAAATAAAATTTTAAAACATTGAGATCTTCACCATAGAAAGCACCTAGAAATCAAACACTTCTGTGATGGCTCCTTCTGTATTATCTCATTCACACTCCGATCAGAAAATAGAGCAGAGTAAATCTAAATCCAGCTGTTGCACTGTTCCTAGAAGATTAATCAGTTACAGTCACAGAAGTCAATGAAAACCCATGCCTGCTGGAGAGGTGGGAATTCTTGCTATTTCACATGCATAGAGGTTAGAGACAACACAAAGTGAAATGGGATGTCCTGGTGGTGATGAGAAGATTTTTTTCCTGGAAAAACTCCACAATATAGATGCTTTTAATTATGAGATGCTTTACCTCCAGACCACAGTTTGATGGTCAGGAGAGAAATGGCACTAATTATTAAAAGAGAAAAAGGAGCAGAGGCCTCTGGGTACACTCACAGTTTGTCAGACAGAGCCCAACGCAGAGGTGACTGTTTTGTAATTTTTTCTCTGCTCTCTCATAAGGAGGGAGCATGTTGATACCTTGTGACTCTGGTTAACCAGCATAAAAGTACTACAGTAGATTAAACGTATTTGCAAAAGTGAAACCAGCAGCTAATCATCTTGTTCATACACGCTGATTTTTCCCCCTGACTAATTTCTCTTGTAGTGGGAGTAATTAACTTTATTAGTAACACTGACTACTCTGGTACCTTCAGGCAAGCACTGGTGCAGCTGCTTATTAGCAATCACATAGTTTCACTTACACCAAGCCTGAGCATTTCCTACAGGGTCAAGTGCCTGTTGAATGTAAAGGGAGACTGTTTAGCCTGCTACTTAAAAATAAATGTGATATATTATGTTGGAAACGGGGAGGGAAGAGGCAGAAATCCTACATTTTTTGCTTGCTGTGATTCATTATCACTTTCAGTTTACATAATGCCTTTGCAAGGGGAGGATGACTGGAGCTGCAGTCCTCCTCTCCCAGTTGCATCTCCTCAGGTGGATCCTCAGGGGCAAGTGTGCCCAGACTGGCCTCAGCTCAGGACACTCCTGGTGTGTCTGGGAAATCTCCTACACAGCTTTCTACAAGAGACGGCAGACAAGATTTCCATCCAGAGGTGCGGAGGGGGCGGTGGATTACTCAAGCAGCAGGCAAAGTTGTGGCACTTGCAGCATGGATGAGCTGGCACTTTGCTGGAGCCAGTGTGGTACAATTCTCTGGAAACACTTGCTAGTGCCAGCTTTCCTGCTTGGAACAGACCACAAGGTGAGGTGAAGAACACTGTACCTGTTCTGCCTTGCTGTTCCCAGGAATATTTTCTCCGAAAATGACAGGCCACCTGGCAGGGAGCTGCATTGCTCAGGAATTGTGAAACAGCTCTAGCGCTGAAAAGAAAGAAGGTCACGTACCCACTCATTAACTGGGCATTGCAGTATGGAGCGTGCAAAGAGGCACTGGCAGCCAGTCTGAGTGTTGTTTTAGAGGTGTGGCAACTGGTAGAAAACTGTGCTCAAATAAATCTGAATGGTCTGAAAGCAAGGTCACAGGAAGGAAAACATCCAAGGAGAGGGAGAAGAAAGAATCCTCCTGCTCTTTCAGATCAGTCATTGATGCTTTTTCTACTATGACCTCAGCTGTCCATCCCCATAATGCATAGACAACACTTACAACGACTTACTGGGAATAGGACATTGCCCTTTTTCCCCATAGCAGGCATAGTTCCTTAGATTCCCTTTGTGCCTTAGAATAAAGTCAACAAAACCCATCTGGTTTACCTGTTTGAATCTATTTTGTCCACTCTCTCCCTGGTGCATGGATATTTCAGGAGCTATTGCTTAGAAGAGTTTCACTCACAGACTTATGCACTGGTGCTAGAAATCACAACCTGTGGTTTGCTAAGGAGAGTGGCGTACCACTGAAATTGGAAACCACCAAAGTCTATATTGTATAGACCAGATAGGCTGGACTTTCTCTTATTGCTATTTATTGAAGGAAAGGGAAGAAACACTGCGGAAGACAAGTTGCTGCACTTGCTGGCCCAGCTTGTGGCTCCTGCTGTGTTTGAATTTTGCTGCAAACATCTGCTCCCAGGCTCTGGTGTGCTAGAGGGACACATGTGTGGAGAGAGCATGGCTGAACCATCCCTGCAGTCTGCAGCTGCCAACCCTGGGCTGGCAGACTGGCCTGGACGTTGTGGATGGTTGGCAGCAGTTGGAGCAGAGCTGAGGTGTCACTCACCGGCTCTGGCTGGCCCCAGGCCCATGGCAGTTCTGGCAAAGGCGTTTTGCAGTGTGCTCTGTGCCAAGCACAAGTGAAACAAACCTAGCACTGTTATGCAGGTCAAAAAAAGGAGAAAGGAACCAGTGGAATCACTGTGTGGGTGGAGTTTATATCACAGAATTGGGAAATTGGGAATTTATGAATTTACATTACTGAATTCTTTTCCTCACTGACCTGTTATTTTACAGGTGAAACTCATATACAACCAGATAAACAGTACCACTTGTCAGATAAAAATTGTTTGAATGCTGAACAGCTGGCTCTGGCTCTTTCTGTAGCACACTTCATTCACTGACACACTGAATGCCCAAGAGACTTAAGAAATACCCCTGGCTCTATCAAGCTTAAGAAAACAGGACTTCATTTTAGAAAAAAAATTATTGACATTTCCCAAACAGATCCCTTTTGAATTTGTCCTTCTGTGTCATGTCCATAAAACTCAGTATACAATTCTGTCCTGGTTTCAGCCAGGAGAGGGTTAATTTTTGCAGCAGCCAGGAGAGGCACAGCCAGGACCCTGGGGTTATTGTCCTCATGCTATGTGTCTGGGGATGGAAGGGGTGGTTCTTCCAAGTGTTGCCAGGTTAGGGGCATGTGGGTTTGGGCGGCACAGAGTTCAGCGTGGTGAGCACTCACATGTGTATTGTTCACCCATCTTGTACACTCTGTCATTAGTATTGTTACCTCTTCATTTTCTTACTTCATCACAATTTCTAATAAATTGTTCTTCTCTCAGCCTGTGATCTTTACCTTTTTGTGCCTCCTGTTGTCCTCTCCATCCCAATACAGAAGGAGAAGAGAGGCGTAAGTGAGCAACGCCTGGGCTGGAGTGTTTCAGTAGGAATACTAAATTGGGGAATAGCGTTCCTAAATCATGACAATTTCTCAGAGAAAGAGATTAAAGAGCTGCTTGTACTAAACAAATATATCCAGAGAGATGCTAGTGCCTTTGCACATGAGGGATGATACACAGAACCCAAAGAACAGAGCCCTGTCACCTGAGCTGCCTGGGACTCTGTGCACAGCACCCTACTGCCATCAGAAACCAATATGACATCATATCTCTATTAAGGTCCAGGTTTAAAATGAAGTGCAGTTTTGCGCCTACACCTTCATTTGGAAATTTAGTTCAAAATCAACTCCCCTGATGTACCTCATCAAGAACATGTCTGTTCTGATTTTTATACCAAATTGTTTGACACTTCCCTCTGCATTTTAATCTTGAAAACTACTCCTTCACCTGTATTAACCTCCAGCTATAATAACAGAGAGCAATCACACCCTCTGTCAGTCCTCAGAGCACAGGAGCTAAGGTTTGGCTCAGGTACAAGAGTGAACGCAACCCATCATTCAGTGGTTAATAAAGATCCACTCCACCTACATTCACTTATTGCATTTACAGTAGATAGGGTGAATAGGTATTTTCAGCCTATAAAATTTTAATTATGAAACTAAAAGTACAAGGTGTATAATCAGCTTTCAACATCATCTGACATTCCAGTTCTGCTTACATTACTGTTCAGCTTCCAGTCATTAAAGGACAGCATTGCTCTTTAGTAAACAGAGCAAACAACCTTGCAAATTAAAATAATATCTGACCTGCCCTCAAGTATATTTAAAGTGGGGCAGATGTAATGGGATGTTCTCACCACTGCCTCACTGAAACATATTTGATCTTGGCATCTAGGACAAACCTTTCTTACAGTGATTAAATATACACTCCAGTCAGAGAAAGAACATTTGTTTTGAATTCTAATCTGAGGCCCAACCAAAGTCCATAGCGCAGCCATACCACCCAGGAGACAATTGTGGGCAGCTAAATCTCATTCGCCATACCAGGGAGTAAATCCCACCAGCACCAGTGGTAACAACATTTCAACACAGAGGACAAATCTCAGGGCTGCTCTGGCAGGTGTTTCTCTTTGACTCTGGCAGTTGCCCTTCCTGTCATGCAATAGAAATCTGGCAAAAAGACCCCATAGTTGTTGGACCCAAGAGCCAAAGCAGCTGCCAAGACAGGCTGTGCTGCTAATAGCTGCTTTCCCTCCACCCTGCTCCCCTCAAAGCCTCCCCAGACAACAGTCTTCTGAGATCTCTTTCTGTGAGGGTGGCAGCTGCCAGTTTAGGCCAAAAAACTCTCTCCCTCATATGTTCAGAAGCCAAAATGCTAAAATGAAAGTGTTTTAACTCCAGAAAAAAAAGGGAAATCAACTGCTTCACTGCATATAGTCATTTTCCTAAAACACTTGCAACATGAGCCAATAAGTTTAAGAATCAAAATTCTAGGAATGGGTAGCTTTCAACTTTTGACCTCAGACATTATGCCAACTCATTGCCTCTCATCCTGCCCTATTTGACAGAAGGACAGGATGAAAGTGTTGTGGATAATACAGCATTCAGTTGACTTTCCTGGTCCCACCCATTGATGTTTTCCAGTTTCAGTCTCTAAGTCTCCCCAGTTTCCTGGAGAAGATGCATTAAAAAAATATCTCCCTTCCTCTTGCTGGCTATACGCACAAAAAAATTCTAGTGTAAGTTGGAAGGAATCATGAAAAGAATAGGGAATTTATTGCATGCAATGTTGCAAAAGTGATCCCTTGCTATTTGATAGTGTTGTCAACTTGAAAGCTGATTAAAACCTGGATTTTTTAAAAAATATTGCAAAAATACATTGAAGCTTTTCCTTCCCTAGCTTTCACAAACATTTTATTTATTTTTTTAATGATTGACAGAGACAGAGATTGCATAAATCCTCCCTTAAATAAAGATTTCTTCTTTCCTGTGGGGCTGGTTAGGAGATGCAATGTTTAGACGGAAGTGTTTCTCCAACGTGGCGGGGGGGGGGAAGTTATTTTTGACCAAAACAGTACCAAGTTACTCCCATAAAGCACCCCTTCCACTTCAGATAAGACACTTATCTATCATCATCAAATACTTACTAATACAAGATATGACAGAACAATTCCTTTAACATACATTACCAAAAAAAAAAAAAAAAGTATTCAGTCATGAATACCCAAGAGCTCCCTCAGTGCCTGCACACTCTAATGCCTCTGGTATGTGAGCCCTGGACCTGCCCCACCCCACCTTAGACACCTCATGGAGGTACCCAGCAGACACAGAGCTCTGCTTAAGTCTTGCCCAACTTTACACCTCCCCCATACACTCCCTCTAGCAATGTGAGTTGCTGCAATGGAGAGGTGATGCCAGGTGGTCATCCAGCTCACAGGAGCAGGCTTTGAAGCTTGTCTAGGCCTCCCCAAGACCCCCCCAAACATGGCATACACTATATTCATGCAAGGGCTCTCAGGAGAAATCCTCATCTCTCAGAGAGTTGGACACATGGGGCCAGAAAACAGACTCCTGCTGAGCAGGGCTTTGTTGTATGTTATTAAACAACTGTAAAATTAGCCAGACAAGCTCAGAAAAAGTTTATTGAGTAGTTGTGTTATAGACAGTCAAAGTGGGTGTATGCCCCACTGCCTCTGGTACCTCTGTTAAGAGTCTAAACTTAGGGTTGGGAATAATCTTGGTGCATGCTATGTAAAATAATTGCATCTGCATTGTGTAGCTCCTGCCACTCTTTTTTTCTGACATGGTAGTATGCTTTGTTAAGTATTTACAACACTAACTTCTCATTAGATCCTTACTCTGCCTGTGCAAATCTAAAAATTCCTTAGTCTTCAAGTAAAAGAGATCAGTTTAGGTGCATCTTATTGTCAAAATATAGTAGTAAGGCTTGTCTACAAAGAATAACAGCCTGAAATAATTATTCTGCAATAACTATTCCACACACAGCATTCCACCATTGCTCTTTTATAATAGTACCCCTAGGGACACATGGCTGAGCTAAACCACAAAAAGCCACTCTTCAGGCAGAGTAAAATTGTCCCCCCCACAGCGAGTGTGGACTTGCTAACTCTGGCGAGCTCTTGGTTCACTCCCTAGTACGCTTCCCATTTGAATCCACAGCTGACTGATTTTTTTATTGTCTTCTGGATTTTTAATCTGAAAAAATTGATATCTAATAGAACCCTAAAAATTAAAAGAAGACTTTCGGTAGCTGGCCATTCCTGTCAAGTTCCTGTCAGTTATTCTCTGCCATACAGAAATTTAAGTGTTTTGCCCAGTCGAATTTTCGTGCTTGCAAAACAGAAAGTTCTGACCCTGCTCTTCAGAGTATAATCTACAACACAATAGAAATCATTATTAAGAAATTTGCTTGATAATCGTTCATCATTTGCCTCTGCTTGGTTTTGTCCCACTCCTTGCAGTCTGTTTCCCTTAGGGAAGGATGCCTTTGCTATTTTTGCACCATGTTGTTGACAATGAGGCTTTGTGGCTACACCTTTGGAAAAAAAAAAAAAAAAAAGAAGCAAATGGTCATGGTGGTGCCAAGGAGTTCTATCACCAACAAAATTTCATGAGAGATGGTTTGGATGTCTGAAAGAAGCAGCCACGGGAGCCACTTGAGGAACAACAAACCCTTACAACCCCTCAGCTGGAACCCTAAATCAGATGTGTTCATTAATGTAAGACAAGTGAAGTCAGGTTACCCAAACTGCCCTGTTGCTAAACAAAGGACACGTAAATAGCCTGTTGTTCCCTTGCCAGTACCATATACTGCCTCCTCCTCCACCTCTCCTTACGTAACCTTGTTAAATAAAGACCAAAGAACCCTGAACAGCACAAGTAAAAACAGGCCATGGATTTAAAAGAGGGGTGTGAGTTGCTTCTGACAGACAGGTCTTCCTTTGCTGGAAGGGGACTCAGGGATTTCATTAAGAGAAAAAAAAAATCACTTTTCATTCTGATTGTTTCAGAACTATGTTGCTATAACAGGCATTTTCATTTGTAAGTGGAAAAATCCCAATAGAGAGAGTAAATTAAAAAGGCTAGCAACAATCAAACAAGACATCCTGCATTGTTTTTCAATACCAGATTTTTTTCTCTTTGGATCTGAGAACATTGCATAACCCTTGTAATGATATAGCTTATTGCATTGCCTCGTCATACTGCGTGAACTTGTGCTGTGACACGTCCACCTGCAGATGCATCAGACACGCTGGCAACACCTGTGACACAATAAACCCAAACTATGCTAATTCAAGCTTGATGGGACATGTGGCATTCCCACCTACAGGACTGGAACCCTCCTGCTGTACACACAAAGTGGCCAGGCAGCCTTGGACTGCGCTGCATTACACACTGTGGACCTGAGTGCCAGTGAAAAGATGAATTCAGGGAGGAGTCTCTATTGTTTGATATCCAAGTTGAAGGAAGAATGAAAGGTCTTTGTTCCAGTTCCTAAATTACATTCTTTTTAGCCTTTGTTTTGCACAGCAGAACCCAAACTACACAAAACCCCAACTGAAAACTCATTCATTTTCCCAATGTTAGTCACCTGTTTCTGAAGGAGGCTTTTACATCTGCAGGACATTAGAATATCTTGAAGCATTTGTGGAAAATGTATTGATGTGAAGAAAAGTTGAGAACAGTTACCTTGGGGCTGAGAAGGGACTTCATATTCATAATCAGCTGTAAAGTACCAGTCTGAGTGAAGCTGAAAAATGCCAAAAAAGGGGGCTGAAAGAAGCCTCCCTGCCTTTTCAGTCATCCTGGTTTGCTCTGTCACTTTCTCGATGACAACCCTTCTTGTTTTGTCTTTTTTTGTGCTCTTTACTCCAACTTGGTGGATAGAATCCAATACATTTTAATAACGTTCAAAGCACAGCCACATTAATTCTGTAAATGACCCTAATAGCTTTCAAATGTTCCTATCAATGCTTTTACATCTTCAGTAATAAGAATGTGGAAGTATTTGTAGTCCGTAAAGTAACAGGGAAAATTGGCTTCAGACATAAGTTTTACTGCCAACAAAAGTGTATATAACCATTTGCCTATTTTTAATGCAGATAAATTAGCAATATGAATTCTAAAAATAGTCTGAAAAAAGCTTAGTTTTGTCCTCTTGCCACCTTTGTCTCAAGATAAGGTGAGGCTGAGAAATATTATATCTTCTAGTCTACCAATCTCACTTTTCTGCTGTGCCTCCCTGACAAGGAAGAATCACATTCTTCCATTCTTTTCACCAGTGCTTCTCAGCAAATCAGCTCCAAGCCATCTAGCATAATTATAAAAGCAGGAGGACAACGGCTTTCAGTTTACTTTTCTTTCTAAATTTAGGAGGTAATAGGATTATTTAGTAAAGAGATCCAAATTTTTCATTGTGACATTGCAATCTGATGGATTTTGTTTCTCTTCTGCTCTCAGAGTTATTAAAACTGAACACTGATAGTAATGATTCAGAAATGCTTATGTAACGCTCCCTCATGACATATGTTTTAAAATATAGGATGAAAAAAAAAGCCTAGCCTGAGTGTTTGATATGTTTGAGTCAGGGTTGGTGTTATTGTGAATGGTCAAATAAATCACTTTGAATTGTTTCTCTTGTCTGATTGGAGAAGAAGACAAATACTTCTAGCATGATCATTGTTGTGTACAAACACAACAAATTGATTTCAAGACAATCTTTACTGGTAATTTTTGGCAGATATCAGTCCTTCCAGTCAATTGTCTCAGTGCACATGTCATACTGACTAAAAAGTCTCTTAGAAACTGATGTCTATTTCTACAAAACTCGCATGGGCATTTTTACCAGAGGCTAAGAGGTAGAATCAACCTACAATAAGCTGGTGGAAAGAAAAATGCAAATAATCAAAAGCTTCACCTCTACAAAGTGAAATGATGTGGCTTCCAAAGGGACAAAAGCTTCTTGCACTGATTTAATAAATTCTACTAAATGGATACTCTACATGTCTGTGTAAATTCCAGCCCCAGAATGTGCTTCCCACTGATTCAATACAATAGAAGATCAACATTGCTGAATTGAATCCATGCAAACATTCAAATAAATATATAGGAAATGATTTTATGATTCTTTTCATTCAGCTCTTAGTTAAAAATGTGGAAATTTCATGCTTCTCTTTGAAAATAGGATAGCATTAGGGATAGGTCCAAATGCCTACTTTTGAGTCGCAGTCCAAATCTGATTTTCCTGAGCAAGTTTATTTTGGCTCCAACACATTGATTAAGGTTCTTCCAGATGCAGGAGAAAAAAAAAAAAAAAAAAAAAGTTGTACATCAATGTGCTAACTAAAACAGGAATCCAATGCAATATTTTCTCATTTATCTGGTCATGGAAAATATTGACACTGGCTAGCTTTATCCAAGAAACATGCAAGCCTTTAGAAAAGCTTATTATTATTAGTGACACTCTCTTTTGAGAAGCTGAGATCCCCTGGTTGGAGGAGTTCAGGACTCTTTTGAAAACAGGACATATCCACTGACTAGATTCTAATGAAATCTCCTTGGCATATGAATTTCCTCATATGGTTTTCTCATTTACCAGAACAGCAAATCCACAGAAATTACTTTTCACTGAGATTAAACAAAATCCAAATGACAGTTCTATCCCATTTTATGTAAATAATATGTAAACATTGAAGTAAAATCACTCGTGGGACGTGTGCCACTTTGCTGCTTCTTCCTAAATGAGCCTTTGGACAACATGGTTATTAGAAGTATGAAGACAAGCAACATCTGCTTCCAAAGGATGAAGCCAGATAGTCTGCATGATCCTGTATTATAAAAACCAAGGCATAATATTGAAGAACTGAAAATCAATTCTGTCTGTTAAAGGATTGGAGAGTTTTGATATATTTAGGCTAGTTGTTGTCTATATATTTCACATAGTTTATTTCTTAAAAAAAAAAAAAGTGAGAGCTACAGTGTTCTTTTCTTCTCATCTTTCTTAGAAAATAACTATTTTCTCATTTTGAACAAGAGAATTCACCATTGTTCCTCTAGCAGTACACCTGGAAATGGCCCTCTCTCTGTGGGAGTGGGAGGGCTGCAGAAACAAAGAAAGCACCAGGAAAAGCCTAAAGGGAGGATTCACAACGAGAGTTTCCATTTTGTTTCCTCTAACCAAGACAAGTAAACCTGTTAACCTCTTTCATTGCTAGAGCTAAAAATCTCCCCCAGCCCTAACATATCCGACCTGGCAGTAGGTCTACTTTGCTGTTTCCCTTTCACTCTCATTTATTCAAGAAGAAAAACATCCCAAATTATGGCAGGCCATCCTCAACTCCAGTCAAATCAGGTTGAGAGTGCAAAGTGTCTGTTGCCAATCACGGCAAATAGTAAATATCTGCTCTGGAAAATGGGTGGTGGAAGATACAGTCTACCTTGCCATACACAAAGCAATTTTAAAGAGAGGTTTTACCTGAAAATTGCATTATCAGATCCTCTGTTCTTTCATGTGAAGCCTCAGGGTTACATCTCTTTTTCCCTAGGAATGAGTGCACATGTTAAATGCAAAGTTTATGTTAGGCTTCCTTGTACAGGCATACAGACCTGGGAATCTTAACTGTTCTCCCAAGTCTGATTTGTTTAAAACTAATTGTGAGACAATAGTATTTCTCTCTTGACATTTGTTTTCCTGTTAAAGATAATGTTGGAACCCGTGACATGACCACATCCAGCTGCACCAGACACATCAAAATCAGTGACAGGATGAAACCAAATTACTAGGCCTTTTTGTGGCTGGGGCACCATGTGATGCATCACAATGCAAGATGACAATTGAAACATTTTAAACTGTAGTTCAAACCACAGCAAAGAAAACCTCAGGACCCAAGATCAGAGAGAGAGAGAAGGAGAGAGGTGTTTGCAAACTGTGAAAGAGGAAGGGATTTAGCTCTTTGCTTTTGCTTCTTCACAGGTTCACCATCTCTGACTTGCTGCCAATTGCCCAAAGGGCCTTGACATCTGAAGGACATTATACAAATCTACGGCACTCAGGAATAGCGGAGGGAAAAGGGAAGCATTTGGGGCATATGTGCAAAAGATCTAAGCATTCCTATCTCCCTCTCTGCTGCATCCATGGGCAGAAATAATCAAGAACTGAATGGGCCATAAGGCTGGCAGGACCAGCAGAGGATGAGGCAATTATCACAGATGTGTGAGGGAGAGAAGCTGGAAGGTTTTATCACAACAGTCACCCATAAAGCAACTAAAAGAGCAAATTTTCAGAGCAGGCTATCTCTTTAAAGTCAACATATGTAGAATATCAGAGATGGAAACTGTTCTGTGCTTTGGGGTAGTAAACTCAGTACAACTGCAGACAAAATAGTCAAATAACAAACAGTTTGCTAGGATATGCTTTTCTGATTATCTAGTGTGATGAGGCAACCCCTTTCTCAGGTTGAAACTTTTTAAAAAAATTATTAAATAGCTTTATTTTCAATGGGCAGGTTTAAAATGTATTTTAATTCTTTATCAAAAATTGACACAGTCAGAAAAATGCCATTGTGCTTTCTGCATCTCTTTGATCCACGAGAGTAGTCACGGTCAATTTATATTTACAAAGTTGGGGGGTTATCAGGCCTCAATGCTGCAAAAATCTTACTGCTCTGAAAGTCAAACTCATGTTATTTCAAGCTGGAGGGTTATCGTCACCAGCAAAGACTCCATGGGAAGATCCTGTGCAGATTTTTTGGCAAGTTTAAATTTTTGGTCATTGTTTTCAAAATACACCATTGCCTAGCTGAATATTAACCTTGACTTAATCTTCTTCTATGAAACGTTTTTTCTTCCATGTCAGTTCAGTGGTATCATCTTGACATATAAGAGCATCACTGAATATCCCTCAGGTTTCCCCCTTCACATCACATTTTTTTTTTACATTGTCTCATAATTTTTTCTCTGTCTTTGCAAAGAAAATGCCTAGAAATGTACCCTATCTTCAAGTTCTACAAAGTATTCAATACTTATTTTCCCATTCTGCTTTCAGTTACAATCACTTAGATATTTTATATTTTAGGCATAGCCTAAATTTCATTTCAGTCAGTTTATTGTGTAACTGTGATGAGTGTGGGACCTGGATTTTAATGTTAAGCCTAGATTGGGTGGAGTTACTCCAATACCATAGAAGTCAGAATATCTTTCATACCAATCATTTACAGTTATGTGGGCCAAATGAAGGTGATGGGAGGAAAAGATAAAATCTTGCAGAAATCGTTCAATAGTGAAGAATGTCTGCAAAGCATAGGGGTGGAGAAATAGAGTTTTCTGGTAGTTGCATTTCAGTCATTATTTTAAAATTAGTTTTAATTTCACAATCACCTGTTATAACTATTCAGACCTCTATGAACTATTATACATTTGCTCTGGAAAGAAACATCCATTAAACATATCCATTTCAGAGTGTTGTTTGCAAAGAACTTTGCTTTGTTCCACCTCTGAGACAATGAATGATTGGTCCCAAAAATACAGAAGTCTGAGAGCTCTGTGCATACATTTGCTGTGTAAAGTTATCATTTTTTGCCTTTTGCTCATCCTTAGAATGCATATCAAAAATATTGCCTCTTTGTGCAAGATGATTGCAAGCAGTTTAAGCTGAAGAGGAGAAAGTGAGTCTTCCCACTCATTATGTGTAATTTTCTTTTGATTTGTTTTGATTCATCTTAATGGAGATGGAACACCATGTAGGTGTGGGTGTAGATGATGGGGTGGGTAAATTTTATGGGGAATGAGCTGAGCAAGCAAGTTTGAAACTACCTCTCAAAATGACTCTTCATACAAACTCAGGGAGGCAATCAGACACTTGTTTTAAAACCTTTTGACAAATCCCCATGTTTTGCTTAACAAAATCATGAAAGCAAAGGATTATGCAGCCAAAATTAAAGGGCCATGTCAGTTCCTTCTGCACAGGAATTTGTTTTGTTACTATGAAG
Organism: Pycnonotus jocosus; assembly: GCA_013400435.1. Taxonomy (NCBI): domain Eukaryota; kingdom Metazoa; phylum Chordata; class Aves; order Passeriformes; family Pycnonotidae; genus Pycnonotus; species Pycnonotus jocosus. Next base: position 135,550 of record VWYP01024439.1, read on the forward strand.
TCTGTTGTCAATAAAATCATGTGTCTTCTTGCCCAGAAGACCACATACATCATATGTTTCTGCTCACATCTGATGCTATTGACCCACCTCAATGAGGCAGCCAGGGTTACCCTAGGCTGGCCCTGAGCTCTTGAGGTTGAGGATCAGTAGAGAAAGGAAGGATAAATATTGTAGAGCAAATATCTATGGGTGGAAGAGGGCTTTCATCTATCCCATCTGCTCGTGGTACCATATAGAACTCAGCTATAAGTTAACGAGCAGCTGTAACTCTTCCACAGTCCACAGCATGATAACTCAGAAGAGGAAAGGAGTTCAGGAAGAGGACTTACAGGTAAATGCCTCAGCAAGATGTGTCTGTTGAAATCACATGGTCACAAAGCTAAAGAGACTGGAGAAACGAGAGGGGGGAAAATTTCCTATAAGTAAGCAGGTGTCTGAACATTCCTGAGTGTATCAACAGGTTGTCACAAGTCCTACAATCCCACCCAAGGAGCAGAAGAAACCTGTGAAAATTCTGCAGGGGGAACTCAAGAGCTTCTTTCAGTGGAAGGAAACAATCTGGCCTATAATTAAGTTTTCATCTCCTATTATTTATCCAACATCATAGCATCTCATCCAACATCTACCTTGCCGACGCTGTTTATTTAGTTAGTTCATTATATTTCTCTATAATTTGTTGCAGCTGAGCTGAACACAATAACTTAGAAAAACACCATTCCAAACACTTTCATCATCGCAACTTTCTAAATGTCCCAACCCTGCTTGTTGCCAAGCAGAGAAAGAAGCATTGCCATTTCTGCCACACTTAACTGCCATGCTTTGCCCCTAAAAATCCACCCACACTTGCTCTGCTACTCGTTCATCCTTTGTTAGTCTTCAGACAAGATTATTGTGAAGAGCAAAGGAAGACCTAAGGAAATGCATAAATGGGAAATGTAAAACAGAAGGAGATGAGTGACAGAAAGATAGTGACCTGCATCTGACACAGCCTGCTTTTCTAGATTGTAGTTTCACTTTATTCTTTGTAAGCCGAATGTTGTTTTCTTGACTGGGACTGTGACCGTGTTTTGTGTGATGTGGTAATAAAGCTTCAGTTACAACAGGTATGGGGCCATTAAGCAAGACTGCAAAGGGTCTCTGATCAGCTACAATCATCAAAACTTCAATGAATCTTGATTTACTGTGGATGAAACGGTGCCAGGACCTGCACCATGTATGTGCATCAGTTAGACATGCACAGACCTGTGACAGGCTTCTACAGAGCAGTAAATACCCTCCATAACAAATAAAACCAGGGAGACCTGGTAGTTCAGGTCCCTGTGTGCCGTGTAGATGATTGGAGACAGCCATCTTGGTATGAAAAACAACAAAATAATGAGGATCAGCAGGTCTGATTCTGATTTCAATAATATTTGTGTAACCCAGGAGTCACTCCACCAGGATGTGGAGCAGTAATGGTGGATATGCAGTGGCAGGCCAAGATTCTGTCTTAGGTACACAGGCTTCATCCACAGCACTGCCAAGGCACTGTAGACGGTTCAGTAATCAGAGATGTGACAGCAGCGTGGCCACGTTCTAGCCAGCTTCCAGGGCATGGCAGGGAATCTGCAGCTGCGCAGGCTATGGAAGGAGCTCCACATGTGTTTTGGAGGGAAGGAGCAAGGGCTTAAACCACCGTGTCTTCCTGGCCCTTGTATGTGCTAGATGAAAGCTGGTTTCAGTACATCTCACATGCTGCAATCCCAGCTCTGAGCACAGTGTGGGCATGGTGCTGGAGAGTGGCAGACATAAGCTGTACTTACTGTAAATCCCAGCAAAGAAATGCACTTCTTCAAGGTACATTCCAGGTAATTCCCAAGAAGTTTGAGGTATTGCAGATGAGAAACCTTTCCACAGACACTGAAGGATTTTTTTCTCCATTTTTCCTTTTCCTCTGGCAATCAGATGAACTGAGGGATGGTTTTGATTCAGAATCTGGAGCAGATATGGGGAGGATTGATTCATGGTCCTTTTATTTTTTTTTCACTTTTAATGGGCTGACAGACTCTGCTTCAGGCCTGTGTTCCAAAGGCTTGATCCAAAACCCACTAAAGTCAATTCTCGTAGTAGAGTGCAGTGTGCTGTGAATTTGGCTGTAAAGTAGTACTCAACTACCATTCAGCAAAAAAACCATGGAATATCAATTTTTCTTTTAATTACCACAGCTATTAAACAATTTCTGAAAAACTACCCTACCTTCTTCCTGCCAAAGCTTCCTGTCCCCTGTTCTGTACCTTACTTTTCAGCAGTTTGGCACTCCCCAATCACAGAAAACCTGGCATCTGTCCTTGCCCTGTGGCAGGAATACTTGCCTGGTCCCATGCTGTGCTCTTTGTCTCCTTTTTTCCCTTAGCACTGTTCCCAGACAAGCTCACGTGAGCCACTGAAATGAAAAGGTTGCACTGCATAACTGAAAATAAAAATGTAACCAACCAAGAGGTTCTCGTGGTAGGAATATTTTCTCTCATCTTCTCCTGCTGCAAAAATCTTTGGCATTTATATGCACACACACACACCCTGCCCATGCTTTACTGTCCTCTTTGCTATAATGACTGCATAATATTGAAAACTCCTGAGGGCAGGGTCCTACTGCATGGCTTGCTCTCAAAAGCGTCGTGCACGCCTGGACTGTTGTTTTAACCATCAAGGTAAGGCTACCAGTCAACATACCACACTGAATAGGCATCTGCTCTGTAGTCAGAGCCTCAAAAACTCCTTTTGAAAATCCCACTCCATTAGAGCAGTAGAGGTGTTTGCGCCATTTAAGCTTGCAGCCCTACAACTGTGCAAATAACAAGCTCTGTCAGTTGAGCGTCTGAACTGAAAAATTTTAGGGTAGAAACATCACAGTTTGAGTAAAAAACGGAATTAAAATAATCAAATTGGTCTTGCTGGAATGAAAACCTGTAAAATGTAATTTCATTTAACAGGAAATGTTGCATTTGACTGAAAATGATACATTTCACTTTGGGAAATTTTGAAAGATTCAATGGACTGAAGAGGCAGATCACAGAATCCTGGAGTGGTTGAGAAGGGAAAGAACCTCTGGAGATCAGCTGGTTCACCCACCCCTGCTCAAGTAGGGCCGTCAAGAGCCAGTTGCCTAAGACCATGTCCAGGCAGTTTTTGAATATCTACAGGGATGGAAATCAGCAATCCCTTTGGGAAACATGTGCAGTGCTCAATCACCCTCACCTTAAAAAATATTTCCTTATGTTCAGATTCATAAACATTTTACAGATTGATATTTTGGTATCCTTCTCCCTTAAAACACCGGGGCAAGAACTGAGAGGCAAGTTTTAATGTCTCTCCCTCTCTCTCAGCAGTGATCAATCAAGCAGTCTGTGAGGATATCCTGAGATAGAATACTGCAGTCACTTTCTTTACTTCACAGTGTAACTTGGCCTTCCCTAGAGCAACGCTGACAGCCATCCTCCATTTCCCAGCAGGCTGGCTTCACTGTCATGGCTCTTAAGCCATTTCACTCCCTTACTACATGACTGTGTAAGTACTCTAACATAAACAGAACAGGAGAGACACACCTCGATGTATTTATAAACTTCTGGCTAACAGTAACTGGAGAGGTGGAAGGTGTTAGTGAAGGTCTGAAGTGTCCACTGGTTCAAGGCAGAGTTTTACATGTGAGAACTCTAACCCAGAAAGTGTTTTGTAGGTATTTTGTGGAAGAGGCTGTTCTGTCTCCTCCTTTTGGAGCTATCCCATTTCTTATAAAACATCCAGATAGTCATGGAGGAAGAGTGTGAAGAATGACTCCTGGCATGCTAGTTAAAACATTCTCCTGGAAGGTGTGACATGCAGGACACTCAACCCTGCTCCAATTAATGCTTAATTATTTACACAAAGAGGACAAGGTAAACAGGAATAAAACCCTGGCCCTCAGCTCCTGTCCACCGGATTAACTGAGAGGTCACAGGTGAAGAGAAGGAGAACTTGGAAAATCAGTGCCCCCAGTCCACACCACCATCTCCCACAGATAACATTTCTTCCCTGGCTAACCAGGGAACTCTTCCCCCACCAGCTCTGTGATCTCAGTCCTCTACTCCTGACACTATTTATGGGAGTCAACCTCAACTCACAAATAGTTTCACGCTGACAAAAAGTTGCCCAACATATTGAGTCTCCACCAGAAAAAATTCACCAGCTCTGCAGGACCATTCACAGCTGAACAGCCGCCCACACGCTTCCATCTCTCTGAGTTCCCTTCAAACTGCTGGATCAGGCCAGGTAGCTTTATCTCCACACTCCTTTAAGGTGCTGCTGTCAGATCGCCAGGCATCTTAAGGTGCTTTGACTGCAGTGTCTAATTTACCTGCTAAATGCTTGCACAATGCCAAGCACAATGGGGTCCTGACTCTGGCAGGGGTGCCCAGACACCGCCATCATTAACTATAATTATGGCTGATTACCCAAATCACAGTTCACGTCATGGGGCAGGCTCTTCCCGGTGCTCAGAGGCCGCAGGGCTCCACCTGAGAGCAGGCAGGGCACCACACCCTGGGCCACCAGCCCTGCTCCCCATGGCAGGGGCAGCCAGGGGCTGGTGGGCAGCTGACACGGTGGCCCCAGCTTCAGGGGGAGGAAGAAGAGGCTCATGCCTTATCCTCTGCCTGAGGCCCTTGCATGTTTAATGCTGGTTCTGCCAAAATATGCTGGCAGTCTTTCCCTCAGGGCTCGTCGGTAGTCAGCAGAAGTCAAGCTGTTTGCCAGGACCTGTGCAATTAGTTGCCCTGTGGCAATCAAGAGGCTGCTGCCAATGTCTGCCAGTGTTGTCACGTCTTCCCCAGTCAGAGGGCATAAGGAATTCAGGGGCTGTATGTGCATCACCTCTCGGGACAGGCTTATTAAAACACAGAGAGAACTACAAAATGTTGGCTGCTTCCATCTACTAGGCCTTAATTTTGGCACATGCAAACTGGTAAGCACTGCATATTGGAGAAAGTATAGAGACTAAAATGATAGCTGCTAATTTTCGCATACTTAATTAAATTGACTCTGATAATTACCACTCTGTATGTTTTAACTCTGTAAGAGCAACACATAGCCTGTGCACATATGGTAGCAAATATTTCAGAAACTGAGTCAGAAGGTGTACACCAAGCTGTTCTACATATATTTTTCTGGACTTTGAAATATGGTATTTTTCAAGGCACTCCATGCACATCACTGGTATCTACTTGTCCAATGTCATACTCCTGCCATTTCTGGTCTTCTCTTTTCCACAGCATTTACGAGAAACAAAATTAAATAGAAAACATTGTCTTAAGTGAAGTCTAGGCTAACAGATGTAACTCTCAAAGTCACAGCTGTTTTAGGCTGGGATGATTCTCTAAGCATTGCTCAAATTACTTTAGAAAGAAAGTCAAGCTTTACCTTCCAGGTGGAGAAACAGTGGCAGATGGCAGATCTGGGAGCAGGACATGGGCTTTGCTAGGTTTAGCATGGCAGACAAGCTTGAGAGAACTCCATAAGACCTCATCTCTTTTCTGTCAATGAAGGTTCATCCCTAAACTTCCACTGTTTCATTGCTGTTACTCTCATCTATCAAGTGTAGGTATTTCAAAAGCCCTCAGTAATATTTTCCATTATGTTGTCTAAGACTTTGCCAACATTTTGTCTTTTTTCAGAGTTTATTTTTTGAAATTTATATAAAATGGTGCTGTGTAAAACTTTGGGCAGCAAACTGTGAAAATTGCAGCAAACCAAAGCTGCAAGTCTGTGATTTCAGTTCTGGTAGTGAATGATGTATTTTCCCTTGGACAAGGCCTGATTAATTATGGTTGCTGTAGCACTGGGATGTACCCAGCCCTTCTTCCAACTAGACTAGAATGTTTTTAAAATAAAGATTGCAGAAAAGCACAATAGCACTGAAGATTTGAAATTTTAGAGTTCAGCAAAAACATTTTGATCTCCTTCCATGAGATTTTTCCATCTCCTTTTTCCAATCTAAAATATTTTGCTGATATTGTGGATTTAGAACAACTCACTTCCAAATACATGCCATGAAGCTCTTTTACACTTGCCTCACAGACTTTCAGCTCACCACAAAACCAGGTCATTGGGCTCTTTCTGTTTCATGTATCCATCTAAGCAACTCTTTAAGTCCTACCAAGGTTGTTCACAAATACTCACAAGATTTCATATACTTACTTTGTACACAGATAGCACTGAACAGGCAATTTCCCTTTAAGTGGTTTGGGATAATTTTTTAATCAGAAAAATATTTATTTTAAACTTTCTTGAGTAGAAGAATTTGCCTGATGAAGGAGTAGACATTTCGAAGTTGACAATTAAAATTCCATTTTAATATGTATTAATATGTATATAGTTTTTCACCCAGGAATTGCTCTCAATGTAGAATTTTGCACTAAAGAATAATTTTTAAAGTAGAAAAAATTGAATTAGTCTTTTTAGCTTAATTTTAATGAAATGTCTATCTTGCTTGATGAAATGTTTTCCCTTGATGCATATTTTCCTGATTAGTCTCCTGAGTTTCCATCCAAGAGGACATCTTTTTTGTCATGTGTTAGGCAAGGAAAAAATGTTGAAATTTCAAAAACTCTCCATGGACAAGAAAGCTATTTCTCCTTCTCCTCAGCTGCTAAATACTTTGTTAGGCTAGGAGGGGGCAGTGATGTACGTAGGTGGAATTCCTGTGGCGGACTCGAGAGAGCAGCTGACTTTTGTACGCTTTGCCATGTGACCCCAGACCTGAAACATCCACTGGACTCAGCCCCTCCATGCATTGGGTTGGGGTTAGCCACAGGGAGCAGAAGCTGTGCAGAAGTGGGGACTGTGGTCTCTGGGTGGTACCCAGGGATGTGGCTTACGGCGTATGAATCACTCAAACCTTTCTTCCAGTTCTTTAGGCAAAAAAGGCAGAGTTCTCTTGAACATGACAAAAGGTTGATGGGTGAAATGTAGATTTTGTGACAGAATTTATTGCTCTCCCAATTATCACCACTCAATGGAAAGACCAGAACATGAAATGCAGAGCACCAAAAAACACCCTGAAGGCCCATCTGCTGTGATACAGAGGAAGGTTCATCTATATCCTTCTGAGTTGCATGAACAGAGCACATATCTTCTACCTTAAAAGAGAAGCAGCAGACAGGATGTGTTGTCACCTCAGCATTTAACCTTAAGTTCAGCTATTTTTAGGTAACTCTTCTTCATGGCAGAAGACACCATATCCCAACTTTTCTCTAAACACGAAGAAAAGGATTGTCTTCCCTAAAGTACTAATGCTCTTGGTAAATTCATTGGATAATACTTTCAATATGCTTATATTCTTTCTAATGGAAAAAATATAATAAATTAAAATGAAAATTTAAAAATTGCACCATGCTGTCAAGAGCCATAAAATTACATAACTTGATGGTGTAGCTCTGCTCTCTGTTTTGATTTTCAAAGCCATGTTTTCTCAGTAAAGCCTTCAAACACCAAAAACATCCAGCATTACAGATGTTTACAATTATGGGCAACTAAATGAGAAAAACAGACTTTATTTATCAATCAGGATTTTTGCACACACCACATCATATCAGGTACCACAGGTACTGCTGGACACACAGCACCAGCATCACTCCCATTCAAGGAGGGCAGGACACATCTGAGAGGACACTAGACACGTGCCAGCACCACACAGTCTCATACATACACTGTGCCAGGGCAGGTAGCAGATAATGGGACAAGGCAGTCCAAGCTTTCTCTATTTAGGCTGAGCAAAGTTGGAGTGTCCTGTGCAGAGGTTATGCCCACCTGGAAGTTTTGACTGAGAGGAAGAAGAAATTTTCCCTTTTCTGCAGCAATGCCACAGCAACCAAGCAACCCCTGCTGCCCTCTTGTTGACTGGAAGGCTCAGGTGAATGTCCCCTGCTCATGGACACATCAATTCTCAAGGAGCTGGACACTCCTCAGAGGGATCCCCCTCAGAGATCTACAGCACACATACCCTCAATGGATCACCTGATACACAGGAGATCTGATGAACTTGCTAAACACATGTCAGCCATCTGACACGTACCACATCTGTACCACAGTGTGGTACATGTGCAGCTGATACAGTGACCCCAGCTGGGTCAGACTCATGTGCCTATGTTATACAGTACTCAAACCCTTATTTCTCCATGACATTTTCTAGAAAGAGCTTTGGGCACCCTACCGTTAAAAAGTTACTCTGAGTACAAAACGGTCTAAAACTGAAGAAGGAGAAGGATATTGGAAAACTTATGTTTTGATTTATTGTCTCCCTGCTGGATATGTGCCACAAGAATGTGTGTGCAAAGATGGACAGTCTTCCTTCATGAGAAACTGAAGTTGTTTCAGCATTTCAAAGTAGGATTGCACATCAGCACTGCAGTCATGCTTATCTTCCCTGTTAGGAAGACTATTTGTCTTTTTGTAATTAAAAACGAAAACGCTCAGATTCTGCTATCACTTATGACATGATAAATCAGCTGTAACTGAAGAGCAGACAATTAACGTAGCATATCATGCTCAAACAAACCTGCCTGGAAAACCAACCTCACAGGGTGCCTCCCTCTCTGAGAGTGAAGGACCTCACAAGGAAAACTTGAAGTAGACCAGGGTTAGCTGGGAAAGTACACAAGGAAAGTATCTCTGTACACCTGTCCCCCTCTCACCTCAATGGAAGGCAACCAAAACTGATGGGTTAATTATGCCCCAAAACTGTCAAACAAAATAAGGATGTGGACTTGATGAAATAAGTTCAAATGAGGGTCACAAAGATGACCGGAGGGCTGGAGCACCTCTGCTACAAAGATAGGATGAGAGACTTTGAGTTGTTCAGACTGGGGAAAAGAAGGCTGCAAGGAGAACTTACAGCACCTTCCAGGACCTGAAGGGAGCCTACAAGAAAGCTGGAGAAGAACTTTTACAAGGGCATGAAGAGATAGGACATGAGGGATGCCTTCAAACTGAAATGTTTAGGAAGAATGTTTAGGAAGAAATATAGATATTAGGAAGAAATTCTTTACTGTGAGGGTGGGTGGTGAGGCACTGGAACAGGTTGCTGAGAGAAGTTGTGGATGACCCATCCCTGGAAATGTTCAAGGCCAGGTTGGATGGGGCTTTGAGCAGCCTGATCTAGTGGGAGGTATCCAGGCCCATGGTAGGAAAGTCAGAACTAGATGATCTTTAAGGTCTTTTCCAACCCACACCATCCAATGATTTCTCTCCATCTGCCTCACAAAGGGTCTCAAGCTGAGATGTAATTCCTTATACTGTACATAACCCTCTTTGGTCAATCCGGTGTAAACTGGCTTTGAATCTCCATTGAAAGTTCTGTTTTTCTTGCCAGTGTAACCAATATCCATCTCCTTGGAGCCATTAAAGTTTTTGTGAGGTGTATCTCCTCCCTTCCCTCTAGCCCAAGCACCCCTGTTGTCAACCTCAGTGGCTTATGTAGATAATACAGAGCCAGGTGCCGTGGAGAGGAGAAATCAACCTGTGGTAAACTGTCTTCTTTTATAATGCCCAAAAGTGATGTGTAAAGGCTTAGCTGATTTAATGAAATCTATCTTACTATGGCCTGAAAAAGGATGGATGTGAAAGTATTGCCCTTATACTTCACCCACTGTGTGAAACATCTATTATGAAAAATATATATTTGGAATAGAGTAACTTCAGCTGACTCCAGCTGTGTAAAAGCTAAGCATTCAGTCCAGATCAGGCACGTTGGCTCCCAACATTTCTAGCAGGAACAATTCCACAGGGCAATTGCACCCAATCCAAGGAGCTTTCAAATGTTTCATCTACAAAGTGGTTCTATGCTTCATCCTCTAGATTATTCCTGGATTGTTCCTGTATCTGGAACATTGCTTCTTCTGATCAGATACTGAAATTACATCATCATTCTGTGCCTGCACAAGATCAGTCTGCTCTTCCTCTGCCTCTTCTCTATAAATATTCAGGACTGTTAAACACAAATCTCTGGGCTATGGCCAGTCAATTAGCTTAAGCAGGTAGGTGCATGGTACAATTTGGGTCTAACCTCTGTGGTCACACAGCCAGTGCTGTGGCACACTTGTGCCATTTGAACCTCTTTTTAATCCCAACAAACAAGGCAGTGCTGGCAGCACAGTTACTTGTATTACTCTGAGGTAGGGGAGGGACAGCATTAAATTGTGTTGTCTTTTCCTGGAGAGCTGCCAAAAGGAGCTGTGGAAAGGGAATGGGATCCTTTTGAGGCTGCACAGCTCTGGGTGAGGTTGGTGCACTTCATGTGTTGATGCACAAGCTCCCAAACAGAGAACTGTCTGAAGCAAATCCTCCTCTGCACTGAACCTGTAATAACTAATCCTATTTCAGAGGAGAGGCAGATTTTAACTTCTAAAAAGGAGGAAATTTAAACCCTCTGGTCTTCAGAACACCTCATTTTATCCTACCTTTTTATACCATTCTTTTAAAAACAGACATGATGAAAAAGAAAGATGTGACTCAGACAGACTTTCAAAAGACAGTCTGTCTCATGAAATATAACTTTTCAATCTTTTTATTTTCTTTAACATTAAATCAACATTGATTTTCTTACATTTATTCTATTCAGTTTAAATAAGTTTTTAAAAATAACAAAAAAACCACAAACAAACAAACCAACAGAACAAACACATACACACACACACAAAATCACTGGCTCACACTTATCTTCCAAGCAAAGATCCAGCATTAGGACAGTGATGGAAGCGAGTGCCATTGTTAGACTGCATGGTCCCTCACAGCCAGGGTCTCAAGATTATGTTCAAGTGTGTGCATACATGCAAAGCACATTTGCATCAAAGGGAGCAGAGAATGGTAGGCATGTAATAACCTCTGAAGAAGATATAGATACACCCCACTGCAGCAAGAAACAGTTATGATTGTTTAATGAAGAAGCTGACGTGATCCTTTCTGCCTTGGAAAAAGTGACTTTAAAGCTGTCTTTTCTAATTGTCATAGGATTTGGAATTTGTGTATGTGCAGACCCCCAATAATTACATAATGGACACATCAGTAATGGAATAAAGAGAAAGGCACTTAGTTTTGATTAAAAGATCCTAGTCTCTTTTAATATCATTGGTAGAACATATGTCAGGATCCAGAAATTATTTTTTTAATTTCCTTTTATTCTTTTTTTTCCCCTCCAGAAAAATAGATTTACCATGCTAGATTACATCATTTTCACATATATTCCACATGTGGCTTTTCTAAAAATTATAAACACAGATGCAGAACCATAACTTGTTTGGCTCCTGCCCCTGATAGTGACAGCCATTCAACTACTAGCTGCAAAAGAGCTGTGTTGCAAAACTGACGTAATGTGTGTGCCAAGAGGAATTGCTTCTACTGGGAAGCAGAAATGAAGTGATTTCAGAGTTCTTGATTCTTCATGTACTTTGTCTACTAAGGAGAGCAAGTCAGCATAGACAGTATCCTTCTGGGCGAGTACCATTGACTTAAGCAGCCATTGGATTCAAAGGTCCTTGTGGCAGTCAGAGACTTTTGTGTGTCCCATTAAGAAATGTAGATTACAACATTCCTGTAAGCATGTGAAACAGACTCTGTTTTCCCACTTTCTTACCCAACAGGTGTTTGAGATATTCCATATGCTTCAAAATCAAATAGTGGCTACAGGTTTTTTCATCTTAATCCGAGAATGGCTGAAGTTGGAAGAGATCTCTGAAGGTCATTTGGTCCAACTCCTTGCTCAAGCAAGGAACAGGTTGTCCACAACCATTTCCAGATAGTTTTTGAGTATCTCCAAGGACTGTGAATCCACACCTCTGAGCAACATGTCCCAGTGGTCAGTGACTCTCACAGTAACAAAGTATTTTCTGATGTTCAGGCAGATCTTCCTGTGTTTCAGTTTGTGCCTGTTGCCTTTGGTGCTGTCTCTGTGAACCATGGAAAAGAGTATTGCCCCTTCTTCTATGCACATCCCCTTCAGGCATTTATATACACTGGTAAGATCCAACTGAACCTTTTTTCCCCCAGGCTGAACAGCCACAGCACTTTCAGCCTTTTGCCATTGGAGAGATGCTGCAGTCCCTGCTTTTGCAGAGAGATATCTTTAGCAGCAGTGAAAGTGTGCTCTTTGAGCTTTTACAATATCTTGTCTATCGACATGTCTATCTGTAGCATGTAAAACCCCAGAAACAGACTTTCTGCTTTTACTAGGTGCTCAGCTGTGTTTAGCTCTTGTGTAGCACAAGACATGCATTCACACCTTTCTCACAGAGACTTTTTTCTAATTAATTGCATCTTCTTATCAAATATAAGGTCTCTGAAGGAAAGTGCTTCATTACTCTGCTTACAGAGTTTAGAAAAATCCTGCAATGATGAAGAAAGTAACAAACTCCTGCAGTCAGTTCATCTGCTGTCATTGCAACAGACTGCTGGGTTTTACCAGATGGAGATTGTTTGGCTGGCGTTTTTCAACTTCAGATTCTGAGTAACATATTTTTGCAAGCTAACAGGCACAAATGGGCAGACTTTTTAAATTATTTAGGAACCTATCTGATGTCAAGGGCAGTTAAGTGTGTAAGTGTACTGAAATATCTAGGCCAGAAGAAGAGCAAAGCCAGCTAAACCAGCTAGCAGGGCTATCACAGGGCATAGGTGGTGTCTCTGAGCGGTCTAGAATTAGCATAGACTAAACCAGATTGAAAGCAGGGCCTGGCTTTTTAATAAGTGTTTGTCTAGTGACTCACATCATCAAGGCCCCCACCTCTAACTGGAGCTTTTCACACTGAAGCTGCTGGGATGCTATTACTAATAATAGTATCAGGAGGGTAGATAGGTACCTGGCAGTCGCTGCAGCGTAATAGGGTGTAGCCAGCTCCAAAGGGGCTCTGGACAAGTTCCACCTCGATGATAGAGCTTGGGCTGCTCTCCACGGCTCTTTCAGATTGCATCTAAACACTCCTCCCTGGAACAAAGTCCTCAGGCACTTCTCTGCTTCAAAGCCTGCCTGGGATAATAAGAATGAACAAACGCTTTGTCGTACATGTTGGAAGGAGGAAGGAAGACGCATTTCTTGAGTATGAGGCTCTGTGTAAACATAGGTTCTTCTCTGAGTCTCTCAGCTCTGTCCAATCTTCCCACAGTTACTGCTTGGTTATGCATTGCAGCAACTGTCTGTGTTTATACTGGGAGATAGTTCACTGTAGACCCACAGTGCAATTCCACCTGCAAAGCCACTAGATCTGCTTGTGCCAAGTCCTCCTAGCCTTGCTCTGCAACTGCGTGGGGTGCCCTGCAGCCTGAGGATAGGTACAGCACTGACAGCTCACAAAATGCTCTATAATGTGCTCCCAGGGGCTTGGGAGTCTCTTCAGATACATTTTCCTCTTTCTTTCTCCTTCGACCAAGTGCAGACTGCAGTCCAAGGTGTGATAGTAGCTGGTAAGTGATATGAAGTGAAGGGAGTTTCCCTTGACAGCTTTTATGCACTCTTGGTCAGATCTCTATTAGAGGGGGAGAAGCCAAATGCACCCCATTGCTTTTGTACCTTCCTGCAGCTATTCTGGCAGTCTTGACAGTAAAGGAAAATAAGTCCTCCCTGTTTTCTCACTAACATTCACTTCTCTCATGTCAGATGGCAGCTTAAGAAAATCATTTGCCACCAGAAGAGGCAGCTTTTAAGAGGAAAGTGAGAAGATTTGGGATACTGCCACCACAACCCAAACCATTGCGCTTTCTGATTGTAGCTGGTCTGCAGTGGGCAACGTAAAACAGAGAAAGAAAGGAAATAATGCAAAGAAGCTTTTAGAGTAGAAAACAAACAGGCAATGAAAGGGTGTGTTCCTGAAATCCTTCAAAGGGTGTTAACTCTTTCATAACGAGACTAATGGCTCCCCCTTAAGCTCGTAGCTTCCTCTGTGCCTCATTAGGATTAATTCAGTGGGTCAGATTCATCCCAGGAATCCTTCCACTGAAGTCACTGGATTGATACCACCAACAACCACAGCAAAACAATGAGCCAAACACTCTGTACATGAGGAAAATAGCTGTCCTGAAACTTTCTGTAAAACCTGGTTATGGCCCTGTCACACTCTCCTAAAACTTTTTGTTTCTTGTGTGAATGGAAATGAAATATGTCAAAAGGAATTTAAGGAACTACACTCTAGCCTGATGTTGGGTTTGCAATATAGAGAGCAAAATCAGCCTAGCCAAAGAGCTCATATCTAAGAATGGTTCAAACGCAGCTTGTGAAAGGACTGGAACATGAGACACCACGGCTGGAACCATACAAGGCTGCAGGTTGCTCCCCAAACATTTTCTTTGCAGCAAATGAACTGCACAAGCTGCCTTATGAGGCTGTGCACCTTCACCAGGGCTGAGGACACACCCCTGCCTCTGCTCCAGCAATGGCCTGATAGCCAGATGGACACACTCACCTGCAGCCTCCCTCTTTCCTCAAGGCTGAGGACAGCACATGAGCTCCAACTGCTTACAAAGCCACCCCTCAGCCAGGTTGCTGAAATGCCCTGCAGTGAGGTGTGCAAGAAGTGAAAGGAGCTGGAGGAAAAGGCTGAGTGCAGGATGTGGGAATGGAGTGACTGGATTTCTATCCAGAGGTCTACATGGACAAAATAGGAGCTTGGTCCTCTGTGTTTCCACGCCACAGATCAGAAGTCTGGAACACAAGGATTACAGCATCAACTTTTCAGTGCCTTCACCTTCGGCACTAAGCCTTACTTTTCTTTCCTGTCTTCAAATCTGATTTACTGTGTTTGAAGCAAGGAGAGAGTCAAGCAAGACAGGACAGCAGGAATGAAACATCGTCTGGCTGGGTGTTACAGCTGAGGCAAAGACAAAACTCTGGAGATATGTTACTGTCCATGAGTTCTAACAGGGCATTTACACCCTGATCCAAGTCACCACTACTTCCCTTTCCTGAGAAGGAAAGAGAGACAAACAAGCAGACAGAAGGCAAGGGAGGGAAAAGGAAGGTTTTGTGCTTTGGGAGCTAGCTGCCTCTTGATTTCAGGGCTGGTTTTCAAATAAGAACATTATCTCTCTGCTTGTTCTCTCAGCAGGTCATCCAAACATTGCCAAGCACCAGATGTTTGAAGTGGCAAATCATTTGGAGATTTAAATTTTTTTTTTATACTGATCTGCTTCTGATAGGGTTTTTCTTGATTTTACTTTTTGTTTAAGACTTTTCTACCCCTAAGCAAAAGCTCAAATTCAGCTGAAAAACTGTCCTGTAAAATTGGGAGTGAATGTCCGTACGGATGTGGCGGGGGGAGGAATAGTGAGAAAAGAGCTTCTCAGAAGTTGTGTCCTTGAATTCCAGAGGTTGTTACACTCTGAGGACTGAGAGTTGGCTCAAGTTTTCCCATCTGTCTGCTGAATCATGTTCTCTCCATCAAGGAAGTGACAGTGAGGGAAAGACTTCTCTGAACATGGGCTTCTCTCTCATGGCTTCCACAATCTTGAGCTCATCAAGTTTTCCTATTTCTTCACAAAGTTCCTGATAGGTTAGTGTTCCCTGGGTTGGTTATGTGGCACACTCCTTCAAGCAGCATTAATTTTTTACATGAAAACTCCCAGAGAATTCCAGCAATGATTTCTCATTATTTTGAAAGATATGCTAAAAGTGCTAGATAAAACATGTATGAAATATCCTGAAACACCATGAAATGTGATGTGTAATGCTGGAATGAGTAGGATTTTATTTCCCCTATCTTTTAGCTACCTTTCAGTTTCTCCAGAGCTCATCTGTGCCCAGAGGTATTGTTAATGCAGCTTGTTGAAAAGGAAATATTCACTGATCACAAACTTTGATAAACGTATTCCACACTCAAGAACTCTCTTAGTGTAAAATGGGCATTTATTCTTCAAGACTGAAGGAAACATGAAGACTTTGACAATATCCTAACTGAATTTATTTTTTATTGGAAAATATCCCTCAGGTTTGGGCTGGGGGATGTGGATAGAAAAATAGGTTTATTATTGAAAAATTAGTCCATATTGTAAGAAAAGTAATCGTGTCAGAATAAATATTTTTAATTCAAAACTGAATGACCATGGAGAGATTGTATCTGGAAACATCTGAAAACAGCTTAACCTACAACTGCTGTGCCAGTCAGCTTCTTTGTGGAGCGATATCTTACCACTCTTGTTTGGCTTAGGAAAATGAAATATGTGTAATAAATGCATTACACAACACATAGTGATTATTTTTAAATGTCACATGAGCAAAGAAGATTTCAGTGTTTTTAAATGAATGGATCTAGAAACATTTCGACATCTCCAAAAAGCTTTTGGTTCTTTACTGTGAATCAAAAGTCTTCTGAGGTTTGGTCTCTGCCAGCTAACATATTTCTCCCTGGCCATTTCTAGTCAACTGTTGTTTAAAATCTTGTTAGCCATTATATTGCCAACCTCACCTTTGTCTTAGTGAAAAGTACTCTTCGAAGTAAAAATCCACATATTTCTGTCTTTGCTCAACACCCATCAGTTACAGGCAGCTTTAGGAAGTGTGCAGTAATGTGAGCCTCCATGAGACCAGGCGTGATGTGCTACAGGGGTTTTGTTTGGTTTTTCAGTCCATAGCTACAATGAGAAAAAAAAATAAAAAGACCATGAGCATTTTGTAATTTCACCATCAATAATTCCAACCTTTTACATCTTCCTTCATAGTCATTTCAGACTGTGCAAAGTGAGTTAAAAGTGGAGGTACCAATCAGACCGGTAGTATTTTACTCCTACTCTGCAGGGCTGCTAGTGACTATGCAAGGTTGCAGGTAATGGAGAATCACGGTCTCTCTTTTTCCATGAAAGGGGCTAGATTCTACCACTCCCACTCAGGCTGAAGTCCTAATTTTACAATACGGGAACTTGAGCAGAAACACCAGCAAAAGGGGTTCCACCCCCGCCTTCAACCGCATCTTTCCAGGTATCAGCAAACTACCCCCACATCAGCACGCTCGGCTGAGTTTGAAAATACCCCCCCGTTTTCCACAGCTGTTTTTCTCCTCAGCAGTTCACGGAGGAGGCAGCCTTACTCTGGGAGTGAGAGCAGGCATGCTGAGGCAGGGGGGAGCACCCCCCACAGCCCTGGCACTGCTGCCTGGGGAGCCATTTCATCCCCACCTGAGCCAAAGGCAGCTCCGAGTCCTTGGGGTCTCCCCAAACACAATCCTGCCTTCTCACACCATGGCAATGGAGGGCTGTTAAAGAGTGGGCTCTCTTTCCCTTCTGCATTCCTCTATCACTGGGGGACCTTCTGGCACTTTTGCTCCCTTTTCTTCTTGTCAGGACTGTACCTTCTCAAAGATTGTGTCCTTTCTCGGTGATTGTCACAGGCCTAGGTTACACCAACACGGAATAGAGGGGTAACTGCAGCAAGAAAGGCAGAATTTACTATGCAGAAAGCTAAACTGGATGATTCACCAGTTTCTCAAGTTCATATTCAGACTCTGTGGGTCTGATATGAGAATTTGCAAGTAAAGAATTAATCCTCCAAATGCTTCCTTAAGTGAGGCCACCTGCTGATGCCAACAGTAGAATTTATGTACAACTTCATGCAGGAGAAGACCTAGACACAGCAATGGGTTTTTTTGCGCCAAAGGAGTTGTTAGGATGGGCTGCTATTTTCTATAATTTTTTCTTTCATTCTTCCTGAAAAGTCCAAAACAATGATCCAAATTTTCACTCAGACACCGTCAAAATACCTCCCCATAAGCCAGGACTTCCAGTATACAAAGCAGTTCTCAGACATCCATTAATCCTCAAAACAGCCTGTGAGGTAGGAAATTGTCAGTGTTATTATCCCCACTTCACAGGTGGGGACTCTGATGCAGGGAGATTATGTGATTTGCCACAGGCTACACAGCAAATCCATGCCAGACCCAGGATTAAAATTCAGCAGCACCTGACATCTGGGCAAATACTCAAGCCTTGGTCTCTGCTGCCTCTAGAATACGTGTCTTAAGCAGGTCTCCTGGTGAGCATTCATAATCAAGCACTGTATGTCCCTGTATAGCACAAGGGTGTACACACATACCAAGAATGTACAAATCTAAGCAAAGCACAAGCTAAAACATGTCAATTTGAAGACATCTCCCCAGAAGTCTAAAGGAAGATCTGCACAGCCAACTTTTGAAAGTTTTATATTGCTAGTTAACTTCAAACAAAGAAGTAAAGTCTGGTACATAAAGTGTTTTGTGTTATGCCAACAGACATAAAGGGTATTATTTAGATCAGTGTTTTCCTGTACATTTGCTTTCTAAAGAAAACGCACAGACTGGCCTATGTTCAAGAGCAGACAAAATTGATTTCCTTGTGCTGGGGAACACAGATTGGTTCCCTGAATTTGAAAGAAACACCATAAATTTTCATACAAGAAGTGAATATTTCTGACAACATTCTTTTGCTTTGATAGAGGCAGATAAAATATATCATTTGTTGCTCCAGTAGCATGCAGGATGTTTTTGTCTCTTTTCGTACTCCTGAGTTCTCCTTGTCAGTTCCCTGTGCAAATGCCTGATCACAAAAGTTGAATGTTTTTGACTTTCCACAGTGGAAAGTACTTGTTTGCTGTATCTCTCCTGTCAGCTCTTGCCAAAATATGTTGTTGTTCATTTTGCATCTCAAAGATTGTAATGAAAAAATTAATTTCTATCCTTGGGAGAAAGAAAACATTTTTTCTGGTTTTTTTCACAGTTTGTGTTCAAGTTATTTCTAAGGAACGTTGGGGAAGACAAAATAATTTTAAAAGGGGCAATGAATGAGCAGGGTTTGGATCAGATATCTTCTCTGGCACTGGAAGACACTCCCTTTATCTCTTCTCATCGTACGTGGTCCAAGAACCTGTGCATTTGAATAACAACACTACATCAGACCCTTTCTCCTCTAAACTGAATCAATACAGAGCAGCTACTCATTCATCTATATCTTCAGCAGCACAATCCACTTTCCCCGATTCCTCAAAGCTCTTTTTTCTCACCACAGCTCTGTCTTCTTCAATCTTACCCACTCATTTCTCACATTTCTGCATCCTTTTGGGGAAGGCTTAGAGATATCCAGAAGATATTAGACATTAGATATTAGATATTAGAGAGAGAGATGAAGAGAGAGGAGAAGGCCAAGAAAATAAAAGGTTCTTCCAAAGAGAGAAGAAATTAGAAGATTAAACAATTTCTGCATTTTAAAAGCTTTAAAATTATATTGATATATATATTCCTACAAAATTATTTACTTTATTTGTTTGAATAATTTCACACTGCTAGGTAAATTCTGCCTAAAATTAAAAGATGCAGTATGATAGTCACATCTTAATGGCATTCAGGTATTTCCTGCAAAGCACATTGCAACACTAATAGGAAAAATTTTGGAACCTGCACTGCTAAAGAAAACATTCCAAAAAAACCAGCTCATCTGTCCCCATTAAAGCAGATTATCTATGCTACTAGCCAGTGGATCCTTCCCAGTCCACTCAGCACATATACTACTTGCTCTCTTCTAAATACTCTTTGGTGGGCTTTTTGATTTTTCAACCCTGTTCCATACAACATAGAGCAACATGACCATTTCAGTGTTTTTAAATGAAAGTGACCATTTCAGTCACTAAGATTTGTTTTTACATTTTCTTTTTTTCTTTTTTTTCTTTTGTTGCTTTGGGTTTTTTTCTGCCTTCCTCCCTTCAACCAGAATGTATTTTTCTCCTTGATTATATCACTGTATTTTATGTCCCATCCTTTTGCACCCAGAGGAAAATTGCTGACACTGGAGATCTTTGTGAAGACAAGTCACACCACTCATAACTGTAATGAAATTATTCTTCATCTGCAAAGATATTCATTGAGTGGCTGCCTATCTCGTACTTGGGTTTGGCTTTAAATGCAATGCTTAAAACTGCTTCTTGAGTTTATGTCACTGAGCAGTGCAGTTCCGATATGAATTCCTTGTAAACAGACACATCATCCTTTTTGAAGCGTGGAGAAGAGCAGAAGACCATTGAAAATACAGTACAGGCTGCTCCACTTGAGCATGGGGAGATGAGTTGCTGTCCATATGCTTGAAAGCCAGGTAAGAACTTATTGGCTCCCCAAAGTCCAGCTCCCTCAAGAGCTGTATCAGCCCTTGACGGCTGGTTTGATAACACAGAGGAAGAGTCATTTTGGAGATAAGCAGTGCTCACACTTACTGAGGCTGCAAGGACCAGACATTAAAATGCAACATTGCCTCCTGCCAGGACTCCTCTGTCTGGTCTTAGTCATACAAAAATAGCAATGGTAGTATTAGAAATATTGCTTAAAGTTTATTTTCTTTGCTCTCTTCATTTAAAGATAAGAATGCCCATGATTTTCAAATCATTCAACTGCATTGGATAAATGTTGCAGTTGTGGGAGTGCCAATTAAAGCTAATTATTACTTGACAGATCTGACTTAGCATTAAAATGTCTGGTAGAACTGGCTCTGATCTTGCAAAGGGGACTTTTTCTTCTGTATTCCTGAGTGGTGAGGGAGCTTGTTGTCTTGAGATCTGGAGCTCCCAATCATTCATGCAAGAAGACAAGATGAACAGCAAAATCATTTCATTCCATATAATTCAGCTGCATTGGGCCTGACCTCTCTTTCCTTGGAAAGACACATTGGTGCAATTCACCCCATTCGACTTGGCATGAGTTGCACAAATTTAAGCAGTGGAACTGGTCCCTTTTTACTGCCAAAGGAAACAAGTAGGAACTTCTGATCCATGCAATCCTAAAAAGGAGAGACCTGATGCCATGCATGTTCCAAAAACTGTTTATATCATGCCATTGGCTATAATAGAAGCTTTTAGGGACTAGTTCAGGTTTATAGAGTAGAACCTAAACTGGTCAATTAATTCACATAAATCACACCCATTTTCATCCAATGGCTGACCATGACTATTGGATTGGTGGGTAGATAATCTTTCCCTTTCCAACTTACTTGTGTGGTTTCAATTATATCTTTCAAAAGTTCAGTTTTCAGTTATTTCAAGAAAAAAATAATTTTTCATTTGTTTTGGTTTAGTCTGAAACTACATTTTTTACAAGACAACAATAACAAGACAACAGAAATGTTTACTACTGACTGAAACTTTCATTCAACTCAGAACGGGCTGTTTTGTTTTCAATTTGGTGATTTTCAGCTCTTCATTGAATTTTCTTATCCTTTTAAAAATTAGGATTAAATGTAGACAAACTTTGAAATTAATTTTTGCCTAAAAACAAAAAACAAAACAAAAAACCCAACCAAACAAACAAACAAAAAAACCAAACCAGAAATCTTGTTTCAGAAAATATTAAGAGAAAATTATGCAAAACTCAAACAAAACTATGCAAAAAGTCATGTCAAATCCTGTTTCAGGTTTTCTGACATCATATATTTCAGAAAAAAATCACAAAAAAATTGTCATTCAATTCTAGTTTTCTTATGTTATTTCAAATCAGCAGCCCTAAACAAAGCAGCTCTTTCTTTAATGTGCCTCCAGGTGCATAAAAGTAGGCATTCAAAGACTGCACATACGTGTCAGAGAAAACTAATAAATTTGATCATCTAAGTGAGGGAAAAAAACAAAGCCAAAGAATAGAGATAGAAATAGAAAGAAATTTCATCTTGTTTCTACAGTAATTTAAGCATGTCCTTTGCTGCACTCTAGTCTGCTAAACTTTTTGCTGAATTGCAGCTCTGATCTAAGAGATGTGGAAACACATATTAGAGCTTATATTTCTAGTGAGGTAAAAAAATAAACAGTGCACAAGCCAAGTGCATGCACACTGCCCCTTTTTAAGACTAGTGTTCTCACCGTCTGGCAGGTATGTGATGAAATAGAAAGGTGGGACCAGGCTTCAGGGTGCTGCTTGTACTACAGGAGAGGAGCTATTGCACGGGGGAACATTTAAAACACAAACACTCATCATTCCTCCGTATGCTGCGTTGTGCCATACCCATCTTGGCATTCACAGATCCTGTTTTCCCTCTGCTCCTCACCTCCGCGGTTATTTCTTTATTCACTTTTTGTGTGTTGGGAGGCTGAGGGGAGGACCTCCAAGTACCTTTTCCTATTTGTTTCATTCCCAAGTGCAAAGAAAGAAGAGGACCCTGGGTTCCTTTTAAATACTGCTTACACCTCTCTGAAGGTGTTGAGATCTAGATTCATCTTCAGATTATATTCCATTAATTATACAAAGCTCCTAGAGAAGACATTATGCTCCATTAATTACAAAGCTCCCAGAGAAGACATCGAATTTTGTCTCACATTGGCCCATGTATGAAATCAAACTAACAAAGCAGATGAACAGAAATTCAAGTCAGTAAGCAGGGCTATAGCATGTCTTTGAACAATCTGGGTATTTTTACAAAATGTATTTCTATTTTAAAATTATTCCTGTTCTGTCTTATTATTATTGCAGTTTCTACATATAAAAAAGGTGCATTAATAAATTTCTTATAATTGGTCATGCTTTCAGAGAGAGGACAGAGGAGTGTAGGCCTGGGGGAAGCTGTAAGTGGGAAACACACCTCTTGCTTCCCTTATATTGTCAAACATTGCCCTGTAGCTCTTACACAGCAGGTAGAATAAAGGTATGAAAAAATGTTGCTTGGAGTGAAGCTCAGAGTGGGTAAATTACTTCCACTGAGGCTCAGACACATGGTGTGCAGGATCAGACACTACAGAAGGGTCCAGGTGTTCCCTTGTTTTTCACTTATTCACTCAACAACTTTTACAACCATTTGAGATCATGTTATACTGCACATACATATGTCATCGTAGCCAGGGCATATTAAAGAGGTAAAGCAATAGTCATTGAGCACACTCTGCAGTTCTGTGCCAAGAGATACTGTCACACACTCTCCATATCGTAACCAGAGCTGTGCCTCTTTTCCTTGTGCTTGGCACGATTTACTGGCCATGAGATCATGGCAGATGGGAGTCTGGACATGATAACGCACTTGTTAGGAACTGAAGCTGCTGCTGATAGTGTCATTAATTTTTTTTAAAAGAATCCTCAAAGCCAGCCTCAGGAACTCCCTCATCTCATCTTACTCTGATTACTAGCAGCACTATAAACATGGCATTCCTGAGCGGGTATGGAGGCTATGCCAGAAGTGAACCCGGTGCAGAGCCAGCTAATTGCAGCAGCACAAAGCAATAGAGTATAGTGTGGAGAAAACAATGAATATTTATCCGGAAATGCATTTGGCTTACCAGAAAAAGCTCAGCAAAAGTAAGAAAAGAGTATGAGCCGATTACACAGTTGCCCTGTGGACTCCTGGAATGGCAGGAAGACGTTTGAAACCCTGGATTAATGCAGTCTTACTGAGCTACCCCTGCCTGCCAGCTGAAAGCTGATAGCCAGCATCAGGTAGGTCATCAGAGAAATTAGTTTCAGTGATGCATTTTGAGGATAGGCAGTGCAATGTAAGAGGTGTCTACTTTTCTTCTCAGAAGAAAGAGTAACCTACTCAGAAAACAATTACTGAATTACTGTCAAAACACTGTAGGAGGGAATATTACATCAGCAGGGAGCATTAATGCAACAGTTTATAATAGCTTGTATTCTGACTTCTCTTCCACTTATTGTCAAGTACAAAGGGATGGTCAGGAACCATGTGGAATGACAACCAACCAAAGGGTAAACTGACAAAAGAAGGAAATGGTGCAGATGAAGTCGGTCATCCACTCTTCCTGTCCCAGTATCTCTTCACTACCACCCAGATGTGAGGACAAAGCTGTCTTGGTTGAAGCCACCTTGCCCCATGGCAAGGCTGGACTGCATAGAAAAGGGTGACAGCTCAGTGACATCTCCTTAAAAGGAGATGTTTTATCATGTGTTCCATCTGTAGTTCACCATGTTGTTCCCCTCCAGCCTTCTGCCTTTTTATTTTCCTCCTGAAAACAGCCTTCCCCTTTCCTTCCTAGGCTCACATATCCATTGACATGCTGAGGACTTGATTTCTTACTTCCCACTGAGCATTATCGAATTTATGTCAGCATTATTTCACCATCCAGGATGGCAAGGTAAAACAGGGGTCTGACTCTGTGTACCTAACCCCCAGGGAAGCTCACCTGGATACAGGGTGTGGGGCATGACAGAGGGCTAGGAGATTAAATAGGTGGGGTGACAACTGGCCCAAATCCTGGGGAGCTGGTAACGACATGATGGTCCAATTGATAACTGTAGTAATAATATTCAAATTATAGTCCTTTAATCCAGTCAACTGTCAATAGAGTGGAATTTCTGAAAATGCAGGAGAGTTGTTACACTTGCTCTTAATAAGAAAAAAAATGCTGTTTCTTGGGGAGTTTTGTCTAAAAGATGAGCAGCTAAAGAAGTTGGTGGGAAAAGCAAAACTATTAATAATGCTACACTAATGAAATACCCATAGGATATAAAATATGTGTTATCAAACAGTTTTCTTGGGATCAAAGGTTCGAACAGTTTCCTCAAAAGACCTTTTAAGGGGTAATGATCAGGAGCGAGTGCTTCCGTGCTGGTCAGGATGCCTGATAAGGTACGGCTTCAAGGAAACTCTTTGTAATTTCATGGAAAGAAAAAGACCTTGCTTTCTTAAAATGACAGGAAAATACCCCTTATGATACACTGCCAGATCTATCCCTCTAGGGAGAGAATGAGTTGGAGTTCAGTCCCACTGCTGTAGTATTTACTATTTGTAAAAGCCAGATCTGAGTGAGTTCATCCTTATGCGTCCTTTAAGCACATTGTTTGAAACGATACTTGGGCTGTACACAAATACATGTACATGCTCCAACACAATGCTGCCAAATGCTGCTTCTGGAGGTTACAGCTGTAGTGTATGCCCAGGGACAGGGTGACTGGGTGGTGACTCAGCCAGCTCCTGTTGGTAGTTAAGACATTTCTTAAAGGTACATCAGGAAAGTTTCCAAATCTGTTTTCTGACCCTCAGAGAGAACTAAGACATAAAAAATGATTTTGTAAACAAAGCAATTTCCAGTATAGCAATGATGTGGCTGCATTGCACAATTAAGAGACGTGTTTAGGAGTAGCAGACTTGAACACCAAAGGACTCTAGGCTAAAGCTCTTTGTCTACAAATTTTAATGGATCCTTGTTCTCTGAGAGACAGCCACAAGTGACTGCAGAGCAGATCAATTAAGGCCACCATCTGCTAGTCACTAAACTTTGGGTATCCCTTCATGGTATTTGCCCTAGAGAGGGCATTGGTTCATGGCAGACTGTAGTCCTCTGGACAGGACTACAATGGTTTGTGCCTTTAGCTGTGGAGGCCTTTGGTTTGGTTTCAAGTGCTGTCTGAGAGGCTGTATCAGCACAGTAGGTAGGAGAAGGTAGTTGTGATGATGTGGCTGTAAGGCTTCGTCTTCTTGACTAAGAACGCAAAAATCCTAGCAACCACAAACACATCTGGAGGCCCATGCCACACTTACCAATAACTCTGTTACCAACCTGGTTTGGGAAGCAGAGCAAATATGCAAGCTTCACAGCAAAGCAAGTGTGTGCACTTAGCTCTGAAGATTCTCCCATTTCTGACAGAAATAATAACAAAGTACCTGAACACTGAGACAACATGGAGACCCAGAGCCCATGAGCCTTTCTATTCCATTCCAACAGGATGGTGTGCTAAGATTTCAGTGCTGCTCTCCTGCAGCCCTTCTGACATGGAGAAAGATGGTATTTTTGCTAGTCAGAGTAGGCTGAACTCTAGAGGTCGAACATCTGCCACTTTTCCTGAAGGTTTCAGACCTTTTCCCGATTAGTATTGCCCCATGTAATGGTAGCTTGCCAAACAAATTACAGAAATTTCAGGCTTAATATGTACCACAAAAGCCACAAGTTCGAGTTTGATTCTGTTTTAGTTTTGCGTGCTACAACATGAAATTAATCTACTTGTGCATCTTCAAGTGCTTTCCAAATAATTCTACTGTTTATTGCACACTTCTCTCTGTTTACAAAAATTTTTAAAAGCCATTACTTCTCTAGGTGCTCCCCTTTCTGTAGCCCTAAGTTATTGTCTTATAGTGGGTTTTGAAACTGTGAGAAACAATTTGCATTAACTTCACAGCTATAATTTATAAGGAACATAATGAGTCATTGTCACAGGCTCTCCGCCTTTGTTCTCATCTACTTCCTTCTTTCTAAATGGAATTTTCTTAGAAAAAAGTACTGATTTTGATAGATAGCTTTGGGACTCAAAAAAAAAAAAAAAAGGAACATTTCTGGAAAGTGGCATGAGTCAAAGACAAAGTTTGACCAAAGAACAAAGAGATTGAAAGAATATGTTCTATTTAGTGCTGAAACTTAAAAGAAGATTTGTATAGAGGGTATTATCCATTCTTTACAAACATAGCCACCCATATACTCATATACTTACACCTATTGCCTAACAATGGCTTGCTGATTGCAGCAGTGAAAGTAGCAGAAAACTCTAGCTCACAGAAATGTTTGCACTTTGCAACACTTAGGGTTTGGTCAGGCAGCTGGATTTAAGGGTAGGCTTAATAAGCAATTTTACCTCCCTAAAATAAAACTCTCTTTCATTTGAAGACTTCTAATCTCATTTCCAAACATAAACATTACAGAGTGTGAAGGAATAGTATGTTCTGTCTGGTTTTGAACCTCCTTGAAAAACAAAGTTAAGATAAAATGTGGACAACTGGGGCCATTGTCTTTGCAACCCAGTAATTATTTAGATTGCTTAGAGCCCATAAACTGACATGTGAAACACACCCAGCACAAATATATTTTGCTCCTTTCTAATTTCACACTGGCGTAAATTATTTTATTTCCCTTTCTCCTCTGGGCTTTCATAAATCCTTGCTTTTCCCCTCACTAAATATGTGCATGTCAGACTGAGAAGCCCCCCAGGATCCCCAGCAGTTCTCATTTTTACCAGTCTGACCGGAGGAGCAGAAGGGACTGGTTTGGTTTTGTCACACAGAAAGTGGGATTTCTCGCAAACAGCCTTAATGGACAAATGTTTCATAATGCCCTCTTGAATAAGGGGTACCATCGGCTGTAGCTTGCAATCATCTTCTACTGACAAGTCCCCTAGATATAGACACCAAACTTTGTTTATATTTCCATATTGAATACAATATTTCTGTTTCAATTGTTTAAAGAAAACCTTGAGCTTCACTAGATGTAGACAGAGGTGCAGCTCTTGAATAAAGCTGAGTCATCAGCATTGAACGGATCTTTCAACATATTTCAATATGGGTAGGAATAAGTTCTTGCAATTCAGCTCAGAAAAGCATGCCAGTGCTGTTAGACTTTTGCAGTACCTCAGAATTGCTAATGCATATTTAAGATCTCCCCTGAACAGGGTCTTAGAGACTAATTTGTGCTATGTGTGAGAGGTGCTGAGTTCATCTCTGGTTCCAGTATGAGTGGCCATAAATAAATATGTATATTTATATAAATACACTCACACATATGTACAACAATCATGGGTTTATGATTAGCTGAGGCTGACTATCTGACTAAGATGATACTGGGATGAATCATTGCCACACTAAATTTGCTCAAGGTCAGACTTGTTTCTGTTTTCTTTTTCCTTCATAATATGGCTTTTGTTCAAGGTGATCCATTTAAAGTATTAAAAAACCCCAAGAAACGTCTTTGAAAATGTGGTTTATTTGCATAAGTAAATCTTTTACAGGAAAAGAATACATGCATTAAATTTATCTGGTGGTATCTTTTTATCCCTTTTCTTTACTTTTTTTTCCACCCACATTTAGGATTCAACTTTCTCATGTGAAACCACTGAGGCCTTTTTTCTGCTGTAGACATAACACAAATGTCCTGTTAGACATTCATTGTGTGACTCATGGGCCATAATGTGGAGAGATCTAGAATGCACAGTCTGGAAAAAGTGGCAGAGAAAATGTTCACAGTTGGGACATGTAAAACAGCTTCAGGTCTTTCTTTTGGCAGATGAAAGGCTATAACATACAAACCCTGACGATTAAGGGAGGTGGGTTTTCAATTAGGAACAAAAAGAACAAATGTAAATATCCTTCTCCAACCAGACAATTTGAGAAACATCCTGAGGAAAAAAAATAAAAGATGCCTTGTGTGTCTGTGCTGAAGCAAAACCAGCACATCCCTGTCACATTAGCTTGAGATCAGAATCAAGTCCAGAAAACTCAGAAGAAATTGTCTCTCAAATGGCACTGCTAAAAGTTTTCCAGATAGTTAGTGCCATTTAGTGATATATTTGTGATGATCTCCTTAAAAGTATATCTATCAGCAGTTGCACAAGCTAGCCCCGCACCCACAGCTGGAATGAGGATATTTTTCAAGATACCAGATGAGTTTCCTATAGTTTCAAAACTTCCACTTCTCTCTCATTTGAAAAACTGGGCTTTTTTCTACGGCAGTCACTTGCCTTTTTGTTTTTGCACACACAAGGATGATGAATGTCACAACAAATGGAGCTGAATCACGGGTGAAGGTGGTCCAGGAGATGCAGTGGAGGTGCAAGGAGTGACAAGGAGCAGAAGCTGTCTTTCCCTGTGGACTGGAGCTGGGCTGGGGAACCTGCAGGCTCTTTCCAGCTGTACCACTGGCCCCTTGCTCAATCCACAGCAAAGTCTGCCTTCTTCCCATCCCCACCTTACCCAGCTGTATTGCAAGCCACCATATAAAATTCCCAAGAGCTCTGCCCTGGCTGGTGCCTGCTGGTTTGCTGGTGAGAGAGCAGGTGGCTCCAGCAGCAGGCAGAGGTGAGCAGAGGCAGCAAGCCTTTCAGTCTGGTGCACATCAGCCCAGGATTGCTGATCAGGAGGTGCTGTGTCCTGCACCCAGGCTGGTGTATTCCAGACAAGTCAAACAGCTGGAGCAGAGCCCAGTCTCTGCCCACAGGGAGGGATGGAAGTAATTATTAGCTGGGTTCACCGTGCTCATCAATCCTCTGCTCAGTGATTTCCAGACAGATGAAAGAGGTGGACCTGGAGCAGAGACATGCTGCAGGCTGGGAGTTCTGGGGACTGGCTCTCACCCATCCAGTCTCATTGTTATTCCATGCATTTGGTCTCCTCAAGTTTCAAAATTTCAATGCTGTAATCCCAAGAGCAGGAAATTCTAGGAAAATGCAAGAACAACAAATTTTTTCAACTAATAAAATCAAATACAGCCTCATCGATATTCCTTAATTTTCAGAACAGGTACAGGTTTGTGTGGCTGCAAGCTCAGTTCTTAGCTTGACAGTAAAACCAAATGAACCTGATGCAAGTGCAATTGTGCCAGCACAAACATCTTGAGTTTACTTTGATATCAGTGCAGAAGTTTTCAAGTCAAAATAGACTCAGACAAACAAATAAAATAAAATTAACCCCTTTTTCTTCTCAGCCCTCACTAATTGTTTATTCTGGCCCCTGCTCACCATATTTTCTTTACTCTTTTACATGGCTTCATTTAAGCTGGCTGGTCTTAAGCTGAAAAGTTTCGTTTCTGTGATCCTGCAAGGTGCTGAGCATTCTCCCTTTGATCCAGGAGACATCAGAAGCGTTGATTTACCTTCAGGTCTTTGGGTCTATCCCTACATGGGAGCACTTGCTTTAGCTCCTTGTGGTTTCAGGGCCAGCAGGTCGGTGTTTTGTGAGGCTCAGAGCACTTTTGTACATTGATTCTCAGCATAGACAGCTTGGGCAACGTGTACTTCAAAGCACAAAACTGTTGTAATTCCTTCTGTCCACACAAAGTGGCTGTTCAGCAACGTGAAAAAAAGTTTTTGCATTGAATTCTGCTGTACAGGAAACATTTCTGCTTGGCTGAGCTGCCATTTGATGGATAACCCAGTGAAAAACATTTTTATGCCTGAAGATTTAACTTGCAAAAGTACATGGGCATCAACGAATTTTCTTAAAAACAGAATTTTTTAATGCAGAACTCATTTTCAGCTGAAACTGTGCCTACAACAACAACAACAAAAAAGGATAATCATTGCTGACAGATTTTTTTAAGGCTCCCTTTGTTTCCAAATTTTCATTTGATTTGTTGAAGCTGTTAAAAATGGATTTCTGCTTAAGACTCCTGATACAAAAAAAAACATACACAGAGGCAAGGAGAGTGCTTACCTCAGACTGATACTGCTTTTGAATTACATATGCTACATGCTGCAGTAAGGCTGTGAAACCTTATGCAAATAAGTAACTTTGCATGGCCAAATCACCCTGGCTGAGCTAATTTTTATCAATCACACACATTCCAGCAGACCAATGAATTGTCTAAGGCTTACTCATGTCCGTAAATCTTTGTAACTCTGGGGCTTTATTTTCTTCCAGACAAACTCAAAACTGTAAAAGATGATGAAAAATAACAGTATAAGGAGGAATAAGAGAAGATAAGTCAAGAGACAAAAAAAAAAAAAAATCACATAATTTTTGGTCTTACTCCAAGCAAGACCAAAAAGGGACGGAAAGATAACTGTAGAGTTGACCTAAATAGAAGATCAGGCTCAATTGCAGTAACTTTGTCAGTCATGGAGCATGTCAGCCAAATCCTGAGCTCAGATCTTACTCAGGAGACTGCTCCCTAGTAAAACTCTAATAGCATTAGACCTAGAAATCTCAAGTACTGTAAAAGTAACAGAATTCCACAGCAATAAATAGGGAGGGAATTCCAGACAGTAGGACTAGTAGCCTAGGGGTAAAAAGGGATTTTGGCAGATTCTGGCCTTAACTATGTGAGCTTTGGACATACACATTTCCAGTACTTTGCTTACTTCACAGTAACCTAGCAAAAATGAGGTCAGACTAATATATACCTCTGCTTTCCCTTGTAAAGTTACCATCAGACTACAATGTAAGGATAATCCTCAATTCTACATCTTAATGTAATTTCTATTCATGAGGGAATCATAAAAGTATAAAAAGTATCAGGCCTTTCACCTTTTTTAACATGGCAAAATAAAGGCTCAGTAAATGCAGTTTGTCCCACTGGGAAAAGGAGTAAAAGGAGCTTTTGCTGAAGTTTGTTCGGACATGAGGTCAGCCTAACTAATTAGAGTCACAGAAAAGTGTTATGTGATTCTCAGTCATAACCAATCCTGTTTGAAAGTCAAAATACACAGTAAAAAATGGCTCCAAAATTATTTAAGGCATTTAGAAAGTGGAATATTACATGTTCTACTTCAATGACCATTTAACAGCTGGAGAAAAGGATCAGCAAGGATCACTTTATGTTCCATCAACCTTCAGCAAGGTTGTGAACAGCTTTCTGCAAGACAGAAACAGGAGTTAGCACCTCCACATGCTTAGGGAAATGCTACACTTCCTCAAGAGGTTATATGAAAATATTTAGTGGCCAAGCAAACCATAACCCCTTTGAAGAACTTGTTGAAAACTTTGCTGTGTTCCAGATTAGGTGTTAGGAGCTTGATGAGCGATGGTACAAGATGTCTTGTTATTATTATTTGGGGAATAGGTTTCCTTCCAACCACCTCAAAGAATCTGACAATGTCTCCCACACTGGTTTGCTCTCTGCTGATTCATTTGAACTCATAGAATGGTTTGCAATTTTATTGGAGGTCTGCAGACTCCATTAAAGTGATTGTTTAACATAAAGAATAAAAGACTATCTGAAACAAGAACTGGAGATGGCCAAAATCTTTCTTTTGGAAAAACGGCACTGCAGAGAGTTACCCACTTAAGTGGCTTTTGGCACAGTCAATATTTAAACCTGAAAGGTGCTAAGATATCTTCAAAAGCAGTGTTAAGAGTAAGCATATTTAATACAATGTCACCAAAGATTAACTGGAAATGAGTTCCAGGTGTCAGACGAAGAGAAAGTGAAAGATAGACACTGTACCAAACAGCCTGAAGCTAGACAGCTAAAATGGACGCAGAATGACTGCAACAGATTGAAGTAAAAAAAAAAAAAATAAATAAAAAAAAATTTAAAAAAGGGTTTTGAGAAAGCTGGGGAAACACAGACCATTCTGCTCCATTCCCAAATGCACCTTCCATCCTGTTTCTGTGTCATGCTCAGTTTTCAGGAATCCTCATGGCCAGACAGGATCACAGTGTTCATGGAAATGTTGCAAGGCACATATTTCTTATCACACAAGTCTCACAGAGGTGTAAAAGCACTTGGTTTATTAGCTGAACAGCAGCTTGGACTGTGACAGTCAAGTCAGATGTCTGGCAACAGAGGAATAAAAACCATTTTGCTCCATTGATATTACAGGAAGAGTGAAGGATGTATCTAGTGAGCAAATGGTAAGTAGCCATTCAGTGAATGGACCTAGGATACAGGTCCATTTCTCCAGCTGAAGTCTCCAAGAATTCCTCTCTCATCTCCTTGTGCATAGATACTGACTTTGGAGGAAATCACTGTGCTGTTCTTAATGACTCCATCACTGCATCCATCATCTTAATGATTCCATCACTGCAGGGCCTCCCCTACATGGCTGCAGCTCAGCCATGATGCTGGGGCAGAGAGAATGGCACCAAATCTAGGAGGTGAATTTATTCCTTTCCTTGAGGTAACTGCTGTCCTTGCTGCAGAGGTTCAGCATCTCAATGACTCTGATCTGGTCACACAGGCAACTTGGGAGAAACATTTTAGACTATTTTGACTGACTTCAAGGAAAAAAGTAGTAAAAACGGCTTTACCATGTATAACAGCAGCACAAACTTCAGGTCTGTTTCACCTGCTGCTGGCATCATCAGCAAATCTCCAGGACTCACAACTCCAGGTTTTCCAGGATCAAGCATTTTGTAAGCTTCCACTAAAACTTTTGCTAGCCAATCTTACCAATCAGCTCCTTCACCATCCCTGCCCTCAATTACACTACAGGGACTGGAACAGTGAAAACTTGTCAAATAAAACTCTTAGAATAGACTTGCTTTTCAAGGGTATGAACCAAGCTCTTCAACAGCAGAAGATCAGCCCATTTCACACTGAGCCCACCACACACTACAGGAAAAGTAACCTGAATGTTGGCTGATTTGGGATACACAACCTTCCTGCGAGGGCTGATACATGGCACTGTGTGTGTGCTCACCATGCACCTCTTACTTCCAGATCTCCTTCTTGGCAAAGCCCGAGTGTGACTATTCCCCTCACTTGGGCTGTCTGCAAGGATGAGATGTTGGGGAAGATTCCTACTCTCCTGACCCCCTTAGACTGGTCTCAAGAAGCTCTAGATTTCAATGAGGGCTGCAGCTGCAGCTGCAAAGAACTCCAGTGGATCCAAATTTCCCAAAGCAGTGCTCAGATGATTTAGTTCCTTGTTGAAAGAAGCCAGCACTGAATTTTAAAACTGAAATCAGAGCCAAACTTCCTCAAAGTCTGGGAATGTTCTGATCTAGTGGGTTTGGTTTGAGCCCATCTCTAATATGAACCATATAGAAACAGGGCCCAAATCTGCTTTCATTTCCATTCACTTCACATGAGAACAGGTTGGAAAACTTTCTTGCAATGTAAGTTTGTCAGCAAAGGCCAGTAGGGTCAACCAGTCATTCTCATATTCTATAAATTGCAAGGAAAATTTCTCCATGAGCATATTTTAAAAGCTATATGGTTCTCATCCCAAAAAGATGTTTCCAATAATTTGCATTTTTATTGTTTCTATATGGATTTATGATGTTACCTGTTTCATGATACACCATTTTTTTCTTGGCTTAGAGGCAGCTCTCTGGCATACTGTGCAATTCTGAATATTATTATTGAGGACATATCATCAAAGCATGATCCTATCTGGTAGAGTCCATTCCTTTTGTTTTATGTGAGGCATCAGTGCCTAATATGAACTGATATGTCTCATCCTTTTTTCCAGCTCAACATGCAGCTTGTGGGAAAATTTGACACTTAATGTACAGATGTACTGTGAAATTTCATATTATTCTAATAAAAATGGGATGAAATGCTATTCAAAATATTAAATTCAAGTATGATAGATGCATATTCTGTCATTTAAAAATGTCTTGAAAAGAGATTCTTCCCAAGATTCTACTTCAAGGTAACTTCTGGAATTGCTTGGTTTGACTTGATTTGGAAGAAAAATGAGCAACAACCAGTGAGAAGACCCAAACATGACCAGTTCAAATTGATCTGTATCTTCACAGGGTGTCAAGGATTAGATCCCAATTTACCTTGGAATTGTCTATGAAAGTGAAACAGCCTTTGCACAAAAAACTGCAAGCACACAAATAAAAGTAAAACTCCTTTCTAAAACTTCACAAATAAA
Organism: Pycnonotus jocosus; assembly: GCA_013400435.1. Taxonomy (NCBI): domain Eukaryota; kingdom Metazoa; phylum Chordata; class Aves; order Passeriformes; family Pycnonotidae; genus Pycnonotus; species Pycnonotus jocosus. Next base: position 169,782 of record VWYP01024439.1, read on the forward strand.
AGTAAAACTCCTTTCTAAAACTTCCCTAAATGACAGAGCAAGTGTAGGGGTGATGCAGATTATGTACCTCTCTTGACATGGAGGGCCACCAGTATGGCATGACAGAGCAGAGGGGCAGCCAAGCTCCAAGACTGTAGCTGGCCCCCAGAGCAGCCCCAGTGACCTGAAGCCTGATTTACTCTTGGCAAAACACTTTTTTTTCCAGTTCAATTGCTTAAGCTGCAAGGTCAGAGCAGCCTCAGTCCTACCTGTGAAGGAATGCACTGCATGCCAGTCCAATACCTCCTGGGTTTTTAATGACCATGTGGTATTAGGACACAACACATGGAAAATTGCAGCCACAAATATGTCCAACAACATATGAGCCCAGCTCAAATGGATGAGACCTGCTCCCTTGGCAACTAACTCACTGCATACTGCAGGCCAAAAATTTTCCCAAAAGATATGCACTTCTGGCACATTAGTATACATAGAGATCACAAACCAAATGTGGGGGAAATTACATGAGCAGTAGTAATCTTCAATGTTGTTGTTCAGGGGCATTGGTATCAAATAGCTTTTGACTATGTGCTTTAGGTTTTTGTTCATTTTTTTTAGGCCATCCTAGGCAGAAACTTCCTGGTTTGGGACCTTAGATAATACTTTCATCCACTTGCTTTTGGATTTGACATATTTTCTATGCTCAAGGCTTTGCTACCACCACCAAATAGCAGGCATACTTGCAGGAAATCACATTTCAGCCACCAACTGTTCATTTATTGTGGTCCATGCTTTAATTTTTATTCACATTAGATTAAAATCGTTACTGTGATTTTCTTAAATATTCATCAGATACAAGATTCCTTACTGTGAGAAACCATCCATCTTTCAACTGGACAATCCACAAGTAGTAACTCAGAACACCAATGTGCCTTATGTTCATAACACAGACATAAGTGGCATCAAAAGTTTAGGCTTAAAATTTGCATTAAAATGATGGTGTGAGAAACAAACCTCTTCTCTCAGTCTGCCTAAGCAAGTCAGGTGCTTCCAAACCTCTGCATTTTGCTCAAGATTCCCTACATAGAGCAGCATGCCTCTGTATTTTCCAGCTCCTATTGAGCTAGTATCATGACCATGTTCCTCACACTATGGACAATTACTTTGTGCTGTAAATCAAGGACTTCTGGAGTGCACCAGACTTACAACACATGCTCAGACCATCTGGGCAGGACATGTACATGAATTCCTCAAAATCTGCATTGACAAGCTTTCCGCAGTGAGAAAAGGAGAATATGTCCAAGAAAACCCAGATGTATGATATCTTTAACTGAGTCTCATCTTGGAAGAAATTGTGGTGGGGCAGATTAGGTCACAGATGACCGTAATTCTTAGAAAAACACCTCACAAAACTCTCTAATAGTCAGCTATGGCATGAATGCAAAATTCAATCTCCTTCTCACTGGAAACTGAGAGAACACACTCCAGATATAAAAAATTATTCTCCCCTGACAAGTTTCAAATCCTAGTGGTAAGACATGGAAGCACTAGCCCTTCTTAAAGCAAAGGGACAAAAGAAAAATAAAATCAACTTTTTGCCAATGTATTTTTCCTTAATGTCATCCTTAAAAATAGCTGGATCCAGGTTGTTAGCTTCTGCAAAGACATCTAAGTGAGATATACACTTAGGAAGTTCTCAGCTAGAAATGTCAGAAAATTAATCCAGAATTGTAAACATCTGGCACAATCACAAGTAACAGCTTAAACAAACCCTTATACAGGGCAGTATTAGACCAGCTTTGCAATGCTGATGCTCTGTCCATAACAAAATGGGTTTAATTCAATTTAAGAGTCTTCACAGACGATTGTATCTTTTTAATTAAATTAATTTAAAAGCCTATTATATTTTTACTGGTGAAAATTTCATGCATAAGCCCAAGAATAAACAAACAAATAGAAAGATGCTAAGGAAGCAGGACAATAATATGCCTTTATGTGCAAGACAACTTGATTCATTGGAGTAGCATGGCAGAAGCAAACTTTTAAAAGGGACTTAAATGTGGTCAGTCTAATCCAGATCCAAATCTAGCCCGGTTACTTCATTGTAATTGAGATCAGACTCTGATGCCACCAGCAAAAGCAGCAAATAATCTTCTGAATACCATTATTTCACCCTTACATTTGTTGGCAGAGCTTCAGCAGTACATTCTGGAACCTGGGATGCCTCCTTCCCTGAACTGCTCCTGGCTGCTCCTGCTGGCAGGGGTGCACCGCTGGCCAGATGATTCTGAAGTAAAAGCAAACCCTGTCTTGCTGGGGCTCTGCCTATGGGGACACTGGACAGAGCCCAGCCAGGGAACAAGAGATGATCAAAAAGGGAACAAAGTGATCAAAGACGTCTGCAACACACAGGAGAAGAAGACAAGTGACACGATTTGAAGGAGAAGAGGTGTGACTGTGCTCTTCTAATTTTGCCCAGGACTCAGAAAGAGTGAGCCAGAAAAAAAAAGCACTGGGGGAGTTATTTTCTCATGGTATCTGCAGCCAAAAGCAAGTTGTTACCAGAAGTCTTCTGAGACACATTGAGTCAGGAACAGAAAAAAAAAAAAAAAAAGTTCTTTGGGACTTAAGGCAAGATGTAGATGGCTTGAGGCACCCACTCACAGAGCTGTCTTCCAGAAAACCTCCACCCAGCAGCCACAGAGCCCTGGAAGTGCCAGCATCCGCGGGGCTGCGTGGAGCGCAGACACGGGCCTCTCCTACCCCACGCCGAGACACACAGTGTGAGCAAGCTTGGGCACAGGCATGAATCCCTGGCTGCAGACTGCTAAACCTCCCAGGGACCAGGAAATATGAACTGAGAGGGTTTTGTCCACAGGCATCTGTGCTCTGAACAAAGCTACATCTCCGCAGGCTGCTTCTCTCCTTTGCCAGCACAAGTACCACTTACCCCACTGGGGCTTTTTTACAGGCAAAACAGAATGCCTGACATGGAGCCAGTCCAGGAAAGGAATGGCTCAGCTTCCCTTCAGTCTTGAGTGTTCCAGGGTGAGGGTCTTCTGCCGACTGGACAGGCTGCTGCCATTAGAGAGAGAGCAAATTATGGAACAAAGGTACTAGTGTTAGTACACCTGCATCCTTACAATAGCATGTAAGCAGTGAATAGCACCTCTGCAAAAGCTGGCATGGCACCCTAAAAGTGCTGTACCTTCTCTGGGCCACATCCATGCTTCAGCTGCTCTCAGCATAAAGGTGGTGAAACAGTAATATGGAGAAGAAGGCCTTGTTGTACACACATGTAAGCTAGTTCAGGCAGTGCTTTTCCTGACATCCACACTGATCACAATTTTATGGATATATTGCATGTAAATAAATGTATTTGTGCATGTTAGCACTTATATGTATGCATTTTAAGATATGAATGTATGTATAGATATACTGTGTATATTTATTTAGATTGTGAAACAACTAATTGATCCTGCATTAGCAGCACTTCAAAACCTCAAGCAGTGCTAGTGTAAGGATGGAAGCATGCTGTTTACGCAGACTATTGCTAAATATAATTACTCCTTTAACTCATACCTCTCTTTTCATATAATACTCCAATGTCCAATCAAGTCACATCACTGGTGGCTCAGCACTGTGTGTGCCATGGCGTGGATGGGACAGGTGTCCCATCCATCTCTGGTATTGACACCAACACCAGCCCGTACAAGACATGCAAAGAGCAATAAATAAGTTTGACACAGCTTTAGCAACACTTTGAGTTGTTTTGTTTTTAAAAGGGAATTGAAAGCAGCACTAAATAAAATGAGAGGGGTCACAAGTCTGTGGCCAAAATGGAACAATAACCATAGTAAACTGTTGAGCAATAAGAAATAAGAAGAGTTTTTCTTGATTTTTTTGTTTATTTGTTTGTTTATTTGTTTTCTACCCTCCTTGAATGTTTTCCACTTCATGTCACCCAGTGGATAGTGGAAATTGATTCCATCTGGATCTTTCCCAGTTATGTGTGCTCAGACACTGGCAGTCTTCAAGTTGGGCAGAGCAGTTGCCTCTGATTCAGATTTCTCATTACTTCTGTGGGAATGCTACTCTTTCCCTCTGTGATGGGCTGAATTTGTCCCATGGGAATGGGAGCTGCTAAAAAATAAAGAGCTCCAGCATCCACCCAGTGGTGTCCAGTGGCTTCTGACGCAGTAGAAGTAAACTGCATGGCAGCCTATACACTGCAGCTGCCACTAACTGCCCCTCATGGCAGAGAGGATAATAGCTTCACTTTTTCTCCAAAATGTTAATGCCTAGTGCCCAGACTGGCTGAGCTACCAAACATTAGCCATTTTTGCCACCCTTTCAGGCAGTGAAGTCCAGACCTATCTGATGGCCATGTCCTGTACTGAGGAGCAACACAGCGAACTACCAAGCACAGCAATGTTTTGAAATAATGCATTGAAGTGTCAAAAACAGGGTTAGGATCTCATTATTTCAGACAGATTTTGGTCTCTCACACCCACAAAATCTCATAGACTGTTACTCAGGTGACTTTCCTTTTACACAGGCTTTGCTGGTTTTTTTGTTGGGTTTTTTTTTGTTTGTTTGTTTTTAATAAAGGCTAAATAAATAAACATTTCCTTTGTTTCCTTTAATAAAGGCTTTGAACCACTGTAAGGACAGCGAGTGATTCCACCTGCTAATTGAGTCCAGGAAGATCTGGAACCCAGCACCTGGGCAAGTGGAAGTCACAAGGCAAAACCTTATCCTACGTCCTTGTCCTACAGAGGGAACTCCCCTGATCAGCTGCAGTTCATGCAAGTTGTCATGAAGTCATATATGTGTCGAGAAGAAACTGCTTTTAGTTGGATGAGGCTGACAATCACTCTTCTTTAATGGAAGAAATCTCAATGCATGTGTGACCTCTAGTAGAGCTACTCAAATACTGCAAACTGTTCAAATAAAAGCAGAATTTGGCTCCAAATAGTCAGTACTTTATGAATATCAACAGTGCCAGGGAAAAATACACTACAGGTGGCTTTCTAATTGACCAGAGAAAATTTTGGAAATTTAATCAACACATTTAGTCTGCACATGAACAATCCATTTCACAGATGTTTTGTTAAGAGGCCCACAGGCCTTATGCTGAGGAAAAACTCCATTCAGCAATCTCTGTTTTTATTCACATTGTTGAGTGGAGAGAAAATAGATGCTTCAATTGACAGCTGAGGTCCCATTTTGCCACACATGTGAAGCAGCTACCAGTCCAACCTGGTACACTTACAAAATAATGCAAGAGCAGGTGCCTAAAAGAAACAGGAGGAACACAAAATAGCAGGAAAATTATTAACGTGATAAATATAGCCACTCATAACCTTTCTCAGATCTTTTGTAGATCTCAGATCATCAAGACTGAAGTTCTCAGTGATCATCAAGACACAGAGTGTTTACTCCTTGATGTCTACTCCTCTATGTCTTTTCTGGGAAAAAAAAAATCTGTTACTTTTTTTTTTTGGTGTAGCATTTCATTAGATGTTACGAAAGAAAAGAAACTTTCTGCAAAAGTGGAAAGAAAAAGCAGCATTTCTGAATACCAAGTATCCATGTGAGATGTTTTTGTTTGTTCCTCCAGCACAAGCCAAATCTTAATCTGCTCATTTTTATTAGTGTTATTGATGGATCAGGAAAAAAAAAGTAAGCAACCAGAGAGTGTTCTTTAAACAGATAATAAAAATCCCTCATTCTCAAAATCGAAAACAGATTGCTTCATGCCTGAAAAAAAAATGGTCTCATCGTAGGCATTGTTTTACAAGGCAAATAGACTCTACTCATTTGTAAAATGAGGAACTTTCACAAAGAGTGAAAACCAAAAGTGCTGACACAAGAGAGGAAGAATGTTACCACAGCGTAATGTGAAGAAAAGAGACCCAAAAAATTCCAAACCTATACACTTTCAATCCTATGCATATATGCTAACACTTTTTGATGTTATTCAAATGTTTTAATGGAAAAAATAGAGACTTTTTCTGGTCAAGGTGTCTTAGACCAGATTCACATGGGAAATATGTGTGTATGCCCAGAAGTGTTTCTACCACCTTCTCCTTCATGTGTTTAAATCTGATTACTTCTTCCATTGAGGAAAATTAATTCCATTTTGTAATTGCAAAATGCATGTAGGTAGAATAGCAGAAGTATTCTTGTTATCAATGGCATTTCTTCTGACCTCTTCCTTGTTGTTACACTTATTGGAAAGATTTACCCAAATCTTCAGTGAGAGAAGAATGGTTCCCTTTTTTCCTGTGGGAATTATTAGAATTACTGTAATATCTATACATAATAACAGTATAAAGAAGAACTGTTTTCTCTTTAAAAATTTCCTACGCCTTCCCCACTGAGAAGAAATTACCAAAAAGACAATATGACTTTATTATGGGTGGCATCATTTTTAGTCAAGAAAAAGGAATGATGAGTTTAAAAATCCCAAAAAATAAACCAACACAGATAACAAAACTGAGGAATTTTGGCCAAGCTGTATTATTCTCATAACTACTTTAGAACTTGGTGGAGGAAAAAAAAAAGGCATCAAATTTTTCTACTTTGACTTCTAATTAAGAAAGCAATATCTTTCTACTTAAAATAAGTAACTCTCTGCTTTCTGACCACCGTCCTGTATTTTTTAGAAGCACATCTTTTAAACAGCCTGTGTCTTCATTGTGTCTTTGTCACAAAGCAAGACTATGATCTAATACTTAGTCAAGAAGGAATCTTCCTGGTCTGGGAGCTTCTGGTGTGTATCACACAAAGGCTTGATGAGAAAAGTCTCACATGTTTGTTTCAGACTGTATGACCACCTTAAATTGACACCAGAAGAGATGCTTCCTTCTCCAGACAACAAACTGTTGAAACACCAAATTTTTTAATGAAACCAGAAGGCTCAGAAACCATACTGCCAGAAAAACATATTTCATCAACCACGTATTATAGTCAGAAAAGGCAGAAAACTCAGCAGTGAGTCAGGAAGGATGGTTATTTCAGATTTTAATAGTAGTAGTAATCTCTATACTCATCTTTAGGGAAAAGGACAAAGAGAGTAAAGGACCTCTCTCTAGAAGGTAAATATAGAAAGACAATCTCTTTTAAGGGATTTTCCAGACAATGATAATAATAAAATGTCTTTAAAGTAGCAATACAATAATGATGATGATGATGATGACAATGACAGTAATAAATAATAATAATAATAATAATAATAATAGTTAGTTATCTCATCCAAACAAATGGGATGAAAAACTGGTGCAGTTTCTTAAATAGCCATACTATAATTTTCACTTAATAGACAAAAAACAATAGCAGTAAGGATGTAGAGGGGTACTCATAGCTCTTCACGTGATAGTCCACAATTATTGCAGTGGATTCTGAAGGCATTATGACAAGAGAGCAGAAGAAGGATATCACAGAAATTGTTGGAATTTTGGTGCTTTGAGCAAGGATTTTGAGAGAAGGCAACAGGAGTGTTTAAGAGAAAGGTTCGGAACTGTCTTTGAATTAAAGGGAAAGTCACAAAATGGTCATAAACCTCAGTCATAATGACATGGTGACATTAAGTTGTAAAGAGTCCTCAAAATAGAGATAAGACATTCATTTAGCTCAGATATCAACTAGGATGGGGTTTGTATAATTTATTTTTTATTATCTTTTCTTCTTTATAGTTTGGTTTGCATTGTGTGATTTCTATTTTTTCCCATCATTGTTTGTTTAGCTGCCTTTCTTACCCTATTATATTGTAGATAATGACTTAAAAATAGAGCTGCTGAATACATATACTAACTGGGGAGCATCGAGGGGACTGAAATTCATATTGGTTTAGATACCAATGAAGTTCCAGTTCCAGAAACTCTATTTCCTAGATCATTGAAAAATAAGTGCAGCTACTCAGGCACTAAGACAGGAAAAGATGCTCACTCAAGTTCAAAAAATATTTGCTATGCATGTTAATGAATTTATTGGTCCACTATGATCTGAAAGATATTTAGTTAATTGTACCTCTGAAATATTCTGTATTGAGTTTGATAATGAAGATAATAATATTCAGTGTTTTCTTTCTTCTTATTAAATTAAGACTTGCTTTTCCATCTGAGATTTTAAAATATCAGAAGCAGTGGAATGGAAAATCTACAGGCAGTCTGGCTAGACCTTAACAAAGCTGTGCTTGTCTGCTCATTTTCATAGAATCATAGAACCACAGAATGGTTTGGGTTGGAAGTGAACCTGCCTAGTTACAAATCCCTGCCATGGGCTGGGATATCCATGGTTGCTCAAGGCACCATCCAATCAACCCAGCCTTGAACACTTCCCAGAATGAGGCCTCCACAGCATCTCTGGGCAACCTACTCTAGTGCCTCACCATCCTCACAGTAAAAATTTGCTTCCTGATACTTCATCTAAACCTGCCCTGTTTCAGTTTCAAGGCATTCTCTCTTGTGCTATCACTACATGCTCTTGCAAAAAGTCTCTCCCCATGTTTCTTGTAGACTCCCTTCAGGTATTTGAAGGCTGCAGCTAGGTCACACTGAAGCCTTCCTTCCCCAGGCTGAACAATCTCAATAATTCTCTCAGCCTTTCCTCATGGGATATGTGCTTCATTCCTCTAATAATTTTCTAAGACTGTCAGCTAATGTCTTCTACCAGTGATGCAACAACAGTAGAAATGCAGAGGTGAATTTTCAGTTGCATATGGGTAATGATACACTTTGAATGGAATATTAAACTCCAAGGATAGCCCAGATATCCTTATGTATCCTTATGAGTTGATGCATAATGATGATTGCTATTAAAATTTCTTGAGTACAGCTACAGCTGCAATCCTTGATGAGTCTAGGAAATGAACTCCTCATTGAAATCTGCTTAAAGGAATATGCTGTGCCTTGGGGAAAGAGAGAAGTCTGGATCAACAGCAACTTTCAAGAGAGGTGGGCTGCAGTGAGACATTAAATAATGATGGTGACAGCAATTTGAGATATCTGGACAAGTCTGTAAGTAATTACAACAGAGACTTTCCTCTTGCAAGGTGTTTTGTTATCAGAAAGTCTCAGTTTTAACTTCCCTTCTCTGACAGATGTAACACAAGGATGACGAATTACAGCTAAATTTGCTCCATGCATGTGCAATTCCCTTGATCTGTAGACATTGTGTTAGTGTACAGCAATGGCTAGTGATACACTGCATCTCACTGAAAAATGCCTCTAGTGGTTCTGGTGTAAGAGCAGTTGTGAGACTCAGCTTAAACACAGAGCTCCCACATGCAAGGAATAGGCTTGCATTTAGTGTATGCTTCTCTTGATACATTTAGGTTGAGTGATTACAACATCCTGGAACTAAAATGATAGTCTAATTAGGAGCTGGAATGAACTTCCCAAGTCACTGGGTTCATCATCTCCTGCCTTTACTGGAAGCCTTATATAATGTCTCCATAAAGCAGCAGACCTTCAGCTGAAAGTTACTCAGTTTTTGCTGTTCCTCCCACACAAAGGCTGTTCCACACCCTCCCTGCCTTGATGGTCACGACTTTTTTTCTCTTTTCCTGCAGAATTTCAGATCCCCTTTACACACATTTGTTTCTGTGCCAGCAGTGGACTTTGATATATATAGCTCTTTTCCCTTTCTACTTTTTACTTCTTCGATTTATTTCTGGAAAGCAATTACATCCCTTTATAGCCTTCATTTTGTTAGGCTAACAGAGATAGACTTTTCTAATCTCCTCCTCCTCGAGGACAGCATTCTTTTCCCCCAATCCTCTCTGCATCTTCTTTGCATCTTTTTCTCTTTGAATTTTCCCCTTCCTGAGCGTGGCTGACCAGAGCAGTACATAGCAATCCAGATGATTTTGCTGTGTTTGTATTAGGATGCCAATACTTCCCTCTCCTTCCTAGGGGTCTTCTTTAAGGCCATGTCATGCTGGAAGCTCACAGTAACCTACAACTACATATTCTTCCTCTTCATGCATTTCCAAAAGGTGAATTCCACTATGTAGACAAATCATTGACATTAATCCATAACAATGTGATGACTTTGCACTTAATATTATTAAATTTCCATTCCTGTTATGCCAGTCCTCAGGGTCATCCCAATTATTCTGGTATTGTTGTATCATCTCAGTTCCCTTTGGCACTAAAAATGCCCAAACAAGTCACAAGAGAGAGTCTGACAAGAAATCAATCCTCAGCACCAAGCCCCTCAGGAACTGCCCTTGTCTGCATTCACCTAGGCATCCCATTTCCTTTGCAATGTCAGCTATGGTTGCCTCCTCCTTTCCCTAGCCCCTGTACAGTCCTTGTATGTATCCCCATCTCTGTGCTAGGATCCATGCCGCAGGATTATTGCTTTGATGAAGCCCAGACAGATTATACCTGTTGTAGTTCTTTTCTCTGGAAAGTCAATATTCTGCCACAGATGAATGTGTACAGGATAATATATAGCAATGCAAAATTTGTATTTCATCCCAATTGCAGCATCCTTGAGTGTTGCTAGTGCTCAAGTGTTTGTCCTTTCAGATTAAGACATATGTAAATGCTGCCTGTAAAAAAATTTCAGTGGCTACACCTGTTTTCCAAAACTAATCATAGTGGTGAGTAAGAATTACACTAGTTCAAAAATTTGGATAGCTTTAATACACTGAAAAAAATGAAGGCTTCCCGAAAATCTTTTTTTTTTTTTTTTTTTTTTTAATTCACAACAGACTTTACATTTACAGGAAACCACTTCTAAAATGCACCAGATTGCAGTATTTTCTGTGTCAGCTATTTAAAGTGTTCCCAAGAGCTTTCCTTTTGCTTACCCTCCAAGCTTCCTTCTCCCAGTCCAGCCTGGAATTCCATAATAGTTGAGCTGATCCAATTTTTGCTCAAACCACTTTCACCACTGGCAGTCACTAGCCTCATATGAAATAACTTTGTGAAGTTGACAAAAACCGGAATTTGATCTCCTATGCAGGTCCGTGCTTTCCAAACACATTCTGGTAAAACTAGGAAGAGATTGCATCATTAAAGCCTGCACTCAATTCAAAAGATTTTTCTCAGCTCTGCACCACACTTTGTGACTTTGCAAAGAAGCGTTCAGAAATTTCACACACAGCACAGACCACAGTTGCCCATTTCCTTCATCATCATGGGGTGGAATTAAAAACTTTTGGCCAAGCTGCCTAATAGGCAGCTGTTTGCAATTAGATGGAGCATTACATCCATTTCTTAACAAACTTCACAACTGGATAACTACAGAATGAGCAATATACCGTGAAAAATTGCCAGCATGTTCAACTTCTCTGCATTTCTGGTGGTTTCTGTACCTTGCCCTCATTTTTCCAGCCTGCTCACATGCTGTCTGACTCTTAGCTTTCCCACTCTGTTGCAATATGGCTGCTCAGAGATTTATGCAAGACTTTTGTCAGCCCTTACGTAGATGTGCAGCTCTGTGGCAGGACATAGGTTGCAAAATTAATGCATTTGATCTTTCTAAAAATAGCATTAGTGCCTGAACAGAAAACCAGCCATAGCATGTTTTTTTATATACTGCACTTTCATTTCCCCTGCTAAATTGAGGTTAAATACCGCTCATCTTGCTCACACGAATAGTCTTACTCACGTGGTTTTGCACAGAAAATTTAAAAAATCATTTTCACTGTTTCTTCCAGGAGCAGTAATAAAGTGAGTGGTACTTCTGAAGGAGCAATTGCATTTGCTACTCCTTAAAAGAATATGTCTCAAAATAAGAGACAGAATAAGTCTTTTGTCAAAGCCTATGCACCAGAAAACACAACTACGTTCAAAAGCTAGAAATTGTGCAAATGTGTGGATCTTAAAAAACAAATTAACAGAATTCCTGCTTCCCATTAGTTATGCTGATTTCTAGAAGGCTACAACATCCATAAGTGTATCAAGAACCACAATATTAAGGCAACTGGCCTTAGGGCAAATTCAAAGAGCAATAAGATGAGCATTGTTGTGCTCAAACTGTACTAACACATTTGCTGAATTTCCTCTTTCCCTGTCTACGAAAATGAACAGTGTGGGCCCTGATGATTTTACTTTCCAGAGAAAAACAAAGTTGTACAAAAGTAGCATACAGAGCAAGGGCAGGGTGAAGGGTGGCAAAGATCTCCCTCCTTCTGTGGACTGAAGAGAGGCACTGTAATTTAAGACAGAGAGAAGATCCGTTTCATTTGACAGTCAAGCAAATGAGAAGACAGTAGGATCACATAGGACTAGCATAAACTCGGGTAGAACAAGCGGATAAAAGGAAGAGCAGGTTACTTTAGGATGCCAGGTATGAAATTATTAATGTGTGTGCATTCCCCCCATGGATCCTTGCTGTTGTTTTACAGGGAAAATTTCTGGGAAACAGCCCTGCTGAGCTGATAGAAAACTATGCTTTTTTTCGACTCACCAGATCTGTCCAAGTGACCAAGTGAAGGACGAGCTTCCAGGATTTGTTGTCTAAGAACAGGCAGCAGCTCCCACTGGTGTATCATACAGGCTGGTGTAAGCAGGGGAAAAAAACGTGGGACAAAGTGGACTCTGCACCTCTCCCAATGCCAGGAGTTTTCAATGGGGATTAATAAAAGAAGCATAGTCAATGTGCTTCAGGGACAGGAAAGCATGCACTTAGAAACAAGCTGATACTCCTTATATTAACAATGTCTAATCTCTTATTAACATTTCCCAAAGTAATCAAAATCTGAAATTTAAGCCTACTTTGCAGTTCACCTTCTGGCCAAACTCACAAGGCACTTAGCACAGCTGGTACATTCAGAGTGCAAAATGTATTTCTGGGCCTATGTGTGAAAAAGACGAAGTGGGAGATAACCAAAGCTATGACCATTTACTGGTTTCTCATTCTTGATTTTCTATCTTACAGAACTGTATTTTCAAAGATGGACTTCCAAAAACCCACGTTTAAATTACATCTTTATCCACGGGGTCAGAATCATTGGTTCAAAATTTCGTAAACTGGATAGTTTCCGGATTTCAAAGAATTTACTCTCTGGTATCCTAACTGTCATCTTATTTAAGTCACTGATAAGCTTGTGCTGACAACAATGGGAACAGGAATTACTTTTTCTGAGAGAAGCAGGACAAAGAAGCTATCTTAAAAGAGCCAACTTCAAAGGAAGGAGGTCAAATAACCTGCTGTCGCATAACACATCATTACACTGGCATTCTCCTTGGCTCTTGCATTTAAACTTTGTAGAGAGGATAAGGGCACTAAAAAATAACACTCGGAGTTTCCACTTCCTATTAGTTACTGTGCTTTACTGGAAGAAATTGATATCTATAAATGTGTCATGGGGTGCAATATTACTGACAATTTTATCTGGAAAGAACCACCACATGATTTTCCCCTCTCCCATCCCTATACATATGTTTTGTGACACAGGATTTTCTTTCTCTTCCTGTGTTCAAGAGCATGTCCACTCTAACTTGCAAAGCCTATTTGTTCACAATACATAAGCCTAGTCTTCAGACAGTCAGTGCAGAGAATTTTTTGAATATCATAGTGTATCAAAAAGCTTTAAAATGAGCATTCAAAATCACTAACCAACCCAGGAAACAGAGCAAGCTTCCTTCAGACAGTCCATCATACTCCTCCCTCTGAAAGTCATGACTGCCTTAACCAAACTAAATTAGCATCTCAGAGGTGATTTCATGTGGTAGAATTGAAAATATATCAGTTTGAAAATATTTCTGTTCCACAGAAGGTCTGTGTTTTTAGCATTTTATTCTCCCTGATCAGACTGCATCTCCTATTGTCTCCCACATACATGGCCATACTGCATCTCAGAAGAAATGCTGTGATTTTCCAGCAGCACTGTTTCCCTGAAAAGTAGTATATAAGACAAGTAAGTACCTCTTAGAGTATACAGGAGAGACTTGGGCTTGTCAGACTTCCCAGTTTGGTACAACTAATTGCACAAGACATGCACAGTGCACTGCCTGCAATGCACTCCCTTGCTTTCCTGAATGTGATGCCTGAGTGTCCTGCTGCCAAGTACTCGGTGCCTCAGAGAAGTCCTTTGCAGCCTGTACACACAAAGTATCACAATCAGAGCCCAGGCACGCTCCCATCACCTACACAAAATGCTGGAGGAGGGAAGGAAGCCATTTGTTATGTTCATTCCCACCTTTTTAATACCATAGGCTCATAGCTAGGTGTAGAAGGATTGGGACATTGGAATGTTGCAATGCCTCTTCTTCCTAGTGGGGCTTAAACCTGTTCAGTAAGTGCTTGAACAGTGTTTGCAGGTCTCCTTCTCACATCATGGTCTGATGAACATGCATTCAGATGAAACTGGAATAGATGCCACAGGAAAAATAAAAATATTTCCAGTGCATAACTTTGCAGGCCTTTGTTATTGGTAATTAACTATTCTTCTCACCTAACCTACCTGGTGCCACAAAGCCTACCTCCAGGACTGGTAGACTTTGCATCCACTGCCTTATTGCAGTCTCATCCAGGGACTTTCTTGGGTTTTGTTTCCTTTTCTCTCCTTAAATACATAGAAAACTATGAGGACTGCTTCATTTCGGTGTGGAAACCATTACTCTAAAACACACAAGCAATGACTTATTAGTAAGCATCCACCGTTAACATGCCAGCTAACCATCCTGGTTTCAGAAAAGTTTGTCTCTGTAGTGTGAAAAAGAAAATGTGAGAGTCAGCCATGAGAGAATGAAAGCCAAGGTCAGGGCAATTCCCAGGAGCTCTCCCTGGTTACAATAAAGGAAGCTTGCAAAAAGCTGGAATGAAATTAATCTAAACAGATGTTAATGTAACTGAGATTGGAAATTGGCCCTGAACACATCTCTGTGGAGATATTATACTTCTAGCTTAAATGTGAAAAAAATGTTCTTTTATAATTATCATCTCATTGTTGGGCAGCAGATCTTACCACAAAACATTTGATGTTTGTCACTGACAAGAAGGTTTTGTCCTTCTCACATGATATGACACAATCTCTGGCCCCAGACTCAGAATATATCAGCTGATGTCAACACTTTCTCCTTCCATGTTCTAAATATTGCTGATCAGGCCAAGTTTCATTTCACTGAAAAGACCACTTTCTTTCCTGACTGTGGAAGAGGGAAACTTGTTAGGGTTCAGATGTGATACCTGTGTCTCTGTCCATTCAGACTGCAACCTCTGCAGTTTTCAGCTGAAAACTTCCCTACAAGGAAGCAAGGCAGAGAAATGTGAATTTGCTGTTGGGGTACAAACTCCCAGGGAGTTCCTCATTTCATTGCCACCTCTTCTCTGACCACCTCTTGCTCGGGAGCACTCTGCCAAAAGAGGTACTCCTGGAAAGAGCTGCAAGAGTGAAAGCAGAAATCTCTGCAAACATCGTGCTGAACTAAAATACTGAATTTCAAGATGTCATGCCCATCCCCTTTAAGCCAGCCCTGAAAAAGTGCTGAGTTAATGTTTATGATAAACATTTAATTAGGTTAAACATTTTTTTGAGTTGCAGCCAAAACAGAGTTCTGCTACAGCAACTGTATTAAGTGCAAGTGATACAACAGGGTGTCTGACAGCCACTAGCTTCTGTCTTCTCTGATCCTGTCTCACATACATGGTATCCAACTCAGGATGTTCAGGCCACGTTGATTTGGCTTTGTTCAGTGTCTTTCTAAATACACATTCAAACAAATATTTTGTTCTATATCCCTTTTTATGAACTAGCCTAAATCAAAACATCTCCAAGAAAATATCATGTGTATGAAGTTACCTGTCACAAGTAGTTTTCCCACTCAAACTTCACTTTATTCACGTTCTCAGAGTTCCTCCTTTATATGCTCTCCTTCATTTCTCTCCTTTACCTTGTGCTTCATGTTCCTCTGCAGGAGTTACTGGCACTAACAGAGTATTTTTTTCCCCCACTTAGGATGTGAAACATTTTGTGCTCCTTCACATGAAAAGACTTTTTGAAAATATAGAAAATTTGGTTGAGGGATTCAAACATGATGGCCCTGAGAACTCACTGGCTACACTGAGGAGTTAACATGGGTTTGGTTGCAGAAATTAGCCTGCTCTGAGAATGTTTCTGTGCAAATCTGAGTATTTTTTAGGTAGGAACCACAAAATCAGGAAACTTCAAAACATAGCAAAACATTTAAAACTGCAAGATGTTTTAACAGGAAGTGCTTTTGGTGGATAGGTGACATCCAATTCTAATTTCTTATTCAATTAAGTTCTTTAATTTGGGCCAAAGAGAAAATTATTTCACTCAGGGAATCTCAGGTTGGTCATTTGGAGAGCACATTCTGCTCCTGGTGAAAGCAAATAAGAGAGAAAGAAAACCAGGTAGTGCAAAATGTTGTAAGCATTCTCTAGAATTGAAGCCATTGGTTAAACAGGTCAGATACTCTGGGGTAGCAGATTGCTTTTGCTTTACACTCCACGTTCTCCTGGGATGTTATCTGGGTGTAACCAAATCTCTGTCCTTCACTGTGAATGCTGCACAACTCAGTAGGTCTCTAAGAATATGGCAAAATAGGAAAAGAGAGCCACAGGGTTCAGCAGGGAAAGAGCAGGAAGAGAAGGAGAGAGAAGGTGCAAGAAGGCAGACAGGGTGTGAGTGGAGGAAGGGGCACAAGCAAGAGGCAGAATGCTGCCCCAGGCATTTAAGCTTGGTCTGGTCCCATGGGATGGGTGAAGGGGCCTCCTGGATGGACTAGTCTGGATCATCCAGTGACTGAGGCTTACTAATAAAGGGAAAAGTCTCCATGGCAAAGCAAGCCTTCCACTGGGGAATTCCCCAAACATCTGCTCTGCCCAAAGCTTCCCTTTTCTCAAGATGCCAAAAAAAGCAGGGAGGGGGGAAGGGAAACACAGACTTTCATTATTTCAGTCACCATTTTGGACTGAAATGCAATATACAAATTTTGTTCTAATTTTTGGTTCCCACACCCTTTTTCTTTGTCAGATAGGAACTTTGGGCTTTGGTGCTGCCAATAATCTTCCTCATCTGTACTAATTTCAGTTTTCCAACCACCCTCATCTCTTTTTCATCCACTCTGCGATAATTTATTGCTATAAGTAGTGTAACACAACTGTCCCCTGCTTTCCGCCTCTGAGTTCACTGTTTGTGCAGACATGGAAGGATTTTGGACTGGTAAGTCTGGAATGGCTCCATGGCCCTCACTGCCCACTCAGCAGCAGCAAGCCTAGGCCTGAATACACCTTTTTTTCCTCTGTGCTGGCATGCAAAAGTAGACAGATCTGCACAGAAAAGACAACAAAAAGCAAATTTAGCTGGGTAAATCTTGCTTCTGATTCTAAAGCACTGGTACAACTACCTCATGTAGTTGCATTTTACCCTTGTTTAATAAAGAGAAGAGAAGAGAAGAGAAGAGAAGAGAAGAGAAGAGAAGAGAAAGAGAAGAGGCCTCTTCTTTGATGAATCCATCCACAGATATTACCTGCACCCATGCTGTAATTCTCCCCATACGACATTCTCACTAACTCCCCTTCTTCACAGCAGCACAGACCAGCTCCACTCACACACAAGTGTGTTGAAAGACCTAAGTGCTTTCCTTTTGCTTTTAAACCAGAAACTTCAGTCTGTGCACATTCCCTGTATTGAAACAAGGGCTAATATTGAAACAAGGTTCTAATAGATATCCAGGATATTACAGACTAAACCAATATGAACATTTATTTCCAATAAAGAGGTCTTCATTTAACAAAATTGCATGATCATTATGAATTTAAGAAAAGAAAGATCTGAATTACATGTTTAATTAATCCTCTGGAGAAAACAGTCCAACAATACATGTGTTCGATGTTACTATTCCTGTGTCCAGAAATTACAGTACGAACTAATCACTTGAGGCAAAACTAAATCCCTGTTGGCAAATGGACAGCATTTGTTGACTAGCTAAATAAGTTGTACATTTCATTTGCCAAAAAATGTCTGATGGGCCAAAAAAGGCCTTTTTGAAGTCATTCCGTTTTGGAAAAGAGAAGTACTAAAAGATCATCATCATGTTTTTGTGGAAAGCATTAATCCCAAAATTTGAAACAGCTGAAGGATGTGCAGAAGTGAAGCCATTATTCATATCTTGTTTTACTGGAATTTCAGGGTGATAGATTTCGAGGCACATCAGTCATGCTGCTGTGACCTGGCTTTAGGTCAGCAGCTGATCCTCTCTTCATACTCAGGACAGGTCTCCACCTTTTTTGCTGTGAGGCTCCGGGGGAAATCCTGGCCACCCATCAGGGCTCACAGTAGCATCCCTGCTCCCTTAAGGGGATTTTCCATGCCCAGGTCCTGGAAGGAGAGTGCTAAGAAAGTCTGAGCAGGAAAGAAGAGCGTGGATGGGATTTGTTGCAGGGTTTTTCTTGATTTCATTCACAGAGTCAAGGCCTGGGAAACACAGGGATAGGACCCTCTATAGAAAATATAGTCTGAGGCAAGGAGAGTAAAACATGAGAAACATGAGCCTCAAGGTGCTTCCAAGGCTGAGCACATAACATACCATAGCTGGGCAGCAATTGGATTATTTTCCTATTATTATTTGATTGTTAGGGGTAACTAAATAGGACCTTACAGACTTTCATTTATTTATTTTTAGTTATTCAGATAAATCTGAAGAAGTTTGTTTAGACCATGATTCACCACTGAAAATATCCTGAGATTACTGTTTTTAATGGTTATTTTATATCCCTGTAGCTGCCAAGTGTGTCTCTTTGCTTTTAGGGGGATGGCAATACTGACTTACAAGAGGAACAAGAAGAGAACACATAGAAATCTGAACAATATTTTACTTCTTGCATGGGTAATTTGTTTGCTGAAAAAAAGTAATAATTTCATGTTGGTCAAAATGAACAGGGGTTTTTAGATTAATTTTAAATTAATTGTTCCAGTTTCAATTGTTCAATTGCTCCTTACAGCAAAATATTTTGATGTTTTCAATTTGAAAAGTTTGAAATAAAAGGGAATTTTTATCTTAAGCTGCATCAAAGTTGGCCAGACACAAAACCAGGGATGTCAAAGAGCACTCCTGTTTTACCAAGAAAGAAATGAAAGTATGTCTTTATGGTACAGAAACTCAAATTTCTTTTGAATTATGAGCTTCCACTGAATCAAAAAAAAAAAAAAAGAAAAAGAAAAAAAAGAAAAAAGTATTTATTTTGAGAGCATAATTTTATTTTATACAGGACAATGAAGGTAGAATGTCAAGGAACATTATGTTGGTCTATTTCTTTTGGTGCAACTTATAGATACATGAAATGTTTATTAATAATTTCAACAGTACACAAAAAAAAAAAAAAAAAGAAGTCAAAATTATAATCTTCTATACTTCCTCAATCTTTACCCAGACATTAAAATAACTGCTACACCACAAACTTATTTATGGTCATTTTCCTATGCCATTTCCTATGACTGTAGATGTTGGGTTACTCTACAACACAATATTTTCCTTTCAAGAAATGAAAACTAGGTGGCTTTTGCTAAACAAAACTCTCTTCCTAAAATATTCTCTAATGATAGGGAGAAATGGCTTTATTCAAGTAGCCAGTTTGTAAAACTTAAAATTTTGAGGGAACAGAAAATAAACCCCAGTTTTATCTAGGTTCTAATGGCCCCTCACTGGCTGCAGGAGAATTGGTTCAATTACACTGTGACCAGTGTCATTGCATATCAATAGCTGGAGCCTCTAATAATGCCAATAAACCATTTCTTTTGTTTCCTTTGTTAAAATGTTTGGCTTGAAGCTATAAACTGGGGACAACAGCATCAAGTGTCATCCTATGCTTGTGAAATCATTATGGGGCATAGAACATTTTGGAGTTTTGACTGTCCACTCTAGAAGGGGCGTCTCCCTACATTGAACCACATCTTCTCACTTGCCTGTTGCTCTTGCTGTTCACACTCCAAGAAAGGGTAGAATTAAAAGATTACCAACTTTAGATCCAAATAGAATATACTCCTCTTCTCCTGTCAGTCTGACCAAATATAGCCTTTGGGTTTCCAACTGACCTTATACTGCGGCTTGTACTTAAATAATCAGTTAATTAAAAGGTGACGTATCACAAACACCAAAACTTAAAATAACTTTAGTCATCTAAAAAAAGAACTGATAGCTTTTCCTCAGAGGAAAAGTACTAGTAGCTTACTGAGAAAGCTTAACCTCCCAGGCCAGTCTAGCTAACTATGGCCTTAGGAACTAATCCTTGTAAAGTCCATCTGGAGAATGTCCTAATTCCACTGCCTGCTCTTCACAATCAGCCTTCTGCTTTTTTCCCCACCCTTGCATCCGTTTAGTGTCCTCATTTGCTTTCTAATGACTTTCTAAAGTGAACTCAGATCTGGTTTCTTTCCCAGATGACCTTTAGCTGGCTTTCCTCTCCATTCTTTCCTACATCATGGCAATATGAGCTGCAATGCTCATATCAATATGAGTATCAAATCAATACCATATGTTCCAGACACGGAGCAGGTAACCAACAACAAAGCTGAGCCATGCCAAAACACACCTGCAACTTCCCAAAAGAGTCAGTAGAGCTAAGTAGACATCTGAACCACTTCTGCACTTTGAAACAAGTAAAGCTGCTGAAAGATTTTAGCCCTGGCAGACAGGGCTGATGCTTTCAATGTGGTTTCCTGTGGAGCTTGGTGCTTTTCTAAACTTCCAATAACTCAACAGGGTGGTGTTAAAGATGAGGCAGTGACTCTGTTCTGGACAAGGTCATGTGCCAAAGCAATGGCTTCAAATATTTCTACCAGCCTGATTCTTAAATACTGCAAGTACTGAGAAACCCTTGTTCTTCTTGGAATCAGTCATCAGATCTGTAGTGCAGTTACCACAGAGCTACTTTCATTTGGAGAGAAATGTAGCAACAATAGCCCAATTTCTGGTATTGTGTTTATTGTTTCACCTTCAGAGTATGAGCATAGTTTCCTAATTGCACCTCTGTCTCAGGAGATTTTATCACTTCACATGTCCCCAGATTGTATTCCTAACAATGGAGACAGGGCAGAGTGCACCCCTGCAGAGCCCATGTAGAGCATTGTCTTAGGCTCTGTGCCCCACATCTCCCAGGAAGCCTGGGAGAAGAAGTCTGAAGATCTCTAGTGGTATGTGGACCAACAGCCAAAAAGCAGGAAGCCCAAAGTCCTCACAGAAGGAAGTGAAAATGCTGCAGTGTTGTAATCACTGTAACATTATACGTACCAGGACATAAAGGAGAATGAGACAGTTCATCCCTGTTGTAATTTCTTGTTACACTCCGGTTTTCAAGTGCAAACTCTTTAAACAATTATGTGGTGCAGTTAAAAGAGCTTGTTGAAAGAGCCTTGTGATAGCGTTAATTCTCTCACATCCTGACACACTGACCTGAAATGCCCAATGCCTCTTACAGCATCAGGCCTCTTACTAACAGGGAAATCTTTGATGGTGAGAACCTGACAACCTGGCAATACTGCAGAAGTGAAAAACTCCTTGGGTAAAAATAAGTTGGGTTAAACCGATACACCTATGTTAACAGCTAAGTACCTGTTTACATTTATTAGTCACCTTATTAAAAGTATTACTCTAAATAACGTGCCATTTATATTTGTTAAACCTATTTCACAGGAAGCTTAACTAAAAAGGAAAGAGGTTAAAGGCCAGATTTTAACCTCTGCATAAGTAGGTGGCTAATCATGGCTTCAGACATGCATGGTGGAGGGGAAGGCCCTGAACCAGGGCAGACCTAAAAGGCACACGCACAAGTAATCGCCTCTACAGAGCTTGAGCTGGAGGCGTGTTGTGGGAGAAACAAGAACCAGCACAATTGGGAATACCTTTTACTGCTCTGGGAATAGTGCTTTTCTCTTTATGGGCAGGCTTTTAAATTATCTGTCCATATAGCATATTAACAACCTGTTTTTTTTCTGAGTGCTGCTCCACATATGTGGTGTGCCTGCAGATGCTGTGCAAGTTGTTCCAGTTCCCCACAGCCCTGCCAGGTCTCTCCAGCCCTGACTTGCACACTGTCCTGCTCCTCTTCTTTCCATAGCAGAGGATACCAGCTGTGGGACACACCCTTATGTTCTAGGAACTATGATGTTATTAACAAATTTATTTTTCCATGTAACTTGAGAGAGGAGTAAAAGGCAAAATCTCAGCTAGCACAGATCATTACAACTCATTTGTGATGGGGAAGTTTCATGATACTGTGCAGAACAATGTTGATCACTATCAAAGAGGAATTTGACTCTCAAAACCCAGGCACTGGTGGAGACTTAACCAGCCCTCCCCGAGCCCTGGTCTCCAGAAGGGCTAGATGGAAGAATAATTCCAGATAAAATGCCTTGGGTGCTATGTAGGCTGGACCACTATTCAATTTTCACTGGGTTTGTATTTTTTTGTGGGGATTCTTGAACCAGATCCAAAAAGGCCCTTAATGAGCATCAGTAGACAGGGAGAGGACTGGAGTTACTATTCCTTCCATCTCTCCAGCTCTGAGCCAAGCTGTGAGCCAACATCCTCAGAGACTGACAAATGGCACAAAACAAGCTAAAGGAGCATACAGGTGGGGATGGGAAGCAGTGGGCATGGGGAAGAGCAGAGTGAGACCTTCCCCAGCAGTGGCTCTGAGCTGTTGTGTCAACTTTCTCCACTCCTTAGGCACATCCACACTGGATGCCTTTGTTCAGCTGCCATCAAAACCCCAGAAGGTCTTTACTGGCCAAAAGATTTTGAGGTTTTTAGCTCCAGACCTGTGTGCAATGCCAAGGTTGTCCTGACACAGAAAGCTGAGGAATTCATGCCTACCCCACAAAGTGAGCCAAGCTGGCTTCCCAAGTAGGAGGTAACATGGCAGAGCTAGGAAGGAAGAGCTCTAGGTTCTTGATCCTGATCTCGGGACTACCTCATGCTCACTGGTGGAGAAGTACATTAGGAAGACTCTGGGGTGAGGGCCCTTACTGCTACCCACAGCACTGGAGTGAGACAGCTCAGTGCTCCTGGAGAGTTGCTAAAGAAAAGGGCTGCTGTTGGTCAGGTACATGGGCATCACAGAATGGTTTACACCTTGCACAGTGGCAGATCCAGAGCAAGGGAAGCCAGATAACTCCAAGTTTGATGCTGGAGGGCCAGAAACCACAATGTACAAGCTGTTCCCTTGGCTAACTCCAGGCAGTTATGGGCAGGATATCTGCAGGAGTTGAAACCTACACTGAAATGCCAAATTCACCTCAGGGATTCAATAGGTATCACAAGGCTCTCACCCAGGGATTGGGAAGTCAGATATCAGCAGGTGTTGCACCATTTAACCTGAAGGCAATTGTGTTCTCTATTGGATTGGAGCTGTCAAACCAAATCTGGAAAGTTATTTGTGTTTGTGCTTCACTCAGCAGTATGTGCAAGAGAGCAGAAGTGTGAGCTGTGTAGATATCCTCTGTCCATGCCTAAGCATAGCCAAAATAATTACCAGATGGTGGTGAAAGTGACTCACAAGAGAATCTCAGAACTCCATCCTAAACCAGCTAAGATAAAATTATTGCCACACAGGTAAAGGGATAACAGCAAAAGGCTTCATTAAAGGAAAAGGGGACTCCTAATCTCTGAACAGGGACTAGTTTCTCTTGCTGGAGATAATACCTGTAAGGAATCAGAAGAATCCTAATGTTCCCATGTTCCCTTCTGAAATACTTTGAAATTTACTACTGGAAACTTACTTTGAACACATATCAAGACCACTCATAAGGGGTATGAATCACTCTGATTTACCAGAAGACAAGAGGTTGGCTTTTTTTTTTTTTTTCAGCGTAGTTGTTTCTAGAGAATTTAGCTTGTTTACCTCAGAGCTGGATTACAGACATAGTGAAAAATGACTTAAAGATTCATGTAAGCTGAAACATTATTATTCAATAAAGAGTCCAAGTTAATAATATAAGGTATAAATTGTTTCAGGAGGTTTTTAAGAGGGAGAAAGGTACTTAAGTAACTCTAGATTTACAGATTTACGATATTACTTCTAATCACTCATTTAAACTTTTGAAACCTCTTAAGTATATGTGAGATGAGACAATGGCTTCCAAGTTTTCTGACTGAGGTCTTGCTGTGTGACATTGCCTGACTGGAGTTCTGTGGATGCCAGGAGACAGGCAGAGCCTGAGCAGCACTGGGGGAAGAGGAGACAATGCAAGCCCCAGCCACAGGATCCCACAGGGCAGCGAGTGTCCAGAGGACATCAGCTGAGTGAGTCCAGAGATTGTCTCTTCAGCAAACACAGCAACATCTCTCTTTTTAGAAATGTCTTCTCACCAGAAAAAAAACCCTTCGACCAAACACCCTTCCACATTCCAGTAATCTGCCCTTACTCTCCAAAATACGAGTGAGAAAAAGAGGGAAATTTACTGCTTAAGTCATGAGAATGAGTATGAAGAAAGAGAATTCAGCAGAGACTGTGCTGCTGCTGCTGATTTTAAGTAGAACATACTCAGGCACTAACAAGATTATAAAACCCAGATAGGTGCCTAGATAATCAGACAGACAGACAGACTAAGCTTATTTGTTTTCTTGGTTTTTTCTTTTGTTGATTTGAAGCCAAAGATCCAAGCAATGATCTTACAATTCACATCAGTCTGTAAATGGTATTCTCTCACACAAAGTTGTCTGAGAGGCTGAGGAAGATAAAGAGAACTGAAGTATTTTTAGTGCTTTTTTAATAAAGAATTATTTGGAGTACATTCTCCATTCAATCTACATGCAGATCAGCCTTAATAATAACATATGTTATATTTAAAATTTCAAAGAAGAAAATACTTCAGAGAAAGGATAAGTCTGAGGAGCCTTAAACAAATATTTTTACACCACTTTACTTTCTTCCAAAAGTTTCTTGAAGAAGACACTGGATTTTATCATTTAAATCACATTTATAGAAGTTGACAGATTTAAATTCTGACATGGCTGTTTCTCAGTCCAAGTGCCCATATACCCCTATATCACACAAGCATCTGTTTAGTTACTGAATCTCAACTGTGCAGATTGGGCAAAGTTTCAGGCTTTTGTTTAAATTTTCCTGTAAGAATTAGGTCAGTTCTAATCTTCACATTTTAATAACTTCCGTTTCAACTGAAACTCAAATTGCTGAGAAGCTTTGTAAGGGAGAGGAATATTCCCATAATGATCTCATTTGAATAACCTGAGAAAAATAACGTGTATTGCTCAGTGCAGGTAAGCAGGATGCAGATGAGCAGCCAGGGCCAAGTGAGTGGTCTCATGTCTTCTCAGCAGGCTGAATCTGACTTGCCTTGGCTGAGGAGGATTGTTGACACTGGGTAATTCAGATTATCCCTGTGCTAGGCTTGGGAGCAGACAGTTCACCCCTGTGAGGTATCTCCACATGACAGAGAGAAATGGGTGGAGAGACGGCCACCCCTGTAGCTCAGGATACAAGTGCGTTGCCTGTGCAGGGGATGGAGGACACAAAAAAAATCCCTAAAGAGATATAGCTGAGACCCAGTTCCTGAGACCCATAACACAGGCTATGGGGTTTTCAGTCAGGTTACCTTAAGAAAAATGCTGCCTGGAAAGATAATGACAACAGATACACTAACAACATAGATATGGTTCAGTGAGGAGATTTTCCTCTCACAGGATGTCAGACCCCTCAGTCAGCCCAATGTGGGGAGTGGTGAGAGCAACAAAGTCCCTTCCTCACAGTGGGCTGTAGTTTGGTTCCTCCCAAACTAGTTCTCTGAGATCTTTCTGAAGAAACAAACCTGTCAGAGAAGCTAAGCCCATCTAACTCTTATCACACTGCCAGGAACCAAGAACCCAGTGCCTGAGGAAGCAGAGAGATGGATGCAGCAGAGGACAGAATGAGCAGTGGAGAAGGGAGGAAGGTGGATCCATCCTCAGCTTTCAATCTAGCAACGGCTTGCCATTAGGTTGACAGCTCATTGTCTGTAACACCTGTAAAGATCTTCAGAAAAGCACTAAGAAGAGGCTTTCTGCCTGCATTAACTGTCCATCTTTTCAATGACCTTTCCTCTGTCAGTGCAGACCTTCCACTGCCTCACCTGTAATGACTGACACCCTCAGAGGTGCAGTGTCCTCTCCCACAATACGGAGTTGCAAGAAAAATCCAAGCAGCTGCAGCAGTTCACATCTAAGGAAGGTTGTCTTCATTCTTGTCCCACTCTTGACTAAGAAGATCCACTAAAACTGATAATTAAACCTTGTCAGGCAGACTGAAAGTGCAGGTGAACCAGCATTTCTTTTCATTAAGGGCATGGCTTTGTTTTCAAAAGTTTTGACTAAGTAAATTACTTAGTCAAAAATATGTTATAGAGACCTCTAATATCATGAATGCCACTTTTAGCCTCAAAAGTTATACATGAGCTTTCTTACTGCACAGTGTGTTTATTTTTTTTCCCAGGAAGCTGGTGTTGAGAATTAGTTTCTTGCACAAGATACAGTGTCTCAGAGTCCAAATGGTATGGATCAGAAAAGGTAGCCCAAGGTCTAACCCATTTTTGAGTCCAATTTTTGAGTCCACTTTTCAGTCATGATAGCCATGGATCAGCTCTATTTGATTTTGCTTTTCCTTAGATCCTCTGTGGTTCAGAAACAGAGAATTTTGGACACTTGGAAACAGACTGATCTAATCTGCTGTCCCAGGATATGAGTGGTGCCATGAAAGGCACTGGAAACAGAAGTGCACAACTGTTCCCTGCCTCAGACTTATGCAGAACTGCTTTCAAAGCATTCCCATCAACTGCTGGCTTGCCAGTTTATGAGCCTTGCCAGTTGCCCTCTGACATGCTGCTCTACAAGAAAACATGATGTCCAGAGAGACTGCTTTGCACACACCTTGATGACACATTTGTGAGTTCCTGCCCTCACTCCACTGCCTCACCAACCCATTCCACCCAGACACAATGTGCTAAGAGGTCTCCTCACCAGAAGAAGGCAAGGAGCATCAGCAGGACATCACACACTCTGAGCTAACTCTGTGTGCCTGGAAAATTTGGCAGTCAGGGACTGTAGGACCTGTTTCCAATGCCTGGCCCTGCCACATCTCCTTGCAGGACACCTCTGGTCACCATCTGGCAGCTTCTTGGGTGCCTCAAGGGAGGAATGAGGGCTGCTGGGTTGCCCTGCCAAGTGTTCTCTGTTCTGTTTCCCTGTTTTCAAGCCACAGTCTCTCCTCTATATCTCTGTTTATAATTTTTGCCACTTGTGATCACTAAGGTATTTTTCCTCCCCAGTGTCTCCTCTCCACCCTCCCTCCCTTTGTGCATGTTTTTAAAATATTTTTTAAAATATGTTTTGTTTTGTTTTAGCTTCTGTTGGGGATGGCTGCTTCCCATACCTATAATAAAATGAACAAACATGGGGACAGGGGCCAAAAGCAGATAACTTTGGAAGAGTACAAAACATAGAAAAATATGGCAATATTTTCCTGGTACACTTGCCCAATAACAACACTCCTAGCCTCCAGCAACTTGCAGGTCAGAGATGTAAACAAACACTTTCTTCAGAGACATTGTTCATCAGAATTCTCCTTCTTTAGTAAGCCACAGTGGAGCTTGTTGTATTATCTCCTTGAAATAAATTAATATTAAAGGTTATGTCTGGCTATGGCAAACACTGCTGGGTGAATAAGGCATGCCGCACCATGCCCATAAATGAGACAGAGCCATGATGTCCTTGGAGAGAGAACAGAACTTTTACAAAGCCATGGAGGTTCCTGTAAAAAGCTTCATTACAAATGCAGACCGTCTGCCCATAAACCAAAAGTCAGTTCCTGCCAATTTCCTTGTACACTTCTAGTTCCTGGTACCTTGTGAACTGGGGCTGGGTTTCCTTTCAGTAATGAAATGGAAAACGAAAGAGCATGAAGGGACAGCAGTGGCATGCTCTACAGATATCAGACAGATACCCATGAGGAATAAAAATCTTACCTTCTTGAAGTTAGCAGGATGTTAACACTGGCTTCATGGGGCCAGAGTTTCACTCTGATCTGTACAAGCTGCCAGGCAATCTCATCAATCTTTGGAAAGTGCTGTTACGCTTGTTATTTGTAGTATTTGCAGCAATTTTAATGACATTAAGCCCTGGGGGGTGAAGCCCCAGGAAATAGAAGGATGCAGACAGCCTGAGTGATAGTATCATGAGCCCTGTTAACTCTCCTTGCTTAAATCAATATCCTCAACTGCTCCATGCAGAGCTGCAATGAAAGGAACAACACAAAGCCACCACAAGGACTCTGAAAGTTTTTGAGGGAAAACAAGCAGAGATCAGCCACAAACTGGTGGTCTGGTGTGACCAGACCATCTTTTTTTTTTTTCTTCTCTGTCTTAGGAAGTGCTAAAAATTCACCACTGAGCTTGCACTTATTTTCTGGATCAGTCTTATGACAATTTATCTTATTTACATTTTTGCTATTTCCATAATACCTAATCTAACCACAGCTTGTTAAAGAATTGTGGGCACGTTATATGCATGTGTCTAATTCCAGCATAAATATTTACAGCAGTGTTGCCACTTAAGAGTTTTCACATGTGGGCTTTTTAGGCAGTAATTTATGTGTGTTTTAACTCTTCTGATGCATTAGAGCATGCAGGTGAAATTTCTCCTTAAAAGTGCAAACAGTGACATCAAGTATTGCCTAATAACTAGAATATGCTGCATGTAACACCCATGCTGTTTTGGGATCTAATCCTTAAAGTATTCTATGCCTGGCTCTAATAATATCTTCTTTAGATTTCCATAGCCTAACACATACGTTGCTTTCTTTTACAGTCTATTTTTTTGAAAATCCTCCCATTTGTCCCACTTCATTTGTTGGCAAAAGACCCAACTGAGCCAAACGGCAAAGGAAGCAAGCACAAGTCTGCAAGGAGAACTTATAAAAGCACCCATATTTTTAAAACACTAGTTTTGAGAAATGCATGCAGCATTTATTGTGTGAATAGAGGTTTGTGAAGGACCCAAGTCCTTTTACTAACTTAATGCAAGTAAGAATTTAACAAAAACACTCCTGAAGTATAAAGAAGTGAAGATGGTAATGATAGAGATTAATGTTCAAATTCGGGGAATCCACTTATTAATTTTGTCAGGCTGAAAACAATGGTTAACAGTTTCCAAAATAACTGAACAATGTCAGCAAAACATTTGCTTTGACTAAACTGAGACCCTCCCTTGCCCTAAGATCAGCTCTGGGACACTTTCAGAAAGGCTTCCTTTATCTCTTGACAGTGTGAAAAAAAAGTTACCTGCAAATTGACTTGTGTGTAGAAGGAAGCTATCATTCATGCTAATGGAGCCCATCAGCTTGCTTTCACTGTACCATGATACCCTGGAGCAAAAAAATGTGAAGCCTGTTAAGCCCTGGGCTTAGCAATAGGATTTAACAACTCTAAAATGCCTACCTTCCTCTGTACACAAGTTGTCGACCACTATCCCACACATTTCTCTGTTTTTGTGACAGCTGGTCAATGTAAACTAGCTCTTAAAAGATTTTATGTCGATTTTTATGCTGTGGGAGCTGTTTTCTTAAAATAAACCTAACAAATTTTAAAAAGCAAAGAGACAATGGGAAACTACAGGAGAAAAAAGAGCAGAAAATTGTACAGAAAATTGTTTACAAAGCTCCCAGTAATTTAGTAATGTGAAGCATCTTCACTGCTCACTGTGCTCCTCAAATAAAAACTTGGTGGGCACATTTTGAAAGCATTAGAGATCGCAACTCCTGCAGAAACATCGCTTTTTTAAAATGTGAAGGCATGACAAGAGTTAATCCCAGACCACAAAGTTGGACAACAAAAGCATGAAGAAGCTGGCTCCAGCTGTGGAAAGGCTTTGGCTGGGACACTCAGGTGAGTTAAGGTGCAACAGATGTGCCAAAGTGGTGGGCAGCCACTTTATTAGAGATAGTTTACCAGTTAATAGTTCGTAATGCTAACGTGCAAAGAAGTGTTCAGCAAAGGGAAGAAATGGCTCTAAGCCACAGTCAGCAAAAGAGGAACATCAGACTATTCCCAGCCTGGCCTCCTGAGATCTGGAGTCATGCCAGCCCGGGATCTGACACACCCCATCTCAGGCAAAAGAAGGGTTGACACAAAAGGCAGACCCTCGCATCTCAAGTCTCTTCTCTTACCCATAAAAGCTGATCACAACTCTCCAGAGCGGGTGCCATTGGCCCCTACCCTTCACTGGACACTGTCCAGTACTGTGTAAGCACTACCCTCCTTGTAATCCAACCAACACTGCACACTGCTGGGCAAAAGTTTAAAAAAAAAAAAAATAAAGTCATTGGTGATGGGAAAGGAAAAGCAAAATCTCAATGATATGACAGAAATTAAAAGAGAAACAGCAAGATAGAAAAAGATCAAGGACAGGGCAGAAGAGCTGTCCTCAAAGCTGGCACCAAGCAGAGACCCTTGAGTTTCAGGTGAGACAACAATTTACACATCCCTGCACTGTGGATAGCTGGCAAAATGAGGCTGTTCAGGAGCAGGGAAAAAATAAGCAGAGCTTCCAGACAGAATATTTTATGAAAGCCTGCAGTGAAGTGTAATGCTCAGTCTTCAGAGCACATGAAACCAACCAAGGCTGCTGCCTGCTTGACAGAGGTATCCACGTGCCCTACCAAGACATGTAAGAGCCTGAAAGAACCACAGAGTGGGCTGAGAGCTCCCCTTCCCTGCCTGTTTTCAGAGGACAAAAAGGGCTGAGGCTAAGTAGGACTCTTTCTCTGGAGTCTCTTTAAAAGTCCCAAAGATACAGTAAGTGAATGTGCAATGCCTCTAGGCAGGTTAAAGAGCATGAACCAAGATTCTCAGTCAACAAGTAATGTTTTGTGTCTCTATAGGGCACATATTCAATGCATTTTCAGCATTTCAGCCCAGGCCCATCTTCACCAGTCCCACTGCACTACTTTGTGCAGCGATTCACCCACTAATCAATTCAGTTTGGTCTCACAAAGTCTTTCACTAATATCCAGTTTTTTCCACAGGGTATAGCCAGCGTTTCCCTTCTCCCTCAGGCAGCCTTGGACTCTTGGTCCACTGTGCACCCCTCAGTGGCTATGGCACTGAAGGACTCTGGGGACACATAGGAGTTTCAAAGCCCATAGTCCTTGATGAGGGCTATGGAAGTCCTACCAGAAGGATAATAAGTCTTTTGAAAAATGATTCCTTTGCATCCTGTCGTACCATAAAAGTATATTACAGACCATAGATTGTCTGGACATACAAATGAATTCCCAATGTTTAATCTATCTGAATGTCTTTCTTGTGGTTTTTTACTTCAGTGTAATCCTTCACTAAACATTTTTCAGCCATTAGCTCAGGACAATACATTTTTCATTATTAAACTGCCTCATGTTTTCATTATATCTGCATGTCAGATTTTATTTAGTGATATATCAGTGGGATCACCTCTCTTATTACTGCACTTGAATTTCTCTTCTGAGAAAAATACAGTTACTTCAGATGAAAAGGGGCTCCTCAAAGTTAAATGACCACAAAGCACATTATCAAAATAGCTACTCAGAGAAAGAGAAAGGACAGTTTTGGGGTGCCTCGATTGCAGCCTTGCAGTACCTGAAAGAAGCCTAGAGGGTGGAGAGAGATTATTTACAAAGGCATGTAGTAACAGGACAAGGGGGGAAGATTGCAAACTGGAAGAGAGTAGGGGCAGATTAGGTATCAGGAAGAAATATTTTACTGTGAGGGTGCTGAGATCCTGGAAGAGGTAGCCCAGAGAAGTTGTGGATGCCTCATGTCTGGAAGCATTCAAGGCCAGGCTGGATGGGGCTCTGAGTAGCCTGGTCTAGTGGAAGATGTCCCTGTCCATAGCAAAGGGTTGGAACTAGATGATCCTCAAGGCCCCTCCCAATACAAACCATTCTATGGTTTGGATTGAATCTATAGATTCTGTGACTCTATGATTCTATGATTTTTGTTGCCAGATCCATGACAATCTGTATGAATTGAGCAAAGTACTTTCATTTACAAGGAGGGAGCTAATAAAAGTGACCTCTTTGGGGAGAGGTGCCATGTGTAGCCAGAGGAAACTTCTTACCCATGGGAAGAGCTGCCCCAACAGACAAGACAGATACAAGGTGTGAGAAAAGAAGTGTTGTTGCCCCATATTACAAACCGGGGCTTGAGTCACAGGATGAGTAAGTGATCCGGAGAAGGTCACACAGGAAATCTGTGTCACGGTTGGTTATTAAACCCAGATTTCCTGATTTGCTACCGAATCCCATAATTACAAGACCATCTTTCCTGTCCTTTTTAAACTCTATTTGTAAAGTTCCTCACTAATTGGGTAATGCTTTATGGGAACAGAAAGCCTTCCATGCATCCTGCACCATGATCTCAGGTGATTCCCACCATTGGATTCTTGTCCATGTCCCAGGAGCCTGGCCAAGAAATTGCGTTTCCTCATCCACACCAGGCTGCCCACCCTCACACAGGGTCCTCCCACCCAGTTTATGCTTTGCCCCACTCCTTCACACCACTTGCCCTGTTCCTTGGCCACTGCTATCTCACAGCCTCTATAGCAGCATCTGAACCAGCTCTGCTGCTCTCACTGTGTTTCGTGGGGTTTCCTCACTTTGTGAGTTGAGGTCTGGCTAATGGGGTCTGATCAGAGAGGAGCCCTTGGTGATCTTCAGGGCGGATGCTGTGGTACATTTAGTGAGTCTACTTGAAATAAAAAATGGGGTCACAGCAGGCACAGGCTGGCTAAATCCTATCCCTCATACTTCAAGCAAAAGGAAGAAAAAAAAGTAAAGATGGCCATGTCCGCTGGGGAAATGATCTACCCGGAAAATTTCTACCAGCAGGGGGAGGAGACCTGGGGCTCCAGGAATATCAGAAATCCTGGAAATTTAGGGAGCTTCTGGAAATCAGAAGACAAAGGAAGTTGGGTTGAGACTCCTGTGAATAAGAGATGTGAGGAAATGAAATGGACCAACTCTGCCTACCTAGGAAAGGAAGCAACTAACAGCAAACAGAAAATGTCTGAAACCTCAAGTTAAACAAGAAGATAATTATACAATCTCACAGATTTCCATAATTTGCTGAGGAAGATTCTTCAGATCTACAGATGAAAAAAAGAATTTGAGTTCATTCTTAATGGTCTTCTGAGAGGTTTACAGTCTGGTTTTGGAAGTGATAAAGGAGTCGGTAGTGGAAATAATGAGAAGGTACAGACAGGCAGCTCTCCCTATGGAAGAAGCAGCAAACTCATTTTCAAGTTTAAAAAAACAGAGCCATATGGCTAGATGGTAATGCAGGGCTGAACCCTATTTAATATCAGCATTAACACTATAGAAGCTGTTGCTATAGTAGTGACATCTGGAAGAATCCTTCAAATAGATTATTCTCTAACCTGGATGAAGGATTCTGCCAGTCTGTCTGTCAAAGAAAGCCTTCAGAGCAAATCAATAACAAAGATCTTGTTACCTGAATGCAATGTAATTTAGTGGCTAATCAGTTTGACAACATTAGAAACACAAGGAGAGAAGAAAAGAAGAATAGAAACCAGGAGATGTAATTAACAGCCAAGAAGGCAGAGAGGACTCCAGGAACACAAGGAGAAACATCAAACTTTTATATGGCACTATGCAGCGAATTTGATCAATAAAATCATATCTTCACCCTGAACTGTTCCCATTCTAGCTGACTGGGACATTTGCTGTTCATAGGCTTCACTTAAAAAGCATTAACACTACCAAAATGTAGTATCATTAGTGAAGATGAGAGATGCATGCACAAAATACTGCTAATTGCCAGAGCAGTGATAGACAGAATTTTCCATGTTTTTTTTTAAATATTGCTTTGAGTACTGTTTTGCTTTGGCCAGGTGAAAGGGCTCCTCTTGGCTAATTAAAATGTCTCTGCTGGGCACAGACATTTGGTAGCCTCTAGAAATTCAATTCCTCCTTGTAGTTGGTTTCTCTGGGTGAAATAATACATGACAATATTATTAGAGAGAGAGGTTGTTGGTCTTTTTGTTGGTTTGTATTATATTTACAGAAAAGCATCTTGAACCTGATTTACTTCTCCTGACACTGAGGAGATCAGCTGAAG
Organism: Pycnonotus jocosus; assembly: GCA_013400435.1. NCBI lineage: Eukaryota > Metazoa > Chordata > Aves > Passeriformes > Pycnonotidae > Pycnonotus > Pycnonotus jocosus. Next base: position 203,848 of record VWYP01024439.1, read on the forward strand.
CTGACAGGAGCAATTCTCAGCCCTTGCACCTGATCTGGTCCCTGAAACTGTAAACTGTAATAAAGTTAGCAATGTCATTTCCATTCACTTGCACAATGTATGAAACAACTATGTGTCAAACACTCTGATGTCAAATCATGATCATGACCATATGTTTTTGGAAGGGACCAAGCTGCATGTGAGGAAACAGCATTAAGCTCTGGGGACATTATTGAAAAAATCTTGGAAATAGCAATTGACGTTTTCACACTTGTTTTCAAAATGTACTGTCCTCTGCATTCCTTAATGTAATGTACCTATTTGTTTCCAGGGGGAACAAGCAATTTATTCATTGAACAGACATAGATATTCATTAGGGGTCTTAGCCCCATCCCTTCGAAGTCAGAATGGGTGAATGCTGGGTCCCTCTATGTCTTCACCACTCAGTAGAGCAGATCTTACAGAGAACAAAGGCATGACACAATTCCTGTCTCGCAGCCTATGGGCTTCCCAGGTGAGCAAGGGAACCCTGCTTCTCAGGAACAGGCATGGGCCCACATTAATAGGTTATATGTATTTATGAAGGCATGTTGCCATGAAGGCAACAGAAATTTTGTCACAAAGCCCAGTGGGAGCAGACTCTTGCAGAGTTCCCTAACACCATCTAAGGCACCAGCTGCAGATGTCTCAGAAAATGAGTGTTTTTAGAATTCACACCGTCCTGGTTGGTCACAGACACATGTGAGTGACAGCTAGATACACGATTCATATCAGTAATATTTAATACCAATACTGCCTAGGTGTTAACACAAAATGTGCTATTTCAGTATGCCACATTTCTCACACAAAGTAATTCTGGACTTTCTTGTTCATAAAGCAGAGATAGAATTTAAAAGTCTCAGCACTATTCAAATGTGAAAACAGATACAACCTTTAGACCAAAAAGCCCATGCCCTTTGCAAATTTGGTTTTATTTAGATATATAAAGGTGATACAAATTATTTAATAGCAGAACTCATCGAGTCTAAGCAGGAGTAGCTGTAAGAAAAAAGAAAGGTAGATTGAGCACTAGGAGAAAAAAAAAATAGAGATTTCATTCCAATTCTGAGAAAGTAGTTAAAAAGTCCCTGGGTGGCTGTTCATGCAATTCTTACTCTGGCAAAACTGCCACTGACTTTAATCGTAGTTCACTTTGTTGGATCAGCCTGCTAATCAACTAAGCACTTTTCATTTCATGGCAATGAGAAGGTGTGCTGAAAATGCCATCATATCTCTAACCATCTTCAAAGCCTAAAATGTCTTCACACCATTTCATGGGTTTCCCCTTTCCAGGACTAAAAAAAGGATGCTATAAAAGTCATGATTTAAATGATGTATTGCAATTTTATGGACTTGGAAGCTAATTTTGCTTAGAAGCATTTTTATGGACTTTGGAAGCCGAGACTGGGGGGGAAGCAGAGCTCCTGAGATCAAAAACTTTCTTTCTGTAGAAAAAGGTTTAATGGGAGAGCAATTCCTGCCTCCTCTGGATAGGACTCAATCACTTCTTGAGTCTCCAATATTAAAAGGGTTTTGCTGGAGAATATGCCTATAAGAGGGAATTCATTTTATCTGCCCTGCAAACAAAAGAGATTATTTTCAGTTTCTGTTATGAGAGTGAGAAGGGGGGAAGTCCTTCCCAGTGAAAAGCTGTAAGATGGTTTCCTTAATTAGTTTAATTACAAAATGTAGTAAGACTATTAGATAAACATTAGGCTGTTTTTGCATTCAAAACAGGCAGATGTTAGCAGGATTAAATCAAAATATGCCTTTGAAGATTTTTTTTACTTAAAGACCTCAGCTTTTTTTTTCTCTCTCTCTTTTTAGGCTCTGTAACAGCTGATATTAGATTTTTATTCCTTTTGATTAAAATTATGTTCGTCGAACTCATGCAAGTCAGCTTTCATTAGCAAAGCAAGTGGGATCTGGCCTATGGTATCACGTTTCTGGAATCTGATGGGGTTTTTTTGTTGTTGTTGTTTTTTTTTTTTGTATTCTCCCATTCTCCCTGTTCTGATCAGATTCTAATTTTAGCCAAATTACAGCTATTGTCTGAAAGGCTGAGTAACATATTGGGAGGGGGGGGGGAAGAGGGAACAGGAGATGACTGATTTAAAAATAGGAATTATACAAAGTAGTAAGTGTTGTTTATAACAATTTTTAAGGGAAGATGGCAATTGTGGAGAAGGGGCAGGGAAATGCATCTTTACATCCAAGTAGGAGGGAGTTACACTTTGCTGAATCAAAGCTGTGTTTCTACAGCTTCCCTCAACATTTTAATGCACTCTGTCAGCTGCTACGAGGCACTGAAGAGCCTGGTAACTCCAGGGCAACAAGTATGATATATGCTGTTTTGGGACCTAACAAATATATGAATATATAAAGTATCACTGCAGAAATAAATGTAGAACATACAGAGAAAGATTCATAGTCATAAGCAAATCTGCTAAAAACTTAAAATTATATCACCTTTACACACATACTAAGAGAAGAAATAACACTATTTAAGCAAAAGCATAAGGAGCTGAAAGCTATGCTTGTGCATCTTTTGGAACAGTAACAATGCTTCTCTAAAACCAGAAAAATTATTTGCAAACTGAATATAGGCCAAAGGCATTTCCGGCACAAGTATCCTTAACCATTATCATTGACTGACAACCTGACATAACTGCCTTTAAAGGTATGAATGTCATCAACCATAAATGAGAACTCAAACTAGAAAATGCAATAAACTCTTTTGGTCAGAAAGTTATTTTCCACCGGTAATATATTTACAGAGCATTTTTACTTTGTTACTTCTAAAATCTATGGCTAAAGACCACTTCTAAGACTGCTTAATACTGCAAATGACCCCAAGATACAAGTCAAATGAAAGACTTCTCAAACATTCTTGCATATCAATAGAAGCTGGTTTACAACAACAAGGCTAAATGCAGTATATTTTATTGCATTACCCTGCTGGTCACCTCAAAAAGATGAAAATGTAAAAAGCTTTTTTTAGAATTTGGTTTTCAAAAGGCACTTTGGATACTTGGCAGATTTTTGTCTCTGCAACTGGTCTAAACGTTTATTATTTTCTCAGAGACTATCTTCACCGGCTTCTATCAGGTAGACAATAACAGCAAAAAACATCAGAGTAGTCTGATGATGAACAGGCAGCTTCACAAAAAATGTCCATAAAACACAGAAAACCTATATATGAATGATGCTACAAAGACAACACCACAAAGAATATACTGATATATTCAGTAAAAATGTGTGCATTGTGAATATTTGCCCTTGCATGTGCATGCACAGCTCAGTGGTCTACCTTTCACAATAATCCTTTTCAAAGCCTTTGGTGAAAAAATGGAGGCTAAAGGCCCTGAAATGTTATTCCTGCACATGAAACTGAGTTGTGCAGCTCCTCCTCAAGAAAGAATTGCATAAATATAATCAGATGTAGTGTAATGCAATGAGCATCAGATTTTATTAAATGACTAAATCTATTAAATGATTAAATTCTTGGTCACCCCAATTCGTATCAAGTGTAAACATACGGTGAAAGACTTTTAAATCAATTACCTGATGATAAAGGAATAATCTTCTTACTTAAATGAAAGCAATTAAAGTCTGTCAGAGCTATGCACTTAAGAGGTTTCCAGGATCAGAACCATCCATTTGATAGTACCTAAACTCACACTTTCAGAAGTTAAATTAAATATCACTAGCAGATGTTGAGTAGCACATTCAATTGTGCACTAAAGCACGTGGAAAACTGAATTGTGTTTCCTTTTCCTGGCACATTTCATTCCACAGGATGGCACAATGTTGTAATTCACAGAACACTGAAATGCAGCCACTGATTTTCCTCCTGCCATTTGTTTCAGTATCTGTAAGCATGACACTAGGAGGTGAGCAGAAGGGCTGCTCCACTCACACTGCTAAGAGGTGACACCATGGCAATCTTACAAGCCAGGACAAGGAGTAGCATGTGAAAGAGAAAAGGAGGGTCAATAGGGCCAGATGATGTGTCCCGAGGCAGTGTCTCAGCTGCTCAAGGCAACTATGGCTGCTGGGCAAAGCACACATCCTCATGCTGGACCAGGAACATAATCTGCTTGTTCTGGGACCCCTGGACAACAAAAACTGAGACTATTGAGAGGCCACAACATGCACCAGACCAACTGACAAAGAATAAATACAGTCACTGCTTTAGTTAAGAGTATTTACAGAAATTGCATACAGAACCTGCCACACTTTCATTCAGTTTGAAAAAGACCTGTAAGATCATCAAGTCCAACTGTTAACACTGTCAATTTTTATTTGACTCTTGCTAGGTAAGCCTGTCTCCTGTTCTTGGCAGAACTGTGGCCATTGGTCCTGTTCTTAGGAACACCAGCCTAACGATAAATGAAGAATTGCAACTGCTTCCATTTTCCCACTCTGCCCTCGGTCTTCTCCTTTCAGGCAACTTGTCTTTAGACATTATATTTACAGTTTGGTGGAATTGACAGACAGGTGGATGTGACCCCCCCCCCCAGGGCCACACATCCTTTCTTCCTCCACCTGTGATCCATTCATCTCAACACAGGTCTCACCATGCACTGCCATGGAGGTAGCAGTCACCCTAGGAGGCATGTCACCATTAAGAGATCATTTTCTGAGCAGAACAGTGACAGTGAATGCCAAGCATGAGCTCAGTGGCTCTGGCCCTGTGCCCTAGCTGAAGAGCAGTCTTCAGTGTGCATTCTGTTGGATACTTTGACCATGCTGGAGAGGTCTCACAGCATCGTGTTGTGGGTGTGCTGAATGATGTGTGCTGTTAACTGATACTCATGAGCAGCGTGACCGTGCCCGTGTAATGCACAGTGAAACAGCATTACATGTGGCTTGTGCCAGAAGTCCAGGCTCCATGAACATGCAATATGCACCCATCCTGTGGCAGGGCCTTAAGGCAGCCCTGTTAAGTGGCAGCGACAACTGTGGGTATTGGTGGAACATGCTGATACCCGTTCTGCTGCCAAAATGCAGCGTGTTTCTGGATCTGACATAGCAGTTCATCCAGCACCAGTTCTCCAACACTGCAGGGCATTGTGTGCATTAGATGCACCCTAGGTTGCAGAAGAATGGCTGTCTCTGCCTTCTCAGTGCCCTTTCCCAGCCTTCACCCTAGTTCTGTGAGGGAGAGAGAAGTTGCTCTTCCCAGCACATGGGGAAGGGAGAAATTGCAGCCTGCTGCCAGCCTACAGCTCAGAAACTTAAGTTGTTAATGCAGACAGAGTCCCACAGGTAGGTAGTTGTGCATAGAGTACAGAGAGAGATGGAGATATGAGTCTAGGGACTCTTTCTGTGACTGCCTGGCCTTTGGCAGCAGACCTTTCCTAAAGTTTCACTAGTTGCATCCTTAATTCAGTCAGACAATCTACTGTGTAGTGTCCTGGCAATTCTCTCCTTCCTACCCTTTCTTTTGTCCCCATCTCCTACACCTCTGTTTTTGCTTTTTCATATCTAGGGTTTCACTGTATCCTGCCACTTGGTGTGTCTAATACCTACATCTCTATGGCAGAAACAAAATCAGAGGTGGGAAATATTTCCAGGACCACTATGTCTAGCTTTGTCTTTGGACCTGTGTGTCTTTGCTCTGATCCCATTCTAAGAGCCATTTCCAGAAGTCATGCACAAGACCTCTAGATATAGGGAGCTCCTTGGACTACAGTGCCAGCTCTAGCTAATCACATAATGAATGATAGTGAATTTAATTTCCCCCATACCTTATTACATTGCTTGGCTGTTTGTTACCACATCCTGCATCCCAGGTTTCACTGACAAACTGAGAAGAGTTCCCTTCTATACAAGAGGACACAGAACTGGATCCTTAGGAGCATCATGTGCAGTATGAATGTATCACACTGAAGTATTTATCTCATCGTAACTTTTCACTCACACTGCCCTTATATTCCCAAAATGAATTCTGGAACTTCAGCTATGTTTTACCTACAATGCACAGCCTGTATACCACATATAACTGTCAGGAAAGACTTTGAGGTGTCTCCCATTTCTGCTGAACTTCATCATAAATTCCCCTTAACCTTTAATGCATAGGTTCAAGTTCTTTCTCAGATGATTGAAGATCACTCTTAAAAACCAGGCCTCTTCTAACTATTAAAACCTGGAAAATAAATTCATAAAATCCTCTTCTACTTTTTCCAAACCCAAACAATTGACAAAATTGCCTAATCTCAAAATCTTATGGAGAAGGAAAAAAAATGAGACTCTCCACACCAAACTTAATACGTTTTTTACCATCACCATTAACAACTGATAAATGTGTGGTTTATAATGGAATGATTATACAGCTTTGGCTTGGGGTGTCACAGGGCTGCTGGTAAGATAAGTAAGAATGGAGCCAGTTCTGAACCTTCATGCACATTAGGCGCAACTATTGTAATAAAGCAGTTCCCTGGCCCTTTGTACACAGTTTTACCAGGTCTGGGTTTTGTGGAATTCTCTTTTTAATAAAGTATATGGTCTAAGGCCCAGCTTGAAACAAAAATGCTCATTGCTTGCTGAGTTGTATGAACTTTGGAAATATGGCAATAAAATGGACACACATGTTCTATTATTATTATTATTATGCTTAAAGGCTACAAAAATAAATCATTCACGAAGCTCACATGGACAAAATGAACACTGCCTTCTGCAACAGTCTGTGCTTGCATGTATCTGTTTACTTAGATGCATCTGTTCTTGATATCTTGTGGAAAAATCAAACATTGTATCTTATGAAAAATCATTGCTGAAGCATTGTTCAAAAAATCAATCCTAAATCAGAAGTCCATTTAAAAAACTGAATACCTGGGTCTCTCTGCTTCAAACTCTCTTTTATTGTTATTAATAGATCATTTATCTTCAATATGGTTGGAGATAAAAATTCCTTTTTAAAGTGATGAAATGAAAAGATTTGCAAGTGCTGAAACCCCCTGATCTCCCCCTCTCTCTCATCACCTGATACAGGCTTAAGGTTTCACAGTTTGTAAAAATCAATGGGAAGTTCTCTCCTTGCCAGCAGACTGGGCCAATTTAATAAGTACCTGAACAGAGAGGCAGCCTGTGGAAGGGGCAGTCACCTTTCCCCTGGCATTAGGAGGAGCTGCGAGGGCCAGGACACTCAGGGCATTGTGTCCCCGTGCAAAGGCCTGAATCAGCAGTGACGAGATTTCTTCTCTCTAGCTTTCCCCTACCAGCCTGACTGTAACCCGGAGGGGAATCTGCGAGGGGATGGACAGCTGCCACAGGATGCACTTCCCGGGGGTGGGGGGAGACTTCAAGTTTCCAGTAAAGGACTCTCTCATCTCACCAGGGCAAGCACATAGTAGGGAAACTCCAAGCAGCTGCCAGGCAATTTCCTTTCAACTCTGTCCCAACGCCACTGTTTACAGTTCTATGAAGGCAGCTCTGACTGTCCCTTCTCCTCTCCCTCCCACTTGTTCAAGTTTGTCGATACCCGATCCATGAACATTTGTTTCCTCCTTCCCTGGAGGAGTTTTGAGCTCCACTGACCTCAAGTTCAGCCCCAACGAGGCTGGCAGGAGGGCTCAGCTGGCTCTCGTTTCCCGACTTGCTGCAGTCCCTTCTGTTGGACAGCAAAGCCAGTGTAATTCAAGCGGGGCAACCCTTCCCTTGCCAGCTCCTCACACGCCCAGGGTTCTGCTGACGGGGCAAACTTCATCCTCCCTGTCCCGACCCACGGAGGCGAGCCCCCTACGCTCCATCCATGGAGGCCTCCGGTGCTGAGGGTGTACAGGCAGGTCCAGACCCTCACCCCCACCCCGGCTGCCCTTAGCTCTGCTCCACTCTGCTCTGCACCGCACACCTGCGGCCGCGCTGCACCTTCCCCAGGTGGGTTCGCAACACTGCTGTGAGTGCACGGGGGTGAAGCACTGGGGGTGGCAACGGAATCGTTGGATGGATGGACGGATGCGTATTTAACTTCTCTCACAGCTTGATCTTCAGGTGATTTCCCCCCTATCCTGTATCTATACTCCTCAGCATCAGACCTCTCTTTCCTGCCCCCTCCTCTCCCCGCTTCTCCCTCTTTTCAGCAGTGACAAAGCCTTTTACTTTAACCCGTTGGGGCTGTCCACTGCCATCCCGTGAAGATGGATTGAGGAGGGGTTGGGAGATCGAGGCTTTCAGTCCGTCAACAGCTGCACGGCCCCTGCCTAGTCCTCGCCGCCCCGCGCCCCGGAGCGGAGAGCCGCGGGGCTGCGCGGAGCTGTCGCCGGCCACCCGCGGCGAGGACGGGAACCCTGCGGGGGACAGAAAGGGTGCCCGGCCGGGCGGGCAGCGGCGCAGACCCGGAGAAACCCGGAGCAGGGGAGGATTTATCCCAAGGATAAATCAGCGCTGATGTCCCGCCGGCTCTCCCGGCGCCGTGAGGAGAGTGTGCGCAGGCAGAGAGCTGGAGGCGAGAGGTGGGCAGGGTTCCCTGCCCGCGTCGCGACTCCGCGCTGGGCTCCGCAGCCCGGCGGGCAGAACCGCGCTAATTCCCGTCCCGCGGAGCCGTTTCGGAGCTGCTCCCGCGGCACTCGGAACCCGCCGCCCCTCCGCTGGCTCCTTCTGCGCCACCGGCCACTCAAATGTTTATTAAATGCCAGCATTCGTTGCTTTCTAATTAGCGGATCCCGAATCCTTCTGCCTTGTCTTCTTCGAGATGTTGCTGTTACGCGAGCAAGATGCATCAAAGAAAGCGCGGGGGCGGGGGGGACCCCTTTATTTTAAATAAATTTTCCTCACAAGCAGAATGAGGTTTAAAAAAAAAATCCAAAACGCAATACACATTCTGGGAGATAATCTCTACTTTCTGCTCTCCTTTGCCCGCTATGCCCTGGGTTATTCATTCCGATTGCCGCGCTATTATTTATTTCCGTGTATTTATGTTTCCCGATAGTTACTCAGTAAAGCTGTTTACGCGAACTGCAGCGAGGGAACCGTGGCAAAACTTTTGGGAAGGATGTGAAAATGAATGTGGTTTGATAGTGCCAGAACTACGGCGGAGCTCAAATTTAAACCGCACTCGTCATCCAGCACTTTGGGTACGAGTAAGGAAAAAAAAAAAAA